>OX465581.1:118659983-119032483 GCA_950022655.1 Alentia gelatinosa | reverse complement strand
TACACAGATGTACTTCTACCCTTAGGATTCGTTTCTAGCCGAACTGAAAACATAATTTAGAATTGAAGTTCTCTGATATCATTTCTTTAAGAGAATGCAATGAAATCACAGCCTTTCGGTGATTACTTACCAACATGTTTGGTCTTATCCGCTTGGAGATTCTCCCGCACAGGGTGAACCAGACTTAGGCTTGGAGAATGAGGCACAACGAGAGTAAGAATCTCGTGGAGAGAAAAAAAACTCGAACTTGCTATATTTTCTATTTCTGCAGTCAGTTGTTCTTCTTATCTTAGAATTTATGTTTCACCATACTAGAAACAGAAATTAGTACCGTAGTTTTCTGAGACTACACTGTTTACTACAAGTTTACGATGGTTTCCCGTTCATCCGCTAGTTCAAGATAAGGATCAATAAATTACTTTTTCAAAACTCCTCTTGTAGGAGAAATTGAAATAAATGCTTTAAAAAAAAGTAACAAAAATAATTGTCTTGCCTTTTGTGTTTTATTCAGTATTTTTTGTCAGGCCCTTCCTACCATGAAATTATCGTCATATCTAACAAATAGGTTGACTTGCCATTTTCATAACCACTCCTTATGAAATAATCCCCAGCTGAAACTCCAACCTTTATTTTCTGCGGTACTATCACTCTGCGACACAAACAACAGTCCCGCAGAATAAATATCCCCCAGACGCATGCGCGGCCACATGTAGCACTCTCCAAGCCGAGTTTGACGCTGCTGAACCAGACGCATTCCCAATGTCTGCGGATATCTACAGAAAATATTTGGGGTTTAGCTTAAACAAAGCTGTTCAAACAGTTTCTATTCGGAAGTGAGGCTGAGAGAGAGGGAGACTGAGGAGAAACGGGAGAAGGGTGTGTGGGGAGTGGATTGGGGATTACTTCTGGGGACTTTACTATGAAAACAGTTGTTTTAGGAGGCTGTGCTGGATTAGGTGGCGTAATCTGGGTTGTGGAGGAGGTATTAAGAGAAGACCTAGTTAGTATGCCCATAGCGATTCCCATTCGAGGGCTTTTGTCCCATAGATTATGTCCTGACGCTAGAGGCAGAGGGACGTATTTTATGGGACAAAAGAACAGAATCGCTACGGATTCACTCATTACGTGTTCTTGTTATCATACACCTTAAAACATGAGAGAGATGACATCTTATGTACTTGCGAAGTACACTACGGGTACAGTGCGCTCGAACATTCACTACGCCTCAGTGAGCCCGAACAGTATGTATACTACACCCCTTCATAGATGTTCAGCTATAGGTGTACATGTGTATATAATATTAGGAAACGTCCTTACTATGGACGAAACGGTTTGTGTTCGAGGCCAGTCTTTGATTTAATAATGCCTGACGCCATAGGCGGAAGGCAGTATGAAATCGAAGACTGACCGAGAACTAAAAACGTCTCGCCCATAGTGAGGACGTTTGCTTATTATTATATACCTTAAATCAATGAAAAAAGAACAACACTCACAGCGGGCACGAACATTATTATTATTACATACCTATGTGCGAACGTCTATGATATACTAACCGCTCACGGGGGTGTAGTATATCGTGACTCCGGCCCACTATGGTGCGCTTCGTCGTACTGCAAGATTCTAACGTGTATGTAACTAACTCCACGCAACGCGCTAGTCGTGCGTATTCGACGTCATCGCAACCAAAACCAAGATGTCGGAGTACGTCGAATCGCGACTTGAACCTTGCGATACACGCCCCCCGTAGCAACTACAAGTAGCAACTACAACTCGGTCACCTATCGCCGACGTTCGCCCCTTCGCCTACGGCGTCGGGGCGAACGTCGGCGATAGGTGACCTCGAACTAAGACATAGTTCGGCCACAGTTAGGGCCTTTTCTCCTATTACTGCACCCCTAGCAGCGGGCAGTATTTTATGGACTTCGCACACAGGTATAAAATAATGAGAGAAAACGTGGCTACTGAGCCCGATGGGATGGCCGTTCGAGGTCTGCCTGCGGCGTCGGGACGTATTTATGGCATCAAAAGACTGAGAATTGCATCCCTTCAGGCTCAGTCACTACGTTTTCTTATTATTACATACCTAAATATCAAGAAAAATGCCATTTTATATTCTTATTTTATGTACCTATATTGACCTGATACATTCAGTATGGCCACAGTTCACCCGAATACTTACTACGGGCACAGTGCGCCCGAATATTATTTATACTGCCACCCTAGAAGCGGGTAGGATTTCATAGACGTTCGGCCATAGGTATGTAGTAATAAGAGAAAACGTGGTTACTGAGCCCGAAGGGATGGCCGTTCGAGGTCTTTTTGTACCATAAATACGTCCCGACACCGCAGGCGGAGGGACGTATTTATGGTATAAAAAGGCCGAGAATGGCATCCCTTCTGGCTCAGTCACTACGTTTTCTTATAATTACATACCTATATATAAGAAAACCGTTTTTTATGTACTTATTAAATGTACCATTTGACCCAATGGTCACAGTGCGCCCGAATATTTACTACGGGCGCAGTGCGCCCGAACATTATTTATACTGTACTTCTAGCAGCGGGCAGTATTTAATAGACATTTGGACATAGGTATATAATAATATCAGGAAACGTCCTTCCTGAAGGCGAAACTTTTATTGTTCGAGGTCAATAATGGAAAATATACGGCTTGACGCCTTAGGCGGAAGGCGGTATATTTTCCAATATTGAGCAGCTTTGAAATAGACATTTATCAAGAAATGATAATGATGTCTGATATTGAGAAAAATAGTAATGATAATGATAAAAATAATAGAAATAATGATAACAGAGAAACTGATTATAAATGGATGGCAGAATTCCTGAATTTCTTGGTGGACCCTCACTTCGAAATTCCTGAATTCTGCCAACCATAATCAGTTTCAAAATAATAATCCCCCTCCCAATAATGGGCTCTGGCAAGAATACCAATCCGACCCAGGATTGATGCCTGATGCCTCCTTTATTGGTGCATACACTATTTACCTACCTCATATAAAACGTGTAAATTCCGATAATATCCGCTTGGAGATTCTCCCGCACATAGAGACAGAGTGAACCAGACCTAGGGATGGAGACTGAAGGGCCACAAGAGTGAGATTCTCGTGTAGTGCTGAACTTAATCCTGCTATTCTTTTTTTGTATTGATCTACTCAGACATACTTTTCCTATTTTGAGCAATGCCGAAATCATAGTTTACTATTGTAGTTTTCTGATCTACTTTTCTCGTGAGAAACCAATGAGATCCCAACTTTCGCTGGTATCAATCCATAGAGTTCTGATTGCCGATGATCAGCTCAAGCACCTGTGTCATACGAAATGATAACCACAAGTTTCCTGTGTCATACGAAATGATAACCACAAGTTTACGATGGTTTCCCGTTCACTCGCTAGGGGGCGGCAGTTAGAAATCATAGGGGGAAGGGGGGAGGGGGTAAGTGGTAGCTAAATATGAATCGACGAAGTCGCTAGTATCATCTCTAAAATGTGTTATCATGTCGATAATCAATATATCTGTAATCTTCAAGTTCTGATGAGGAAACACATGTCTGTATATTATGAAAACGATATCAATAAAGGAAAATTTCATAATAAAAAAAATTTAATAATAATAATAATGATAATGATAATGATAATAATAATAATAATAATAATAATAATAATAATAATAATAATAATAATACCTCCCTCCCTTCCTCCACTTTTCCACGGTGGCCGCACAGATCTAGGCCATGTTTGTATATTATGAAAACGATATCAATAAAGGAAAATTTCATCCAAAAAAAAAAAAAAAATAATAATAATAATAATAATAATAATAATAATAATAATAATAATAATAATAATAATAATAATAATAATAATAATAATACCCCCCTCCCTTCCCCCACTTTTCCACGGTGGCCGCACCGATCTAGGCCATGCTTCAATATTGACAGCACCTTTGGCCTTGTTCCAGATTTCTGTCCTCAGATCTAAAAATAAGTGTGTGTTAATAGGATACGGTGATGACTGCCCGGAATAAAACAGTGAGTACACTACACACAGGGGGAAGCTAGGACTGCTGCAATAAAGATCGATATTGTACTGAACCATGTGATAAAATCTGCCATGGTAACTGGCACTGAGACCGGCTCCTGAACTACGAGGTTAGTTTGGGCCCAATATAGACTTGCTCAAGTCTTTGATTATGAACATTCACTAAATAATTTAAAACAATCAGAATCAAGTTCATTAAAGTATGTATCCTTCTCTGACAAGCCCATGAATCAAAGACTTGTTCACTATGAACAGAATCTCCTGTTTATGGCTCCACGCCGCTCCCTGTAACCCTATATTTCCTCCTACCCCTCCCCTCTCCCCTCCTCCAGTTCTCTGGCCACCTGTGTTGTCAGAGCAAAATATTTTGCCTCCTCCTGACTGACCTGATCAAGATCAAAGTGAAAGGGTATCAATCTCCCAGCAGATATCCTGACCAGTAGCCAGGATATCTGTATGGAGAGTGTTGCGAATGCTGGCGTTAAACAGCGCCAGGAATCCAACACCATTACCGATTGTACAAGTCCCTGTATCCCAACGAGGAGGGTAGCCATAGGATGCAGGGACTGGAGCCAGTCTAGGCCCAATAGACCGTGTTGAGCGTGGGATAATCACGCTCAAATACGCTGCATAAAGGTTAGAGATGATGGAAAGGTTGCATAGACTGTAAGCTTGCTGCAAAAACCTAAACCTAACCTAACCTAAACCCTGCGACCTAAATTATAGCACAGGTGGCGTGCAGAGAGCCAGTGTCTTAGTCTTAGAGTAGGCCCCTAGCTGGCCAGCGACCAGAGATTGAAATACCCCATTGATCCACTGGTGATTGATATATAGTAAAACCCACTTGGCCCGGAACGGAGGGTGGCCCTTTAAGCGGGGTGGCCCCTTAAGCGGGGTTTTCAGGATGCCAGTGGTTATACAATAGAGAATACCTACATAAATGAAGGAAATGATGGTTATTAGGTTAAAAGGTTTATTAATAAATAAGCAAATTAATATAAATTATACAACATAAATGAATAAAAATGAATATAAATGTACAAAAAATTAAAAATAAATAGATAAATGAGGTTGAAGATGGATATGCCTTCCTTGTGAAATTTCCTTAAGCGGGGTCAAAATAAACTCTTAATAGTGGGGAAAATTTCCGTTCCGAGCAAATTGTCCCCTGAAGCGGGGTGTCCCCTTAAGCGGGGTGCCCCGGAAGAGGGGTTTTACTGTATTTGTTAAAATGGCGGGTCCTGCTGTACACACTCTAGGTGTGAAAACACTATTTTGGAATAGGTGTGAGGTTAGATTGAGCAGTGTTTAGCCCTTTCCTGACCGAACCTGGTCGCAGGTGCACGTCTTTTAATGCAGCAAACCTGACACCGGACCACCTCTGTAGTGCAGGTTACAATTGTTGAAAAAAATTATTCTTTTCCATCGTAATTTAAGTTGTTTGTTAATGTTTCCATGGCGATAACTATAAACTATTTATTAATTATCACTATAAATGCGTTTTACATAATCTCTGTTAAAAATATAAAGATCCATTTTGAATCAGCTGAGATAAATGACATTTTAACAAAAAATGGAATATGATGCCTTGATGCATCATTTGCACTTGCTATTTGGGTTTTAATTTTCAAGAAAAACTGTCCAGTATGCCGTTGGGCCCCCTAGCGGGTGAATAGGAAACCATCCTAAATTTGTGGTTATCATTTCGTATGACACAGGTGCTTGAGCTGATCATCGGCGATTAGAACTCTATGGATTGACACTAGCGGAAGGGTGAGATCTCATCAAGGAACGGCTACAGCTCTAAATAATGTTTTTGGTATGGCTAGAAACAAATCCTAAAGATAGAAGTACATCTGTGTAGAAAATCACAAAAAAAGAGTTGCAGGATTCAATTAAGAACTGTACGAGAATCTTACTCTCGTGGGCCTTCATTCTCCAAGCCTAGGTCTGGTTCACTATGTCTCTATGAACGGGAGCAACTTCAAGCGGATCCGACGAAATTCTAACATTCTATATGTGGTAGGTCAAAATGAGGCTTACATTCTCGAACTACACATGTGTGTATCCGGAAGTGCTGTATTGTGAACGGGTATCTGCTGTTTCAGCAGGTCCACTTTGGCTCCCGACAGAAATTCTACCAATGCATGCGTTGTATCTATTCCTTCCCAATGGATCAGTATAACCTACTTTTCTAAATGGCATAACCATGTTGCCAAACCAATAATCTAACTTTGCCGCTGTGGCTACAGCTGCAATTTCAAAACTATTGGCTCGAGACTCCTTTAATACCATCATAAATAAAACAACTGTGGTAGTTTTACTATAGAACCACTTGATAATTTGCCATTTTCAGACATTCATAAGTCATTAGTACGAATCCAAAGTGAATTTGATGCTGATTAAAGTGTAAAATGAAATAATCATTACAAGTATAAAGAATATGAAATGGGAATTGATATCCTGTTTTACTATATACCCATGCCGTATGTACTATAAATACGCACCGTTTCGCCATATAACGTAAAAATATTGTACGGACCACTGGTCCGTACACTAAAATACGGACCACCTTGCCATACACGTTTATTAAGATATTGGTTGTTATTTTATAAAGCTAAATGAAATTAATGATTTTTTTCTTAATTTCGGGTATATAGTAAATATATAACGTCCAACCATGCTGTACAAGTCACAGAACTCGATGGTAATTTACAGTTTGTACGGAACTCGGTGTAAACACCTCGGTCCGTACAAACTGTAAATTACCATCGAGTTCTGTGAATTGTACATAATGGTCAGGACGTTCTATATACTTCTTCTTCCTTATGCTAGGTTAACCCTGGGCCACGGTGCCACACGTTTCACTGAAACGTAGGGCACCGTAGCACTTTCTAAATCGCTATGTTTTGGTAAATATTCAATTAATTTTCAATATCTATGGGTATATAATACAAGTGAAACTTGTTCACCTTACTTTCTTTCTTTCGATAAAAATAGTCCATGAGCTCGAAGAGCGATTGGACTATTTTTATCGAAAGAAACGCAGTACAAGAGGCCGTCCCAATAGGGTGTACATGTTTCATTAAGGTACCGCATACTATGCAGTATGAAATATATAGACAATACTCGATGGTTTTGTGGACAGGCGGCCGTAAACCACGAGAGGTTAACGCGTGGTAATACACGAGCGCTAGCGTCAACCTCGAGTGGTTAACTAAAGCCCTGTCTCCACTGTGCGATTCTAGGTACATAGGTACGACCAGTCTGAGACTGGGCGTACCTCCAGGATCGCAACGCGGTAAAATGCACAGTGGAGACAGCAAGTTTCCCTCCAGTCTGAGACTTGTCGTACCGCATGTACCTCAGATCGCAAGGTGTCTTCGATTCTGTGTGGAGACTACCTCACTTGCGACTGGAGGGCTTCTGATTCTAGGTACATAGGGTACGCCTAGTCTCAGACTGGGCGGACCAAATATCAAACAGGTTTGATATTTAAAAGCGCTTGCGATCCGGGGTACATACGGTACCTCCAGTCTCAGACTGGAGGTACCGGATCGCAAGCTCCTCCAGTCGCACAGTGGAGACTGACCTTAAATGGGATTCACACGGTGGGATCCATGTACCTCACAAAATGTTTGTCTGAGACAAATCCTGTTGAGATTAGGTACTGGAACACAATCTCCTCGTGTGAATGACAGGGTTCCATTTTGCTGAGACAACTTTTTTCCCTTGCAATTGTCGCCGACAATCACCCCTAACAAGGAACAGAATCTCATGAGATTTTGACTTTAAACAGGTTTAAAATCTATAGGGACATTTTGGTGAGACAAATGGACTTGCTGCGACTATGTACCTTCCCTAGCCAATAGGAAGCCAGCAAGCATAATTACATGTTTGTAACACCCTTCACATCAAGGGTAATTGAGTCCCAAGGTGAGTGGTCACTGTGACTATGTCTGAGATTATGTACCAGGTGTGTCCTCCCATGTGAATAAAATTAGCCATTTTTCCTTGAGACTGATAAAGGTACTTAGCCATGAGAATTTTTTACCAAACGAGAATTGTCTGAGACTAGAGAAAAGGTGTGAAGTACACCAGTCTCAGGTCTCTTCGTGTGAATCCCACTCCAACCAGATAAGGTCTGACACCAGCCAGTGGAGTGGCAGGTGGATGAGTGTCACCTTTTTCTGCGAGTCAGGGCGGGAATCTGAGACGGAGCCGCTTGGGCGACCAGCCTCTTATATATTGATGGCTTTTATTGATGTCGCTGGACTGGCTGTCGGCTCTCATCTATCATACACATTTAGCACAACCAGATTGTGTGTCACCTACTTCTCCAATATGTCTCAGGCATTCACAATCCCTGCACACGGGAAGGATGTATTATTATATACCTGGGCTAGTATGGTACACAAATACCAACCTCTGCTAGGGCATTGGTATTAAATATTTACTGTATACCCATGCCGTATATACTGTAAATACGCACCGTTTCGGTATATAACGTACACTAAAATACGGACTACCTTGTCGTACACGTTTACTAAAAAATTGGTTGTTAAGCCAAATGAAATTGATTTTTTTTTAAATTTCGGGTATATAGTAAATATATAACGTCCAACCATGCTTGTACAAATCACAGAACTCGATGATAATTTACCGTTTGTACGGTACTCGGCATAAATGCCTCGGTCCGTACAAACCGTAAATTACCATCTCGTTCTGTGAATTGTACAGTATGGTCAGGACGTTCTATATAAATACTAGCAGAGTATGGTGGTATAAAATGATGTACAACCCTACCTTGAAAACACACTCTGATTGGCTGAAAGAAATCACACTGACCTACTTATGACATACTTATGACAGTGACTTGCAGCACCCTGCTAATTTATATGTTCAAAGGATCATTGGAGTTGAAGCAAAATAAAAGAAAAAAATGTGCTTGGAGAGTATTCTGCGCTCAACTTCCAGTAAGCTGTCAACAGATATACCAGCACACTTTGAATCCAGCTTGGATGTTGTCACATTTATATATGTAATTCATCAAATACTTATATCTGAAGGTATATAATAAAATAATAATGTATTACCTTACTGCTACATACCTGTGTACTTTGTTTCTTTCAATATAAATATTCCACTCATGGAATATTTTTATTGAAAGAAACGCGGTACGCGAGTATGTACCAGTAAGGTATATACATTTTATCTTATATCTTATCCTGGAATAAATGTCCATAGGCTTAACATTAGGGACTTGTTCTCAACAGGCTTGCGAGTACGGTAACCCATTCTCAATGGGTTATAAACAGATAGATATTTCCAGGCTAAGATAAAATCAGAAACATATTTGTGCTTAGTCTGACTCCCCATTAGCCATTTTATTTGGAGCGCTGCAGAATATTCACTTGGCTATCACCTCGTTCATATTATTGAGCACTCCAAACTCGGACAGGGACACAGACCAAACTCTTATCATTTTCTTTCTTAGTCTTGAACTCAGAAGACAGAAAGCCAGTACGAAGACAGTAAGCCAGTTTCCGTATATTACTATATACCAATGCCATATATATACTGTAAATACGCACCGTTTCGGCATATGACGTAAAAATACCAGTGGTCCGTACACCAAAATACGGTCTACCTACCCATACACATTTATTAAAATTTTGGTTGTTAAGCAAAATGAAATTGATCCTTTTTTTAAATTTCGGGTATATGGTAAATATATAACGTCCAACCATGCTGTGCAAGTCACAGAACTCGATGCTAATTTACCGTTTGTAAAGAACTCGAAGTAAACGCCTCGGTCCGTATAAACCATAAATTAGCATCTCGTTCTGTGACTTGTACAGCATGGTCAGGACGTTCTACATAACTACGACACCTCCTAAACTAGAGCTGTCGTCGCTGAGGACGATTTGAACGGATTCAGAAGCTTTGCTTGATGTTCGTCACCTGCACAATACAGTTTGCGGCCAGAGATCAGCATCTTACTCATTTATTTTTATCTATGTGTGGCTTTATTAGAGCGTGATTGTTAAGCCCATAAGACAGCGACATTTTTCACAGATTCTCACCGATCCGATCACCGATTATAATCGGGAACAAGAATGTCGCTTTTTCTCACCCCTGGTATTTTTGTCCCATAGGCTTAACATTGGGAACTCGTTCTCCATGCCCCTACGAGTATTGCAGTCCGTTCTCCAGGGTCTATATCCTGAGTGTTGTCCATTCTTTTAGTGTGTACAGAGGTGAGATAAATACAGAAAGCAACACGTTTTCCTCAAAGAAGTCATTCTCCAGCTCGTTTGAATACTATGTGATATCTACTCGGCTGTCGCCTAGTTCATATCACACCGCATCAAACTCGTGGCGAACGACGACTTTGGCCACAACTTGTTGGATTCTTCTTTAGTCTTATACCCTCAACGACGTTTGCCCATAACACCTCTCCACTTTATGACATGTATGCCATTAATAACTTCGGATCCCATTAAGATATTGGGAAACAGTTTTCAGATTCATTATCACCTCCATCTCACCTACAAATCGGTATAAGGCACTTGTAAATCGGACAAGGGGATAGGTAGGATCGCTGTTCAAACAGCCTTATCAGAATCGGGAACAGTCGGTGAAGTGCTTACAGCGACACGATTAAGGTCGGGCAGAGTCGGTTATTACCCCCACGCTAGTAATGCCCGACCCGATTAAAATCGGGTCTGTGAAGTGCGTACAGCGACACGATTCTGACCGACCCGACAGATTCATCGGGCAAAGGTGTGATAGAGCACAATGGTCGTGTCGCTGTCTTATAGGCTTTAGAGCGTGCTTGCACGTTCTACATACCTCGCCTAGAGGTTAGAGTGGTCACATTGAACTTCCAGCGTGCTGCCAGAAAACTATCCCTTCACTATCTGCGTGCTATTCAATATGATATTGGGAAAAGAGCAGGATGCCAGTGTCTCAGGGTCTTAGAGGCATGCCCAGCTGACCATGACCAATCACTCAAGACCAAGATACCTCAAGAGCACTGGTGCTTGATATATTTGGATCCTCGACTCAGGCAGTTGCAGAAATGGCAAGTTTACTGGATGCAAGTGGGTTATAGAAAACTATCTATAAGCTGAATGTAACCCAAACCTTTTAATTGTTATTCATTTAAAATTGCACCCTCATTCATCGATGTTGAACATACTTTTTGCTCCTAGTTCTATTGAGGTCCGGATTGCCTTCTTGAAGCAGGCTACTGTATCTAGTTTTTAGTCACCCTGATCTAATTCATCATGGTAGAAAAAAGATACATTATACTAAACGTTATGCACAATTACCCTATTTTCTAGCCAGTTGAGATTGGGCCAGGTGGAATAAATGAGGTGATCTAGTTTATCATGGCAGAGAAAAAATACATTATACTAAATATTATATACAATTATCCTGTTTTTTACCAAGTTGAGATGGGGGCAGGTGGAAGAAATGAGTGGAATGCATTCACCTGCAAATCCAGGGCCGAGTCTTAGTAATTACCAGCTGGGCTGATGGACAGCGCCAACTGGGTCAATGACACTTATCTACATCACTCTTATTAAGGCACTGCACACCTGGAGATATCAGACAGGCCTCACCAGGGAAGGTGGTTGTGTAATGCGCTAAATACTGAATAAATACTTATATAGAACGTCCTGACCATGCTGTACAATTCGCAGAACGAGATGGTAATTTACAGTTTGTATGGACCGAGGCGTTTATGCCGAGTTCCGTACAAACTGTAAATTACCATCGAGTTCTGTGAATTTTACAGCATGGTTGGACGTTATATATTTACTATATACCCGAAATTAAGAAAAAAATCATTAATTTCATTTAGCTTTATAAAATAACAACCAATATCTTAATAAACGTGTATGGCAAGGCGGTCCGTATTTTAGTGTACGGACCAGTGGTCCGTACAGCATTTTTACGTTATATGGCGAAACGGTGCGTATTTACAGTATATACGGGATGGGTATATAGTAAACAATATTACCAAGATTTCGATCTGAGTGGCCGTATTCTCCGCTTAGTTGACGCGAAGTAAAACTCCGAGCGAAAGCGAAGAGTATTACGTAGTGTCAACTACAAGGAGAATATGGCCACACAGATCGAATTCATGGTAATGTTGTATGTATTACTCACCTTTCGAGTAATTATTAGGAAAAAAATCTAATATATTATTAGAAATTCGACCCAAGCGCTGTGCTTTGTTTATATGAATTAATTCCTCTAACGCCCGTCAGGTGGCCGAAAAAGCGATATTCTCCTAGAAGATTCCGGAGGTCCGTATTCTACTCAGTAGTGATCTGTAAGCTCCATAGGCTTAGCATGGAGACTCCGTACTAGGTGGGTAATAAATATGTGTGTATTGGGATCCATGTATTTGTATGCATGTATATGACATAACTAGACTGGCTTAAGTCTTTGATTATGACTAGCGACTTCGTCGATTTGTATTTGGCTACCACCTACCTTTTTCTTGAGCTCTCTGGCCAGTAGGCGATCGGACCAGACCAACCCTAAATTAGAGACAGGGATTGATTGCCAATCTAACGGTTTCTAACTGCGGTTGGACACCCTAGCGGGTGAACGGGAAACCATTGAAACACGTGGTTATCATTTCACATGACACAGGTGTTTGAGCTGATCATCGGCGATCAGAACACTATGGATTGACACCAGCGAAAGTTGGTATCTCATTGGTTTCTCACGAGAAAAGTAGATCAGAAAACTGCTATACTAAACTTTGATTTCTTCATAGCTTGAAATAGATCATAAAAGAAAAGGTTTGTTTCTGTATAGACCTACAAAAAAGAAGTGCAGGTTTAAGTTCATCAATACACGAGAATCTCACTCCCGTGGCGTTTCAGTCTCCAACCCTAGATCGGGTTCACTCTGTCCCTATGTGCGGGAGATTCTCCAAGCGGATTCGACAAAATTCTAACGTTTTATATGTGGTAGGTAAACATTCAACAAAAAATATGACTAAATCAGGACGAAATGCATTGTAATGTGTTGCCTTTCCCTGACCGGCCCAGGAATCAAAGGGCGAAGAGGGGTTGGGTAGGTGGAGGGGTTGGCAGGGATACAGGGACCGAAGCCAGTCTTATGACATTACCTCTACAAAGTGAACTAGAGATATTGTTGTGTGATTCAATAACAAATCTGCATCACATCTTTTTTGTGGATTTTTTTCTGGGATAATTCTGATCATCTCCACAGGGAGAAACGTATTGTGTGATACACTAAATACTAAAAGAATAACAAGGCTTTTTGTAATCTACTGGGATTCACATGCACATACTTCCGGCACCAATGGGTGAGCCACAGAAGTTGAGAACACAATTCATCAAACAATAAATCAGCTCATAAAACAGAAGAGAAGATTATTGGGATACATCAGATGAATTCCACTAGAATAGGAACTGGAGAATCTTCATGTAATTTGTCGATACACTAAATGATATATATATATATATATATATATATATATGTATATATATAATGTGTTTTGGTGTAGTTTATTTATGTATAAAGTTTAATTGTGTATGAATCCCCGCCAGTATTAAGTAAAATATAGGAGATGGTTGTATTATACACTAAGTAATAAATTAGTTTTATGTTTCTGTTTTACTTTTGTATCTTTTTTGTCAATTCTATTTAGCACCGTATGTTAATCAACCGGCTGTGCAATACACTAAACACTAGATTAATATCGTGTTTTGGTGTATTTTATTGGTATCACGGATGCTCTGAATATATCTCAGCCATGGCCCGCTCTCCATTTCGCCAGTTATACAAAAACCTATCAAAACATATTAGGAATTAGTGTTGTGAGGCCTGGAGGCATTACCCGGTGATATATCGTGAAAAGGTCAAGGCCAACTTATAGCTGGTTGTGTCTGTATGTGTGACAATGAGTGATAATGATCCTACATTCATTTTTACGATAAAACTCTCGTATTATACAGGGTCGTCAGTTTGGGTCAAGAAAAAATATTTTACATGTGGAACTCACAGCCTCGGAGAGACTGTGAGGTACATAAATCCCACCGTGTGAATTCCACTTAACCGAGGCTCATTTGATGCTACAGTCACTTGGAGATAGGATGTGAAGCGACAGAATATTTTACCGTTATCTGCAGCACTTTTCACAGGTCCAGTTGTAAAGCCTTGAGGCCTAGTCTAGCTAAGTGCAGACTTTAAGAGTAAGGGAGTAAGAACTCTAAACACAGATGCACTAGGTACAGTAGACTGGCTTCAGTCCCTGTGTCCTACCCCTCCACCCCTTCTGAGTGACACAGGGACTGGTCTCATCCGTAATCGGCCGTGTAGACTGGCACGATTTTGCGCCACACTCCCCAAGCAGAGGTCTGGCTACTGGTCAGGATATCTGCTTGATACCCTCTCACTTTGATCTCAATCGAGACATAGTCAGGAGTACATGTCACAAGGCTGCTCACACAATGAACAACTCAAGGTGTCATTGGTAGAGCAAAGGCCCTCGTGTGGACGGACTAGGAATTAGAACTGAGCGATAATAGGGGGTAATATGCCATTCAAAGTATGGCAGCCGTACTGTAAACATCAGGGAGAAGCAGGAGACCAAGATGGTGACTGTTTCAATTCAGTCAATCTGTTCACTAATAAATAGGGGTAACTTTGATGATTGATTTCTTCTCATAGAAACCAATGCTACTTGGCCACGATAGGCATACATGTATAGACCAGAACTGTAGACAGTGTTAAACCTACCGTGCAAAGTATTAGCAATGTTCTCATGGCTGTTGGCATCACTAACTGGAAGCAGTACATTGTCTAAATGGAAACTCCCCCATGGTACGGGTTCTCCACCAGTTCTAGTGTCAAATCTACTGGAGGGTGGTTGTGGCCCATTAGATGTTAGGTCAATTCTCGACTGTAGAACCGTCCCAAGGCGCTGTGAATATCATGTAAGGAGGTCAGGGTGAAGGTTGTGGTTTGCTCTGAATGCAGTCATTGGCTACTGGGACTACTCTATTCCTTATATGGTAGTTAATACAGGGGGACAACTCCATACAGACTGTGTACAATATCAGCGATGTCACTCACAAGAAATAGCCCCTGCTTAAGGGGACACCCTGCTTAAGAGGATACCCTGCTTAAAGGGGACACCCTGCTTAAGGGGTCACCCTGCTTAAGGGGACACCCTGCTTAAGGGGACACCCTGCTTAAAGGGACACCCTGCTTAAGGGGACACCCTGCTTAAAGGGACACCCTGCTTAAAGGGACACCCTGCTTAAAGGGACACCCTGCTTAAAGGGACACCCTGCTTAAAGGGACACCCTGCTTAAGGGACACCCTGCTTAAGGGACACCCTGCTTAAGGGGACACCCTGCTTAAGAGGACACCTTGCTTAAGGGGCCATTTCACTCAGAACAAAGTTTTCCCTGTAGTTCATTTTAACCCCTCTTAAGGGGGTCCTCCACGGGGATACTCCACTTAACCCTTTAGGGACGGCCACCTGTGGCAGAGCTGTCACCATAAGGACGGGTGCTAGTGACAGTGCATATCTCTAGAGGATGAACACCTTTTAGATAAAGTCATAATTTGATATTCCATCACGTGATATTATTGGTAATCAATAATATTTCACTTATTTTAGCCTACTAATATTGATCTTGATGTCCTAGCTACATTTCCTGAAGATTTCATGTAGATCGATAAATTATATCCTTGGCAAAAACAATTTTATTGATTTAAGAGAAATCATTTGGCCTGGGCTGGATGATACCTCAAGGCATCATTCGTCCTCAAAGGGTTAAGGGGACACTCCGCTTAAGGGGACCGTTATTTTGGTATGGAATGTTTCCTAACCCTGGTTACGAGGCCACTTTGGAGGGATACCTTATCAAATCTGGCAGGACAGTGTGGTGACAACACTCCAGATTATGTTGATTGCTTGTTTATGGTGTGTGTGTGAGGTGGGTAGAATGGCGTCTCGACGATTAGACACCAGGCTACGGCCTATGTAGGCTGCTGTAGGCGTCAGGTAGGCGTCTGTGGGGTGTATGTGTGGTTATAGCAGTTTTGCTATGCAATAGTATCACCTATATATATAGAGGTATTACAGTAGAATCCCACCTAACGGACACCCCGCGTAAGCGGACACCCCGCGTTAACGGACACCTTTGCTCGGAACGGTTACCTCTAATAGATGTTTATTTTAACCTCGCGTAAGCGGACACCCCGCGTAAGCGGGGTCTTTGGCCCGGAACAGAGGGTGTCCGCTTATGCGGGGTTCTACTGTATATACTACATAGCCAAACCATCGACTGAAAACACTAATACCCAACATTTGCCAAATAAGAAGGCTTTTAAGCAAACTGTTCAAGAGTTGCAACTGCTGTACAGTAGACGTAACTGACGAACCTGCTTCCGCCTGTTTCATTACCATTTATCATCATTATCTGTCTTGTTTTTCTGTTTTTTTTATTATTTCTTTTTTAATTAAATTCCTTTTTATTCACTTAAATGCAAATTGTAAAATTGTGTTTCTAGCTAATTACGGAGATTGTACAACAAACCATTTGAAGATCTTTCCAAGGAAAGAACTGTGTTTCTTTTGCTAAAATAGAAAAGAAAATTTCAAAAAACTGGTTGAGGGGACACCCCGTTTAAAGGGGACCCTTTGTTCGGAACAGAGGGTGTTCCCTTAAGCAGGGTTTTACTGTCCTGTGGGCAAAGGGAAACTGACCTATTTGATCTTCATACGGACATATGTAGAAACTACTATTTTATCATTCCATCGTATACAAAGCCCCCATTGAAAATGTATGGGGACTCAGTAAACCACGACCTATTATATAAGACCTGTCAGATACCATAACTGTGGTATACGAATTCAAACCTGTGGTATACGGCCTCAAAACCATGGTATACGGGAAAAGTAGTCCCTTTTGCTATAGAGCAAAGAAATAGTTCCTATTGTTATACCCGTTATTTTGAAAATTACTTGGTTTAATTTATTTGAAAAGATGGATAATAAAGGCAACAAACAATGATTTTCTAGACAGGCGGCTCTGTAAACCACTTAAGGTTGACGTCGCAATACACTCGCTAGCGCTCGTGTATTACTAGAGGGAAACTATGTTCCGGTGAGCAAAAGTTCAAAGTTACGAGGTAAGGCTTGGAAAAATTACTGCCCAAGGCTTACTGGTACTTGGTTTCCCTATTCCTATATACCTTCAAATATCAATTTAAAAAAAAGCTTAATTCTTTACCTGAAACACTTCCGAAGCAAGTGGCCACCCTTATCGAGTAACCACAACAGCTATTGTTTCGTCCCGCTGCTGTATTGTATCACGTTGTAAAGTTTCTAGGCTATACCCATAGCGGTTCTGCTCCTAACGGGCTATATACGTAGAATAAAGGTTTGAAGTCAACGCATAGATGTTGTAGGTTCAGAATCCAGGTAAGACTGAATACTCTGGGTTTATTGGGCTCTTGTTTTATAGCAGTGGGACGCCTTTGTCTCCAGGTGGAGACGCTTATACGGGCGGTCGTGTTAGGCGCCAATTAGCGTCACCTTTGTAACAACGAGCGCGCCCGCATCTCCAGGAAGTTGGGTTAACAAACAACCGCCGGCCAAAGCCGGGTTCAAAGGGGGGATTATAGCTACAGCAGGAAGGACCAATTAGCCTGGCCAGTGTCGGCCATCTTGGATTTGGAGGAAAGAATTTAGAATAGATTGAATATATATATTATAATTAATAATGCTGCTTTTTCAACGCAAAAATACCACAAAGTTAGAATTATCGACTGCAGATCTTTACAAACGTCCCTCACTCTGAGTTCGAAGAGCAACGGAGAACTTTAAAAGAAAAGAAAAAGATGTGCAGTCGCTAAAACCAACCTAACCGCCTTGCTCCGTCCCAGAGCAGTCGTGCGGCTGCTGAGACCAGCGCGGGAACGGTTAGTTCGTCGAGCGAACGCGGAGGCGCCACCAGCGCGCGCTCACAATCTCTCGACCAATGAAAAGGCAGCAATTCCCAACTTCCGGTCACCACCCAGAAACAACAAAAATGGCAGCGCCCACATCTCGACGTGCTAAACAAACGGGTCTTACGCAAACAATGGCGGCCATCGGGTCTTCAAACGAGGTAGGTTCAACCATTAACACATATAGATCACACGGGTAAAGAGTAACAGAGATGATAACAGAAATACAGGTTATATTTTTGAAAAAATGTCACTGCGGCCCGCTCGGCGTCAGAGCTCCGACCGTGTCCGGGTTATAGGTACTCGGCTGTACAACCAGTCGCGAGTGTAGAAAATGGCCAGCGAATGTCTTTATAAAATATAAATGCATAGTCCATTTTGATATAAAGCTGGGATACGAGTGTCTGTATCCTGTTGCTTCAGGATGTTGGTTATGAAAAAAGGGTAGATCACAGGGATCTCACAGTGTATGGCGAGCGGTCTTCGGCGTCAGTGTCTCTTGGTTGACTCGCTCGCCAATCGTAGGGGTGGAGTCAATCGCGCTAAAACACACTTTAGCACGATTGACACGATTGTTACTCTTGTAGAGGTATATACACGTAGGAACGGCCTGTCAAGTGCAGAACACACATTGTTCGTTGATGACAGGTCGACCGCGACGGAACTCCGCGTCCCGGGCTACCGAAGTGCGACAGCTGGCGGTCCGAGCGTAGGCGCCAGCCCGAGACCGCCGCCCACGCGAAGCACTTCGCGGGAGGATCGGAGCCCGTCATGTCACAATCAGGTCATAAAAAGGTTATAGAAAAATAGATGTGAGTCACACGTACTCAGTTCACACGTAGATTACACGGTTTCCTCAATAAAAACGGTAATTCAACAATTTACACATCTCAGGCTCCTCACCAGCGCACATCCTGGCAGCCATTTTGATAGTACTAAAAAAAGATAATATCGCCGTGAAAGGCATGACATATAAGTAGCAGCGGGGTGCTCAACGATAAAAATAGACAATTTGGCGCCGCTGAGGACGGTAAATATTACGATAAAATTGATAAGGGCGGTAAATGACACGAAAAAAAAGACGAGCTCCCGTAATCTTGATAAAGATTGTAGAAACTATGCTTGTGGCCGTATTATAAACATATATGTACATGGTGATAAAACATAATATTGGCGTTTTCAGCGTGGATCTGAGCACTACGTTAAGGCCTGGACATCGCCATTCTCTACATATCGACTACAGCTGGCACCCAGCTTCGGATGACTACGGTTCATGACGCCGAGTCCCTCACTTACGGACCCGCTGCCGTCTTCCCGCCCCAAGTCTACTCAAGTTACCGAGGAGTGGTGAGATAACACTGTGGCCTAAACAAATAAATCGCAGAGCCCTCCCGATTAACCCCGATTTATAGAAATTTTCAGCGGCCTAAAACATCGGCCAATCTCCAGCTATTGCATACCTAACCGATAGTAACTCACTGTATCACTACTTGTAGCCTAATTTAGTGTCTAGAAATTAATATAAACGATATTTCTCGTTATTTAATTAAATTTTATGGTTAATTTTCGAGTAATACTTACTATTCGCACGCGGCTGGTATGCACTAGATGATTATAATTTCTTAAAGTTTTGGTTTATAACTAACATTTCTACTTGTCTCAGATCCACCTTGATACTAACCATGTCGCCTCGTTGGGCTATTCCAAAAGGACATAAATTAATAATTACATAATAATATTAAACAATTCTGGCCAATAGACTAAGGAACCGACATTAATTAAGAGAATCATTTTAGAATTAAGGAATACTTAGCGCAGGGCTGTGATTGTAGTATGGTCGGTTCCTTATAAAATATAAAGCATAGCATATTATATATAGGCAGGAGCTCGTCAATATCAATAAATAGGTGTCATTGATATACATTGTAAATTGAAAAGGATATAATATCTTGCTGCGTGGCCACGTTAAGTATAGGAAAAACCCAGACATATAGTCGTGCAGCGTGGCCACTTTTAAGTATATAAGACTCGTGCAGCGTGGTTATTAAAAAATAGGGGGTTGTGAAGCAGCTGAGAGTGGTTCTTTCCAGAAAATTGCCAAAAATTTCAACCGGTGCCAGGGGATACGTAGGCATCATACGTACTTCACTCCCCCAACACTCTAAATTTTTGCAATACTCAAATTACTCAACCACTCTCGGCGTGCCCACCCAAGAAGAAAAATTAGCGCGGCAAAGCACGGTAAGTAACATGTTTTGATTTATGTAAAAAAAATTGTTTTCAGACTAGTAGGGCAGGTCCCATCATGGACTCCTCCCTGGGCGCATAGGCCCTTAAAATCGTTCCTACGATAAACGATAAAAAAACACAAAACGATATCGTACACACACAATATTTAGACAAACACATACAGACGATTTAGGCTGAGCTAGGCTGCAGACCTCTCGTGCTCCTCGTGCCTCTTCAAAATCGTCGTTTCTCCACATAATCATCCTTCGGCCAAAGGGTCTGGGGCGAAGGGGCTGGCCGAGGGGCCCCAAGGCCAGCCTTTGACCGCCAAACACAGGGCCAAGGTCACTTCGAATAACCAAGGCCCTTACCGATGGCCGAGCAACACTAAACCTCGTGGGTCTCAGCGAGGCTGCAAGCACCCCACGGGTTTCACCAAGCAATCGATCTTAATCATTCCAGTCTCACAATCGTGGGTCAATTCCTTTTCGTCAACGATTCATACAAAAAAAAAAGGTTTACACAGGGGGAAGCCGGGGATATATATCTTGGGGGCGTAAGTCCGCGAAGGAGCCTGCTAACCGCTCCAGGGTTGGGCGTAAGCGGAGAGGGGGTATGGGGGCGGTCGCGGTTTCTGATCGTATAGGAATTACGGGTAGGGATTGGGGGAAGGGTTCAGTGGGGGGATCTTCGGTAACGATGGTGGGGGCAGGGAGGGACAGAAAGGGGGATGCTGGTGCTGCCTGTAGGCTCTGTAGGCTGATCTCCTCGCGTGGGCGGTCCTCTTCAGCCGACCTCGGCGGACTCCGCACGCAGATCAACCTACAACACCAGCGAGTGACGGGGATACAACAAAGCTTTTTGTACCGCAAGCAACAGACCGTCAGGAGGACGAGGAATATTAGGAGGGATATGGAGGAAGTGGAGATGAAGGGTACAGAGGATAAGATAGAGGCCGGGGAGCGTAAGCCCTGTAGGCGGCCTACTTCCATCACGGGCAGGACTACGCGGGGGAGGAGTTTGAGAGGTTCGGAAAAGGTGGGAGGGAGGGTGCGGGGCCAGGATATATTGAGGGGGGAAAGCTGAAGGGGGCGCCGGAAGTGGAAGTTGAGGGTATGGTGCCCAGCCGCGATGCCGTGTAGGCGCCACCCACGCGACTCCAGCGAACATCCTGGGGGTAGGTCGACGAGGGTGGGGCCGTTGACGAGCAGGTTCACGGGTGGGCGGCCGGTGCAGAGGCGTAGCACGGAGGTCGACTGGTAGGCGACTACCACGGCTTGTCGGCCTCCGGCCTCGGGCCTTGACACCACGGCCGTCGCGTTGTTCCGGGCGGTGATGGCGATGTGGCACGAGGTCGGCTTAGTCCCGCGCACGAGTGCCGACTCGCAGGACCGTTCGGTATACACCACCGTAGGCCTGCACACTCGTGGCTGCCGACCTACGCAGACATCAGGGACGAAGGACGTGGAGGACGACGAGCTCACGGCCAAACGGGGCCTACCCTGGACCGTCCGCAGGTGGGACGTGTCCAGCTGCACGGGGAAGTACTGCAGCTTGTACACCAGGTAGGCCTCGCTCGTGAGCCCGGGAACAACAACACGGTAGATCAACTCCCGTCCCTCCTCCCAGATGGGGTCGATGTCCACGTAGTTGTAGTACCACATCGCCGGGAGGGTGTGGTATCCGGCGTCTCGGAGGCGGCGGAGGACCTGGAGCAGGTGTTCTCGGGGGAGAACGTCCTCGGTCAGTTGGCCCCGCTCCAGCTCCATCCGTTGATTATGGAACTGTACTCGTCGAAGTTCGTGTTGGCGCACCGTCTCCTCCAAGATCCGTAGGCCCAGCTCGATCTGCCGGGCCATCCAGACCTTGTTCACCTTTTCGTCGGCCCCGACCGCGATCGTACCTCCGGCTTCCGCGAGGTGGATCGCGCGGGCGGCCTGCTCATTTATTGTGGCGATGTTATCGGCATTCTGTAGAACGCCTCCACGAGTGGCGTTTACTACCGATACCATCTGCTCCAGGTGGTGGGCTATTTGCTGCTGCTGGACCAGCGTGTCGCGTGCGACTCCTCGCAATGATGCGACGTCGCGGTCAGTCGCCAGTCCAAACAGAGCCTTTCCAGCCCACCCCACAATATTAAGCAGGCCCCGACGCCGTCGGCCGGCCTCCGGCCTGCCGTCGGTTACTATCCGACTTGCCCTGGGTAGTTCGGACAAGCGGGTTAGCAAACGCGACAAATGCCGGCGCCAGTAGGGGACGTGATTCGGCTCCATCACGTCCGCGACAGCGTCAATGGCGACAGTTAGGTTGTGTACGAGGTCATCTACACAGGGAGGGGACGGTGGTCGGATCGTGACGGCGACAGTCCAGGCGGCCGCGACCGCACGCGCACGACCGTCCGTGTAGACCAACACGCCATCGTCCGAGAACAGGTCCGCGTCGAGGAAGGGGGCGTATAAGCAGAGCAGAAATACGGGCATCCACATGATGAAAAGGCACAGTTGGATCTACTCACTGGTTTTTAGACGTGTCGAGGCGACAATGCTGGGCGACGGCTGCGATGCACAGTCGCTTCTCCGCTTGTATCTCGGCCTCGTCCGGTGGCTGGAGGGTTTGGCGTTTCGCAGTCTCTGCTTCCAACGACCGGGTGAATGAGCGCGTGATACGGGTGAAGTGACTGAGCGGGGCCGCCGCCCGTCTTTTAAGGTCGTCCCGCGTCGCGTGGGTGGGTCGGCCCGAGAGCGGGAGGGAAGTGACCGGACCACGCACCAGTGGGGGGGGGGAGGGGGTGTCTCGGGTTCAGCCGCACGTTTACGATCTCGGCTGACATCAGGGGGATTAGGGACATGTGGGACGGGCGTGATGGGGTGGATTACCGGGATGGGGGTGTTTGCTCGAGGAGTGGGGGCGGCCGAGGGCGCAAGGGAGTTTGGACCTGTAGGGGGGAGTGGGGGCAGATCGATGGCCATGTTGTTGGAGGAGTTAGGCCGGGCCGGGACATCTGTGGGAGTTGATTGCATGGGAGTTGCAGAGGGGGGACGGGATGCTGGCACGCTGGGGTTGGGTATCCAAGCAACGCGCGTCTGGGGCGGCCGGCCGCGTGGCCGTGGTGTGGACGGAGCCATCGCAGTCGGGGGGCGCGTCCGCTGGGCTCGGGTTAGGCGTGGGCGTAAGCCCTCCCAGTCGAGGCCCGGGTCGGCCGCCTTGACATGACTGCGATTAACCGTCCGCCGTTTGTTTGTTGGGCCCACCACGTGTACCACGTTGCCGGATGCCCGCGTCACGAGGTATCCGGGGTCCCAGCGGGGGTCCAGCGGTCCGGGCTCGTGGACTCGTAGGAACACCTTGGTACCGGGTTCTAGGGGGAGGGCGTTGGCTTGTTTGCTTAGGCGATTAACGTTAGCCTGCCTCGCTATTTCCGCGTTGTGGGCGGCCTCCTTCAAAGCACGCGAGTGCTCGTCCACACGGAGGGCGAGGCGGGCCGACGAATCCCCTAGCGGGCGATCTCGGAGGTGGGAAAAGGGGGGAGGAGGGCAACGACCAAAAAGAAGGTAGTAGGGGGAAAAGCCTGTGACGTCACTGGGGGTCGTCCGGTGGGCGAGGAGTACATCCCCGAGGTGGTCCTCCCACTCGCAAGCACGGGCGTTTACCACCTTACGCAACATATCCTTTAGCGTGCGGTGAAAACGCTCTACGCGTCCGTTGGCTTGCGGGTGGTAGGGGGTGGTGTGTCGCACCTCGGTCCCGAGCTGTCGCAGGTATCCCTCCACTGTCGCGTTTTTGAACTCTAATCCGTTGTCCGTTAACACGACAGAGGGGGGGCCGTAGCGGGGGATGTACTCCCGGGATAGGGAGGTATAAACCGATTCAGCGGACTTATCTTTGAGGGGAAAACAATCTACATAGCCAGTGGCGTGGTCTATGATTGATAATAGATAACGAGCGCCGCTGCGACTCAGGGGGAGGGGGCCGGTCAGATCCATTGCGACGACTTCTCCCGGGTTTTCGGCGACAGGCATAGGGGCGGGGGTTGGACGTTCTGCACGGACGCGATTGGCTCCGCAGAAGTACACGATGGGTGCGGCGTATTCCGCAAGGAGTACGGCCCACCGTTGTACTCGCGTATTTTTAGCTTTTGAGGGGTTTGTGGTCGCACAGAATCTGGAAGGTCGCACCGTACAAATACGCCCGTAAGCGCGTAAGCGCAAAGACTATCGCGTAGGCCTCCTTCTCGATGACAGGGTATCGGCGTTGCACCTCCGTAAACTGACGTGAGAGAAAGTGTACGGGTCGCTCGATACCCTGGTCATCCTCTTGTACCAAGATGGCGCCGAGGCAATAATCTGAGGCGTCGGTGTACAGTTTGTACGGGCGACCGGGGTCCGGGTAAGCGAGGGTCACCGTGTTCACGAGGGCGTCGCGCAACTCCTGCCACGCGGTCTGGCACTCGGAATCCCAATGAAAGAGGGCGTATTTCTTTGTCAGTGCGACGAGGGGTCGGACAATATCGGCATATCTGGGTATGAGCTGCCGATAATAATTGGCCGACCCTAGCAGCCGTCGCACCGCCTTTACGTCCTCGGGTGGCACCATGTCACGTATGGCTTCCACTTTGTCGGGATCCGAGGAGACGCCGTCCGCGCTGACCACATAGCCAAGGAGTTTCACGCGGTCGACCCCGAAGTGGCACTTCGATTCTTTGACCACGAGGCCGTATGAGCGCAGGGCCTCGAGGACGGCCGCGATGTGGTGGTGGTGTTCTTCCTCGGTCCGGCTGTAGATCACGAGGTCGTCGAGATATACCATAACGAACTTACGCAGCGGGGTGATAACCTTATTCATAAGCCTCTGGAATGCAGCCGGCGCATTGCACAGGCCGAACTGCATCCGCTTAAACTGAAAAAGGCCCCGATGCGTCGCTACGGCCGTCTTCTCGACGCTGTCAGGATGCATCGGTACCTGCCAGTATCCGGACTTTAAATCTAGGGTCGAGAACACTTTCGCACCACCTAGATTATCAACAATGTCCTGGATACGAGGCAGGGGGTATGCATCGCGACGAGTAACTGCGTTCAGTCCTCGGTAATCTACACAGAACCGGACCGAGCCGTCTTTCTTAGGGACGAGGGTGAGGGGCGAGGCCCAGGGGGAGGAACTGGGCTCGATTATGCCTTCCGCGAGCATCTTGTCCAGCTCGCGGTCGACGACCTCGCGCTTGGCGAGGGGAAGTCTGTACGGCCGTTGATTGATGGGGGGGTGATCGCCCGTCTCGATCCTCATGTAGACCTCGGTAGTGCATGTGAGGGGGCGGCCGGTGACCGGGAACACATCGGGGTATTGCCATTTCCAATACTCGGCCTTGTATACCAGCTGACCGATGTGTCCCTCGCGTCGCACCGACCGTCGCACCGCATGGCGACGACCACAGAGGGTTACAGATTTATCAGGGGAAGCATAGTCTACGATCGCGTGAGTAGCCTCCAACGCGTCGTCCCCTAATAAAAGATCGTGGGACATATCACCCACCACATTAAAGTCGCACAGCCGGCCGTACAGCTTCAGGTTAACCGCCTCGCGGACGGAGATGCCGTGGCCGGTGAGGGACTTAAGTCGCGCCGGGGGTCTTGTACTCTTACCCACCGCGCCCACCTGTCGCAAGGCATCCGCCGCGGGGACGGACACCAGGGAGCAACACGCACCCGAGTCGATGAGGGCCTGCAGTGCCACGCCTCGAAGCTCGAGGTCAATGCAGGGTCGTCGGTCGGACGCGCGTTTTAGTTTCCCTGGGTCGCGGCGGCTACGACTTGATCCTGGGAGTGGGCTAACGATCGTGCCGCGTCCCGGGAGGCCTTCAAACTGGGGCATCCAGCCACATAATGGCCTCGTTGATTGCACGCGTAGCAGATGATGTCGTTTATGGGCGTCATCCGCCGGCCGGAGTTACGCTGCCCCGGCGCGACGGCTGCGACGGTGGAGGCGACGGCTGGGGGCGGTGGAGCGGGGACGGTCGCAAACAGCGGCTGGGGGGCGGGAACGGGCGCAGGGGTCGGCGCGAACACAATCGTGGATTGTGGTGGCGCTGCCGCGGGCATCACAGCCGCGACCGTGTGGCCCTTGTTCCCCTTTTTCGCCTTCAATTCCCCCTGGATGGACTTTATCGCCTGCTGCATCTCCTCCATCTGTCGCTGGTGGGCGGTTGGCGCGGGGTGGTTGGCGGAACGGGCGGCCGTGGTCCTCGAGCCGACCGCGCCCACCTCCATGGCCTCCTCGACGCGAGTGTCGTCAGAGTGCGCCTCCTTCTCTACCGCCTTTGCCAACGCGTCGACCCTCGAGAGAGCCTCGGCGATTGTCGTGGGTGTGTTGAGATTGAGGTCCCACCGCAGAGGGCCTCGCGACAGGGTACTCACGAACTGTCGCATCGTCGGCCGCAGCACAAAGGGAGAGGCGAGTTCCTGGGCCGAGTAGGCTTTCTTGGCCGCCAACCAGAAGCGCTGCGCGTACTCGGGGGCGGTCTCGTGGGCCGTCTGAGAGAAGTGCCCGAGTGCAGCGCGCAGACTCTCCATTTCCTCCATGCCGAGGAGCGTTGATGTTATCTTGCGTTCGACGGCCTCGAAGTCGGTGACGCCGTCCTCGAAGCAGTCGTAGATTATCGACTTGAGGCGCCCCGCCGAGTAGGCCAGGGCCTCCGAGATCAGCTTCTCGTCGGGGGCCTTGGAGACGAAGCGCGCCTGTCGCACATCGTTTAACCACGTGCGGAGGGCGGCTTTATCCTGACCGTCGACGGTCGGCAGCGCCCGAAACAGCCGGATGAGCTGTTTGACCGAGGCCAACTCATGGGTCTCGGGCCGCGACCGGGGGGCGGAGTCGATAATGATCGCACGGGCCTCGGCGAGCTGTCGCGCCGCCTCGGCGAGCTCCATGGCCTGCTGCTGGGATTCCAGAGCGTGTTGTTGAGCCCGGAGGTCGGCCTGTCGCGTAAACTCGGCGCGAAGTCGCTGTTCCAACTCGTAGATAGCGACATCTTTCACTTCCTTGCAGGTCTGGGCCAGGTACTGCTTCCACAGCTTGCCCAGCAGCTCTGTGTTGGCGACAGTAAAGTCGGTCGGAATACTCCCCGCCAACTTCCCAGCGTTAAGCCACACCTGGAAATCCTCCGGCAACACACTGGGTTCGGCCATCCTTCCGAATTGCGTAAATAACCACACACGTTATATATACGTCAATCACCTATATGGCACGAACCTGTTGCGATTCCCACGTGCGACAGCTGCTGGTCCGCTCGGTCCGACTGTCGCTAACACAGAACTACCGGCATGCAAGTACCTTCCACGCCCACATCAAAACGTTATACCATAGCAGAATGTCACTTCCCTGCTCGAGTCCGTGTCTATGGAGTCGGTCCTTCCGTGGTCATTCGTAACGCGACCGGCAATCTGTCCTCGAATCACACTAAAAGCGTCTCGTCGTGGTCGCCAATGTAAAGTTTCTAGGCTATACCCATAGCGGTTCTGCTCCTAACGGGCTATATACGTAGAATAAAGGTTTGAAGTCAACGCATAGATGTTGTAGGTTCAGAATCCAGGTAAGACTGAATACTCTGGGTTTATTGGGCTCTTGTTTTATAGCAGTGGGACGCCTTTGTCTCCAGGTGGAGACGCTTATACGGGCGGTCGTGTTAGGCGCCAATTAGCGTCACCTTTGTAACAACGAGCGCGCCCGCATCTCCAGGAAGTTGGGTTAACAAACAACCGCCGGCCAAAGCCGGGTTCAAAGGGGGGATTATAGCTACAGCAGGAAGGACCAATTAGCCTGGCCAGTGTCGGCCATCTTGGATTTGGAGGAAAGAATTTAGAATAGATTGAATATATATATTATAATTAATAATGCTGCTTTTTCAACGCAAAAATACCACAAAGTTAGAATTATCGACTGCAGATCTTTACAACGTGATCAGAGCGGGACGAAAATGTCAGAGCGGGACGAAAACATGAGAGCTGGACGAAAACGTCAACCTCGACACATAACTTATTTTTAATGCACCCCCCAGCACGGGTATGTAACTCTATTTGGTTCAATAATGGGTATATAGGAATACGCGTCACCCCCTCGTGGTTTACGGCCGCCTGTCCACAAAACCATTGATTATTGTCTATATAAACAATAGATTGCTACTTGCTATCTGTGTCCTGCACTCAGAATGAGAGATAACCCTGTGTCACAGATCAACTGACATTACAGCAGTATCTCACCACAATTAAAAGGTTTGGGTTATATCTATTGCATGGGTCGACTTGCCATTTTAACAATTGCCTTTCCAGGATCCAAATATATCAAGCATCAATGGGTCAATGAGGTATTTCAGTCCTGAGTGATTGGTCATGGTCAGCTGCACATGTCTCCAAGACCCTAAGACACTGGCATCCTGCTCTTTTCCCAATATCACAGTGAATAGCACACAGATAGTGAAGGGATAGTTTTCTGGCAGCACGCTGGAAGTTCAATGTGACCACTCTAACCTCTAGGCAAGGTATATATTATTAAATATACTTGTGGTAGTATGTCCTACGCATACTGCCTGCTACTACCCATGTCGTATTTATATCCACACGATACCTAGGTGACGTACGGGATATGTATGTGGCGTACGGGGCATGTACGGCGACGAAATCCAAAAACTCACCCATATAGTATGTGCAAGCACGCTTTATCAAGGACGCTCTAATATTGGCCCTCTGCACCTTTCCCAATGTCAAAGGGTTGGTAGGCAGATAGAGAAGGGTTAGTTATTGTTCAAAGTCTATGTCACCACACAAACCTGTAGGCAGAGTTTGTGCCCCACGGACAACAAAAAATTGCTTCTTACTATCTGTTACCTGCACACCTGCAGGAAGAGATATTTCACAACTGGAAACTAAAGGTATGTTCACCATTGATGAATGAGTGGTGTGGGAAGTAAAAGAACTCTCACCTCTGTAAATGTATAGGGATGAAATCTCACCCTGAATTAATCACATCGATTCCATCACCATCTTAGTGGTGTAAAAGAACCTGGAAAGGACCTGTAATGGCTGACTGGACGTTAACACAAAACAACAAACCAACAAACAATTGATGAATGACCATTGAATTATAAATAATAATTAACAATTGAAATGTTTGGGTTTTATCCAGTCTCTTGGTTATTTACTGTAACCCACTTGGCAACTAGCTAAGTAGTCTTCAGTGATTGGTCATGATCAACTGGGTAGACCTTGGTCCTCCTAACCTCTGCCAATGTCACAGAGTTGGCAGGCAGATAGTGAAGGGATAGTGTTTGCTGCATATTGAATATTTCTAAAAAAAAATCCCCATAACCTAGGCAATATAGTTTAGCATGTCCCACGCTCAATGAACATCATAACTACAGTAGCACCTTGCCTGACAGACCACCCTCTGTACTAGACGTATGTGGTCGAAGTTGCAGGTTGGTTCCCTGAATATGAAATAGAGATTTTTTCAACAGTAAATAACTCTATTCATCATTAAGCAAAAGGAAAATAAGTGAATTAAAAAAGGAATTTAATGACAGAAGAATTCCGTTCTAGACCAAATTGTAGGGTGACCCCCCCCCCCCCCCCCCTTTGTCTCTCTGTCTCTGTCTCTCTGTCTCGCTCTCTGTCTGTCTGTCAGTCTGTCTGTCTGTCTCTGTCTCTGTCTCTGTCTGTCTCTCTCTCTCCCTCGCTCTCTGTCTGTCTGTCTGTCTGTCTCTCTATCTCTCTTTCCCTTTCTCTCTCTGTCTCTTTCCCTTGCCTTCTCTCTCTATCTGTCTCTCCCTCCCTCCCTCTCTTCCTCTCTCTCTCTCTGTCTGTCTGTCTGTCTGTCTCTCTCTCTCTCTCTCTCTCTCTCTCTCTCTCTCTCTCTATCTCTCTCTCTCTCATTTGGGTGCCCCACAACTGGATTGCCATTGTTTATCTAACTCTAAACATTCATATCAGTAGCTAACTACCCACTTCTCTCCATGATAAGGTTATCGCAGCTACCACAACGTAACTCTCCCCCCGCCGTCAACACCAGTACTCCTTACACTGACCAGCCCTCTCCTAGCAGAGTTCCGGTGCCACTAGTCTCATGACGTACTACAGCCTAACTGTTTTGAAGCCAAAATGTAGTTCAAGTTCCTGGTCCGGTTTTTAGTTCCTGTTCCGGTGTATCACGTGACTGGGTTGCAGCAGAGATGAGTAAGATCAGGGGTCCGTTTAATAATCTAGCATCGTACATTAAGGCTGTTCTCTGGACCTCGTACAAGGGTTATCGTTTAATAATATCTAAGTCTGTTAACTAAGACAGTATGAGCCGTCCACACCGTCATCCATAAGTGTTGAATAAAGTTGACCCACATCGTCCCTGGGTCTCTATGGCATACAGAAAAGGGTCTACAGGTAGGAATGGGCCTCCATGAATTATCTCTGAAATAAATGTCCATAGGCTTAACATTGGGATCTCGTTCTCCATGCCCCTTCAAGTATTGCAGTCCGTTCTCCATGGTCTATATCCTATTTGTTGCCCATTCTTTTATTGTGTACAGGGGTGAGATAAATACAAAAAGCAACTCGTTTTGGTCAAACGTTTTGGTCCAACTGTTTTGGTCGTTTTGGTCCAACTCGTTTGAATGCTATGTGACATTCACTCCGCATCAAACTCGTGGAGAACGACGACTTTGGCCAAGACTTGTTGGTTCCTTCTTTAGTACGTACACACCAATGAGGATTGGTGGTTCAAGTGACATGTATTTCGAAATTCTGCGTATGGTCGTTTTTTGTTCTATTGCATACAAAATTGAGAGTGTTGTGGAGTCAAAATATTCAGAATTTTTGCATACATACTTTAAGCGGGATTCAAATAATTGGATTCATGTACCTCACAGGGTGTTTGTCTGAGACAAATCCTGCTGAGATTCTGTACTCAAACACAATCTCTTTGTCTAAATTGTTTGGTTCCATTTTCCTGAGACATTTTTATTTTCCTTGTTGCTGACATTTACCCCTAACAAGGAACAGAATCTCATGAGATTTTGAACCGTGTGATATACATGAATCCCACCATGTGAATACTACTTTATGAATGGCCCCTCAAGGGCATGAAAGATCTGCTGGGAGAGTGTCGTCCAGCCCGACCACCGGCCACTATGTGTACAATTCTCTGTATAATCCATGTCAGCACTGTTAATTGGTACATTTAGAGCTATGAATAATACATTCCTTACGTTGAGCTCTATCATTATTTACCCTTGGTTCAATGGCACTTTTTTGAATTAATAATGAACAATTTATGTCTGGCTGGCAGACTATTAATCTCGGTTTTACGTGAAATGGCCGACACTGGTTGTCATCCGACCGCACTCCATACACATATTTTGCAAATAACATACATTGTATATGTTAACATCTTTTTAAGCTCCCTGAAACGGCTCTGAAATCACATATTTACACTGCCAGTACCAGTCAACGCCCAAGTTTCTTATATCCAGAGATGTCAGTTGGGGTGAGGAAAGAGTTGAATTATTTTCATGTGGAATTTACTGCCTCATAGAGACATTGGCGTTGGCCGTGGAATGTGGCTTTTGTGTGAGGGGAGGTTTGAATCATAGTTTTATTGGCGTGAATGAGGTTTAATTTGTAATATCTTTGTTATATACGAGAAAAATAAACTGGAAATGAAAGCAAGGATTTCTATGGAAAGTTGTATATAGTGTTAGCGTTAGAAAAATAGAAAATTAAAGCAATGTGGTATCTCGTTTGAATGGCGTGGTAATTCACAAGGCAAAGCAACATGAATTACACAGCGATTCAAGTGAGAGGTGATTTAGCTCTGACCCTAAACTTGAATAAGTTTCTGAATTTATCTCACCCTTGACATTGACTATTAGACAATAAACGATGGTTTTGTGGACAGGCGGCCGTAAACCAGAGGAGGTTGACGCGCTGTAATACACGAGCGCTAGCGAGTATATTACGATGTCAACTTCGAGTGGTTTACAGAGCCGCCAGTCAACATAACCGTCGTTTGTTGCATTTATTATCCACCTTTTCGAATAAATCAAACCCACGAATTGTCAATAGAGACTTTGTCTTTGCTCTATAGCGCAAATGGACTACTTTTCCTATACCATGGCTTTGAGACCGTATACCACAGATTTGAATCTTTATCTCACCCCTGGTATTTTTTCTCCATAGACTTAACATTGGGAACTCGTATCTAACGCCCATTAGATATTAAGGAAAAATATCCAATGGGGGATTATGTCACAAATGATAGCCCATTATTCAACGTTAAGGGTGAGATCGTGGAGTCCCAATATATTTTCAATGGGGTCTTTGTATACGATGGATAAGAACACCGACATTCCAGGGGGCCTGTTGAATAAACTACGAAAGAGAAAAAAGTCTCCCAGAATCGTCCTTGGGTCCATAGTGTTGTATGATATAATGTACTGTAAACAGAAGATATTTTGACAATAAGAGTAATCTAAAACTCTTACAAGGTGTTGTATACAACACTTAATGAGAAAAAATCGTCCAGGATGTCGTTTATCGTTGGAGTTATCGTATCGTTTAGACCAGCACAAGAAACGAACGAACTTTATTTAACAGCCCCCAGGTTAATTATTGGAGTACTATATAGTGAGGTAGTATACTTGACCCTCGTAATTAGAGTAGTACTGTAATGTGAAGAATGACCAACAAAATATGGTAATCATCACTAGGTAATACATTGCATGTTCATTGACACTGCAAAACCAGGTGTTGAACAATTACATCTTATCTCATTATTTTTTCATTATATATACGTCTGTATATATACATGTATGTAAAGTGTAAACAATGTATAGTATATGTGACATTATCCTAACCCTAATAAAAAAAACTCCATAGGCTTAACATTGGCCGGCTGTATTCGGGCGAGTATGCAGGAAAATAAAATTTATCACTCTAGTGGGATACATTTGTGAAATGACGTCATGCGAAAAATTACCAATGAGCAAGCAAGACAAGAGCAATATTGAGAGTATCAACAAGCACACACTATGGAGTGTCACGCAATTTTCACTGGATCTCAGCGAGTTTTATGTTATTTCTTAATATTCTATAGTAATATAGACGGGGTAGGATAAATTCTAAACCAAACTCGAGTTAGTCGAGGCTTGTTTATCGCACTCGAGCAAGGTCTGCTCCTCACTGTACTCGGCTTTGCCTCGCGCAGTAATACGCTACCTTGCCGTTGTGCGGTAAACAACAACTCGACTGACTCGCGTTTGGTTTCTCCTAATTATTATGACCTGTAATCAAGTCATCAGTTATGTATCCACAAGGCGCGTGTTAGTTATTGTGAAAGGAAAATAGTAGCAATGTGAGGGACCGGGCGGAAGAACGGTAAACCAAGCCCAGACTTACAATTGTAAAATTGATGAACCCTAATAAACATCCTAAAAAAGATGATATGGAGAAACTAAACAAGAGTTAGTCGTGTTGTTGTTTATCGCACGACGGCAAGATCGCGTATTACTGCGCGAAGCGAAGCCGAGATCAGGAATAAGCGATCTTGCCGGAGTGCGATGAACAACAACACGACTAACTCGAGTTTGGTTTAGAATTTATCCTACCCCACCCGTCTAAATTACTTCTACATTAACAGATGATGTCATTTGTCAAGTGTATCCCACTAGAGCGATATTTTTTATTTTTCTGAACTCCAGACCGAATACATTGACCCAATATTAAGCCTATGGAGTTTTTTCATTAGGGGTAGGATAAATAAAAATCATTAACCAATATTCAGAAAAAAAACCACGTTTACTCACAGAGATGCCATCGTCCAGCTTGAGGTACTTATCGAGCACCTTTCCCATCTCGGCGATGGCGGCGAACCCCTTCCCTCCAGACTCCACCACCTGGTCGAAGTTCTCCTTGAACCACTGCAGGTGCTTCTTGCCCTTGATCTTGAGCGTGCCGTCGTTCTTGTTCAGTTTCAGTGTGACGCCCATGGCCGGGTGCATCTTGAGGGAGTGTCCGTCACCGCTGTAGTGGTCCTGCGGGTACGCGGCTCTCAGGGCGCCGATCCACCACCCTGCTACGTCTGCACTACAGCTGGAGACGCTCAAATGGTCGCCTTTATCCACTACGTCCAGTTCGAAGGGCGTGGGTCGCGCCCAGTACTCGTCAAGGACAAATTGACGTTCTTTCTTCTTCGCCGCATCGTGCGCAACGGCAGAGACGCTGGACGAACGCCGTGACGCCGGGGAACGCAGACTCGACGTCGATGTTGACGTAGAGGGCGCCACTGAGGGCGCCATGGACGCCGTGTCCGACATGGTGACGTCAGTTCCGGTTTGGTCAGCGTTCCCAAGGTTGGTTTCTTCCGGATTTTTTGGGGGGTTATTTCTGAATTGCTATAGCGGAAGTGTATGTTCCCATATCGCTCGTGTGCTTATTTCCGGTTTAGTTAAGTGTATTGCAGACACTTGTATCCAGTAATAGTCATGTTTGGGATATTTAGACACAATGATTAAGTCTTGTGGTAACTGCTGCACTGTAAAACGATATCTAAATATATCTGTTGGCTAATTGTCGTCTGGCAGTTTATCCAGTTTTGTTGAATACTACAAAAACATCAAAAGAAGCCAACTGAGTCATAATTGGTGGGCTGGTGGTTGATAGAGCGTGTTTGTACACATATACATTGCCTAGAGGTTAAAGTGGTCACATTGAACTTCCAGCATGCTTCCAGAAAACTATTCCTTCACTATCTGCATGCTACTCACTGTGATACTGAGAACAGAGCAGGGAGTCAGTGTCTCAGGGTCTTAGAGGCATGCCCAGCTTACCATGACCAATACCAATCTCTCATGACCGAAATACTTCAAGACCCACTAGTGCTTGTCATGCTTGGATCAAAGACAGGCAGTTAGCAGAAATGGCAAGTTTACTGGGTGAAAGTAGGTAGCAGAAAACTATCCATTGACTGAACGTAAACTTTTAACTGTTTTTCATTTTTAATTACACGCTCATTTACCAATTATATGCATACTATCTTCTCTTCGTTTTATATTAACCTATTTTACTGATGTATAATGCACGTTGGGAAATTGTCGTCTGCTAAAGGTCCTAGTTTCGGTGATTCATGTAGAACTGTAAACACACACACCGGTACAAGCGAAGGCACAACAGGGATCTGTATCTGTGGCCTTACAACTATGTGCCTCCAGTTCCTGTTTGGATAATGTTGGCATCCGTTCAATGGCGATTGTTCGGCGTTGAAATGTATACCACACGTACTCCACTTTTACCTGCACACCTGTGGTTATTTAGGCGCGGGTTTTTCTGTCGATTTACTCACTTCCGGTACGATCATCCTACCCAGAGTTCCACGCTCTGATAAGCTGAGTATTATGTCCCCGTTTAAAGACGGATCTCTTGGTTTGCACAATGGGAATTAGATGAAGATGGTGGTTAATGATATACACATTCAGCTAAATGTCGTGAAAAATAAACATCCAAATGTGGTCTGCGCTATAGCTCATATACACGTCTACTTATTATATCCAAATGTAATGTATGCTATAGCTGCATCGACGCATCTACTGATACATGTCTAAATGTTGTCTTCGACAAATACGCACATCCAAATCTTGTCTGCGATAAATACACAAGTCCAAATGTCATCTGTGCTATAGCTGCATGTAAAAACTTATGAATGTTGTCTGCGATATAGCTGCATTTACACTTCCGGATGTGGTCTGGGCTATAGCTACATACACTTTTGGATGTTGTCTATGCTATAGCTACGTATACTTCTGGATGTCATCTGTACTATAGCTGCATTTACACTTCCAAATGTCGCTTGCGCTATAGCTGCATATACACACACAATTGTCGTCTGTGCTATAGTTACACAGGTACAAATATCACTTGTCCAAATGTTTTCTGTGCTTCAGCTATATATACACATACAGATATCGTCAGACACTTGTCCAAATGTCTGCTGTGATGTAGCTACATATGAAAATATTGTCTGCCCTATAGCTGCATATGTACACTTCCGGATGTTGCCTGTGCTATAGCTACTACCAAATGTCTTCTGTGCTATAGTTGCATATGCCAATATAAATAAATGTCTTCTGTGCTATAGCTACATATACACACACGAATAAATGTCTCCTGCTCTATAGCTGCATATACACGTACGAATAAATGTCTTCTGTGTTATAGCTGCATGTACACGTACGAATAAATGTCTCCTGTGCTATAGCTGCATATACACGTACGAATAAATGTCTCCTGCTCTATAGCTGCATATACACCTACGAATAAATGTCTCCTGCTCTATAGCTGCATATACACCTACGAATAAATGTCTCCTGCTCTATAGCTGCATATACACGTACGAATAAATGTCTCCTGCTCTATAGCTGCATATACACGTACGAATAAATGTCTCCTGCTCTATAGCTGCATGTACACGAACGAATAAATGTCTCCTGCTCTATAGCTGCATGTACACATACGATTAATTGTCTTCTGCGCTATAGCTGCATATACACGTACGAATAAATGTCTTCTGAGCTATATCTGCATATCCACGTACGATTAAATGTCTCCTGCTCTATAGCTGCATATACACGTACGAATAAATGTCTTCTGTGCTACACCTGCATATACACGTACGAATAAATCTCGTCTGCGACAAACACTCATCCAAAAGTCGTCTGCTGGCGTGTGATGATGATCTCCCTGATCCTGGCGTCTTGTTTACACCGCCCTGCGTCTGTCCAGCGTTCAGGGCCACTTGACCAGTCCCCCCGTTCACAGACCGGCCGGCAGATCCAGGATCCAGGCGGGGGAGAGGCGGGGGAAGCCCGAGGATCAACTCCAAGTGCCGCCGGGCTGCAGACAGGCAAGCCACCGTGTTCTCCTGGCACAGTAGTTCGCGGTTTGCTTTACAGGTCAGAGTGTGCACGATGCCAAAGTTTCAGGCCCGAGAGATCGTTGCCAGCAGCACTTTCCCCTCCTCCTCCTCCTCCTTCCTCCTCCTCCCTCCTCCTGCTCCTTCCTCCCTCCCCCACAGCTGCCGAACACACACCCCTCCCTCCCTCTCTCACACTTAGTCCCTGCTCCCTTTCTCTGATCTCAATCTTTCTCTCCGGTTCAGAGTCTCTGCTTGGTGGTGTATGTGGTTAACACGTGCGGGTGTAACCAAACCTCTGCCGGGAGAGTGGGGGACTCAAGTGGTTCAATGCTTTGTGGGGGTGGGAGTGTGGTCGGTGGTGGGAGGGTGGGAGAGTTTTTAACACCCTGGTTGGGAACCTTGCCGGGTTCTGCTAAAAGATCCTCGTATCTTAATCAACACAGTCCACCGTACACACAGAGATCCGGGGGTCCTTATCAACATTTACTTCCCTTTCCTCTTATCTTTTTTCTCTCTTATTTCTCTGGACTGATTCTCCCTATTTCTTCATTCTTCGCTCTCTTGTTTCCTTTGAATATCTCTCTCTTTTTGATCTCTCTCACCTCCGTCTCTCTTGATGCATGACACCTCTGTCTTCTACTTCCGCATACTCTTTCCTTATCTCTAATTGCACCTATTTATATAGTGTTCTGAGGTCATGAAGTATTATATAAAATAGTGCTATATAAAGGAGCGCTATATAAAGTCCATGTAGCACTGTATAAAATAGTTCCGTACGAGTATCCTCACTACATAAAGAAGAAATAGTATTATTTATACCACTCGTAGCACTATATAAAGTACTTCAGTACACAGTATCCTGATGTGGCTGTGCTATATAAAGTAGTTCTATACAAAATAGTGCTATATATACCACGCGTAGTGCTATATAAAGAAGTTCAGTACACAGTAAATCCTGATGTGGTTGTACTATATAAAGTGATACTATACAAAATAGTACTGATGGGGTCGGGTCAGTCGAGTTGTGGTCAGTTCATAATATATATATATATTCCACGGGTAGTGCTATAGTCAAAGTAGTTCCGTACATAGTATATCCTCATGTGGTTGTACTATATATAAAGTAGTTCTACACAAAATAGTACTACATTTGTGTATATATATACCACGCCTATTGCTATATATATAAAGTATTTCCGTACACAGTATATCCTCATACGGTTGTACTATATATAAAGTAGTTCTACACAAAATAGTACTATATATTCCACGCGTAGTGCTATATAAAGTAGTTCCGTATACCCTGTATCCTGCGACCGGCAGAGGTCAGCTCTGATCACTCCCGTATCCGTCCGCGCCCGCGACGTAGTGATGTGGATGTCAAAACGAGGCTCTGACTACCGGCATCCCTCCTGCCAATCATCGTGATCGACGCTTAACCCCATCACGTTCGGGTCAGGGGTCAAGGTCGCGGGGTGACACTGCCCCACGTACGTCGTTAAAACAGCCTCACCGGGTGACTATAACCTCCGTCCGCACCGCCAGGCCGAGAGAGGGCGCTCCGTGCAGTGGGCAGCGTCCGCCTGCAAATGATCATAACCATCAATGATTAATGCGGTTTTTACCTCTTAATGATGGCCAGCCGTTTTACCCATGGTGGCCAATGCGTAAAAGAGTAGTAATGCCAGTTAGGATGTATGGTATTGAAGCTCGTGATTGTGAATGATTTAATGTGATTCGGTTTGTTGATTATGATAAGCCGTTACGGTTTTTAAAAGCATATCCTACAATTCACAGTGGCGCCACCTGGCGATTTTCAAAAATTGTCAATTATCAGTCAAAACTAACTGGTTTCTTGGGATTCATTCAAGTTCTAAATGAATGAGTTAAATGTTTTGTCCATTTTATCCAATTTTAATAGGTATTATAGGCTGATTTGCTTGATTCACATAGGAAATGTACTGAAAAATGTTTTCCTCAATTCTTTCAAATACAGTAAAACGCCACTTCTGGGACACCTCGCTTAAGGAGACAATTCCGCTTAAGGGGACACTTCACTGGTTCCGCACTGATTTGCAGTGGCAAGGATAACCAGCACAACCTCTCTCCCTCCCAGGTTCCCCAAATGATTTACTAATACTTGTTTATAATGTACGGTGATAGAAAATAAAGTAATATCAACCTTTCAAAAGCTGGATGGAAAAGAATATGCCACGCCCTCTAGCAGGTACACCAGCGTAAAAATGGCGGCATTACCTATAATGCAACAAAAAATGGTGGGCCTTGCCTGACCTTATATGTGAGTGAATATGAAGGCCAGGCTTCCAGGGTGCCCTTTAGGCAGAGTATATGAGTGTGTCGCCCACGCTCAATACTATTAAGCTCAATACACATCTACCAGTTCCGGGTTGAACGATTAGTTCCCAAATCGTATAGGAGTCGGCGAAACTCCTCGGCCTGTGTCGGCCACACAATCAGGCGCCATTTACAAAAGTTACATTGTCGGCGACTGGATTTATCAACATGTTGATAAACTTTTGGTGAGCAATTTAGGAACATCGAACGAAAACTTGTCAGCAACAAAAGAATATCTCAACGATGTGGTTTCACTAATCGTTGGCTGACCATTGCCTAGCTGTCCTACATCTACCGACTAGGGCCAACTCCGTTTGGATGCCTCGCCTGAGACAAATCACTGTTCGTTTGTAGCCGACATAAGTAGTTATATACAACGTCCTGACCATGCTGTACAAGCTACAAAACAAGATGATAAGTCACGGTTCGTACGGAACGAGGCATTTACGCCGAGTTCCGTACAATTCATGAATTATTGTCGAGTTTTGTGGCTTGCACAGCATGGTCAGGACGTTCTATATCTACTATGTACCCGAAATTTTTAAAAAAATCATCATTTGGCTTAACAACAATATGTAAAGAAAATGTATTGGCGGGTAGTCCGTATTTTCCTGTACAGACCTATATTTACTATATACCCAAAAAATTTAAAACAATCATTAATTTAACTTTTAACAACCGATATGTTAATAAACGTGTATAGCAAGGTGGTCCGTATTTTAGTGTACGGACCAGCGGTCCATACATTATTTTTACGTTATATGGCAAAACGGTGTGTATATATACAGTATATACGGCATGGGTATATAGTAAACGGTGCGTATTTACAGTATATGTGGCATGGGTATATAGTAAACGGTGCGTATTTACAGTACATGTGGCATGGGTATATAGTAAACGGTGCGTATTTACAGTATATACGGCATGGGTATATAGTTAACGGTGCGTATTTACAGTATATACGGCATGGGTATATAGTAAATCAATGTTCTGAAATTGGTAAATGTGTATTGGGCTTTAGGAGAGAAACGGCGTGCTGTACTAAGTCTGGCTGGGTGTAATCGTCTGAAGGCACCGGTTCACTGACGGTTAATGGAGCGGAGATAACCCACGCGGGGAGAGCGCGTTACGCAAGCAGCATTCACGGAATACAGACACCAGCACGGATCTCTCCTCATTTAAAAAAAACATTTTATTACTTAATCACAACCTCTGGCGGGATCCACTGATTGATTCATCATGTAGATCCATGTATTACGTGATTTACCGCGTGTGAGTGGACGTAATCTCCACACAGACGTTCAGTATACTCTGTGCATGTTTAAGGTGGCCCCAAAGCCACGCTCTACCAATGCAGCCTGTCTATACCGTATCACACTAGAGTGGCATACGTGAGATACGTGAGATGTTGCTGATAACAAGAGATAAAAGGGATATGCAGACCAGCATGGAGTTGTCCCATTACACTAAGTCCAAATAAGGAATAGAGTAGACCGAGTAGCCAATGACAGCATTCGCAGCAAACCCTGACCTTGACCCTGACCTCCTTACATGATATTTATAGCGCCTTGGGACAGTTCTACGGTCGAGAGTTGACCTCAAATCTTAGGGGCCACAACCACCCTCAGACTGTCTTTTGTGGATTCCACCTTTCCCTGACTGTTCCTTTGACCACTCTAACAATCCGTACATCCCCCCCCCCCCCCCCCCCGTACAGTATCTCCTACCCCCTATCCACATCCCTCCCTCCCTCCTTCCTTCCTTCCTTCTCATACTTCCCTCCCCTTCCTCATGTTTTCCTCCTCCTCTCCTCTGCCCGTCCTTCCTTCTACCTCCATCCCCCTCTTCCTTCCTCTCTGCTCATTTCTTACCCTCCTTTGCTTCCCTCCTCTCATTCTTTCCCCTTCATTCCTTCTCGTCTTCCTCCCTTTTCTCCCCTCTCCTCCTTTTACTCCTCTCCCTCGCTCTGTCCCCCTCCCTTCCCCCTGCTTCCCTCCCTTTCCTTCAGACCATCACTCCCTCTTCCTTCCCCCTTCTCCCCCCTTCCCTCCCCCCCCCTCCTTCCCCTCTTACTTCTCCCTCCTCCTTTCCCTCCTTCCCTTCTTCCTTCTCCCCTTTCTTTCCCCTTTCTCTCCTCCCTTACCTCCCTCCTTCCTTCCCCTCTTCCTTCCCCCTTCTCATCCTTCCCTTCCCTCCTTCTGCCCCCTCTTCCCTTCCTTCCTCCTCCCCATCTCCTCTGTTCCTATTTCCCTCTTCCCCAATTCTTCCCTCCCATCTTCCCATCCCCTTCGCCTCCTTCCCTTGCCTCTCATCATGAGAGGCAATTTTTAAATAAATTGTACTTTAATGGAGACCTCCACGATAGAAACCTCGATCTCCCAGGCGCTTAAACAGTTTACAAAGTTCACACGCTATTAAGTCCATGGAGTGGATTTTTAATCACCAGCCAGGTGGGAGCTCCACTCTATAGTGAAGTCCTCATATACATCTATATGTACAATATATCTTAAAGACAGTGTCTTAAAGAAAGTGTCTGGGACCTGTAGATCTAGACTTCCCCTAACTGATGTATCATCATTGTTACTTTTAATCTTATCGCCAGGATAGAGGTGAAGTTCTTTTCTTTTCTTTTCTTCTCTTTTCTTTTCTCTACTTTTCTTCTTGTAGTTCTTGTTGTTAAAACAAATTTTAATTGTCATAGTTGTCTGAAGTTGATATAAACTTTGCGCACATGTGTATTGCATGAAAAGTAGGCTAGACCATGAAACCAGCCTTATGAACAGGTTGAGGTCTCAGCCCCTTTATTGAGTACTATTATTGTTGCTAAAATTTGTGATATGCTACCTGACTGTAAAAGAGAGTCTAAATAAAGAAATTTTACACAAAAAAAAAAATATATATTCAGCCCCTCACCTCTCTCACTCAACCAGTATCCATTCTACCTCTCACCTAAGTATCCTGGGGATCCTATTCTGATGCATGTTTTAGTTATGTAGCCGGGTCGAAATGATCGAAAAATTAACTTGAGGTAAGGAAGTGCTACCCTGTGACTCTAGCCGAACCACAAGTTGGTTCGAGGTTAGAAGAGCGGGATTCCCACTATTATCTTACTCCTGGTATTTTTTCTCCACAGACTTAACATTGGGAGCTCTGACCTAAACTTTCATAGGTTATCTCTTTATTCCTTCTCACACCAAAATTAGAACAAGGAAATCTGTATGGACATACCTGGCACATAGGGATACCTATCATCCACCTGATACAAAGTGTCCATAGTATAATTATAGGAACTCTGTATGGACATACCTGGCACATACAGATATCTATTATCCACCGGATACAAAGTGTCCATAGTAAATCTATAGGAACTCTGTATGGACATACCTGGCACATAAAGATATATATTATCCACTTAGGACAGAGTGTCCATAGTAAACTTATAGTAGCTCTGTATGAACATACCTGGCACATATGGATATCTATTATCCACCTAATACAAGTGTCCGTAGTAAACCTATAGGAACTATGTATGGACATACCCAGCACATACAGATATCTATTATCCACCTGATACAAAGTGTCCAGAGTAAATCTGTAGGAACTCTGTATGGACATACCTGGCACATATGGATATCTATTATCCACCTAATATAAAGTATCCATAGTAAACCTATAGGAACTCTGTATGGACATACCTGGCACATACAAATATTTATTATCCACATGATACAAAGTGTCCATAATAAATCTATAATAACTCTTATGAACATACCTGGCACATATGGATATCTATTATCCACTTAGGACAGAGTGTCCATAGTAAACTTATAGTAACTCTTATGGACATACCCGGCACATATGGATATCTATTATCCACCTAATACAAAGTGTCCATAGTAAACCTATAGGAACTATGTATGGACATACCCAGCACATACAGATATCTATTGTTCGTTGACCTTACGAATATCCTAGCATGTGCTCGGATATTACTACTTATGAACTCCTCGTAGTATACGGCCGATTGTATCTGAAACCAGTCAATAGTGAGTATCACCGGAAGTAGGTCAGATATCGTGAGTAATTAGGAGATTAAACACACGTGACCGGAAACGTGTTACCTTCACAGACGCCACTTTGTGTTTAATCAATGCCTGCCCCATCGACCGGGGTGACACCTGGTGTCAACATGTGTCGGGGTATCAATATAGTCGCTTCATCAAATATTCTCTGTGGATATTGCGACATCTTTCATGCTAATAAGGTAAGTTCACACAGTACGCTTTGAGGAACATAGATAGGTACCCCCGGTCTCAGACTGGGCGTACCTATGTACCCCAAAACGCACAGTGTGAACTGCCAGTTTCCCGCTAGTCTGAGACTGGGTATACTGGGTACGCCCAGTCTCAGACTGGAGGTACCCGGTACGCCCAGTCTCAAACTGGAGGTACTGCAGGTACCCCCAGTCTCAAGCATATATATCAGATATCAAACAAGTTTGATATTTGCTACCGCTAGTCTGAGACTGGGCGTACCGATGTACTTAAAAGCAAGCGCTCCAGTCGCAATGGGGGTGGTTCACACACATTTATGATCCACCTAAAACAAAGTGTCCATAGAAAACACATAGGGAGTGTGTATGGACATGCCCGGCGCATACGGATATGTTGTATGCTCCGGGTGGCGCATACGGGAAAATAAGTGCGTACGGGAAAATAGTGCAATACCAAAACAAACTAAAATCGACATGCCACTTGTCCAGAAAAGGTGGATAATAAATACAATATAGACTGGTTACAGATAAAAGCGGTTGTATGCTCCTCGGAGTTGCCTCTGCGCAATATCCTCGCTCGGATATTACTACGCGTCAACTCCTCGGAGTATACGGCCGCTTGTATCTGAAACCAGTCAATATTGTGTATATATATATATATATATATGCGCGTACCTTGCGACTGGGCCTACCTCCAGTCTCAAGCGGGTACCTCCAGTTTAAGACTGGAGGTACCCGCTTGCAAGCCCCCAAGTCGCGCAGTGTGAACTGGCCTTTAGTCTAATCCAACATGGAGTATACTCTGGGCTTGTAAATAGCGTGTGGACTACATGAATACGAGTCAGGATGCAGGTCAAGTTATGATTTAATTATACCAGACTTCATGTTATCCGATTAGCAATAACCCAATTATAACTGTATGGTCCATTGTGGCTGGAATGTAAACATGATTAGATCCAATATGGCAGATTATTGTGTAACGTACCCGAAGATTTTATGTTCATTTATTATCCACCTAATACAAAGTGTTCATAGATATATTAAAATCCATCCAGTTTTATGGTATAAATATGTCCGATCTGTAGGTGCAGGTGCGTGTGTACTAGAACTGGGAGGAGGGTGGGTGGAGGCTCCATACACCAGAACATGTGTGCACGGTCCATAGAGCCATAACACATTATCTCGAGTATCAATAACAACCGACTCGGGTATTGTAGAAGCTAAGGGTATTAGACCGAGGCCAAGCATGTGCCAAAGTAGGGTCGTATACTTTATGGTCAGTTTTATATAATAACACACTTAATACCCGATAGGAATTAGGTACAGAACTCAAGCATCGGAGCTGGAATGGTTGACATATATCTGTTGAATTATATAGGGATTGTTTGTTTGATTGATTTTTAATATTGTTGACCATAACAAGTCCTTTCCAGACATCCTCGTTGTTTGAAGTTTATCAGATCATGGCTGTATAGGGCACAGAGTGATTGCTAGTTCCACCATCATCCACCATTGTAAGATAGCACCACTGTCGGGGGACAGCCAATATTTTCTACTGTCGCAATCTATAGATAATTGAGAAGAGGCTAAAACCCTTTTATGGCAAACTTCTCCAATTTTGTGTGTGGATAATATCCATTGATAACGGGACCCGCCACCTGGTGTTTTGTTTAGCGTCGGGGGGCAAGATGGCCGCCTCCATAGGGAGCCAAAGTTAACCAGCTCCAACCACAGATAGCCGGTCACAAAATACTATTTCCAGGTATCGGCGCTCAGTACTTAGCCTATGTAGGTTCGAGAAATATATGTCTCATTTTCCAATCTTTTATATCCAAATTTTTAATAAACTTAACAACTGTCATCGTAGTTTTGAAACAAAGTTATTCAGAGACGATAGTTATAAACTTCACTTCAAAAGTAACAAACGAGACCAAAAACATAAGTCTAGCCTCAAACCCCCATAGCTTTAGCACTAAGCCTCGTTCTTACTGGCCACCGGAAACAGTGTTTTGTAGGTGGGTATCTGTGGTTTCAGCGGGTTCACTTTGGCTCCCTATAACACAATAGCTATGTGCCCTATATGGATGTAAATACCCGGTGAAATATATGAATAGAGGAATGGATGGACAGACAGACAGACAGACAGACAGACAGACAGACAGACAGACAGACAGACAGACAGACAGACAGATAGATAGATAAGATCGATAGCTCCAGTAGAAGATCTAGGCTTCAGGTGGGTAGACATCAAGCATTTCACTCTTATTCATACCATCACAATGATAATCTGGAAGGATCAGTTGTATGTGATACCTTCGCCCAGCGGACCAACTGCAGTGGCTCAGTATCCACTTTATCTCACCCCTGGTATTTTTGTCCCATAGGCTTAACATTAAAGGCATATCGGACAATTTGTCTTGAAAATTAAAACTCAAGTCAATTTCCTGAAAATTTGATATGATGATCTCCAAGTGTTGTGGAACACATATCTAACGTAACATTCGGGTGTCACCGTGCTAGTTTTTTTTATTTATAGATCAATATTGTGATAATTTTATATTAGAATGTATAGAAAGTATTTTTTCACATAGTGAAACCCATGTCATTTTCCCCAAACTTTCACAGAATATAGTACATATATAGTAATTCTTATCTAGGTTTAAAAAAACATAGGCCACTATCTTTGTTTTTGAAAGAATTGAAGAAAACCATATTTTTCTGTACATTTCCTATGTAAATCGACAAATGTAAATTGGCATATTTTACCTATTAAGATTGGATAAACTGGACAAGATGTTAAATTTACTCATATAGAATTAGAATGAATCCCAAGAAACCAGTTTTGACTAATAATTGATATCATTTTTAAATCACCAGGTGTCGCCACTGTGAGTTGTAGGATATGCTTTAAGAATTGATGAAAAGCATAGTTTTCAGTACATTTCCTATGTAAATCAGTCATATGAGAATTAGGCAAATTTACTTATTGGGTTTGATCAAACTTGATGATTTGTTATACTTTATTCACTTGGTATTGGAGTAAGTTAAAGAAAATAATTTTGATTGATAATTGCCATAATTTGAAAATCACCAGGTGGCGCCACCGTGAATTGTCCGGTATGCCTTTAAACCATTTCATGCACATCTCCTAAACTCCAGTCTGTGTTGACAGGCGAGCATTAAGTATCAAAATGACCCAAATCAGGCGTTATCAATTCATCTCCAGTTACACATGATGTAAAGTTAAACATTATCACAAAGCGAGAAATGCATCGGTCTCCGGAATTGCCAACACAAAATGGCATATATCTGAGCTATTATATGATATTTCACCTGATTATTGCCTCTGAGACACTAAACTATCGGTGGGAGATATTACTATGAAATGATATCTCACATATATGCTATAGTATTGGCGATTCCATAAGCAAATTAGTGCATGTATATGCACCGGCGACATAGAACAAAATCCATATGCGGAAGGCCCAGGTCCCAGCGAGCCTAACAAAAATACAGAATGAGCACACATACCAACCTTATGAATCAGGGGCCTGTTTCATAAATTGTGAACGATCATCTAAAAGATCGTATAATGATCGTAGGGCTGATATCGTTGCATAAATGGGTTTGGTCGTACACGTACAACCTTTGTACGATATGATCAAATGAGAATGACAAATATCGTTACATAAACATCGACCTACATCGTGCAAATGGTCTTATATCGTCCAAAATCGTCCTAACGTCCAACACCTCTAGAGGGTGTCGTGGCTGTTGATTCATGTATTTATTCCATTTATTCAGTTCTAAAATTAAAATAAGGCTTTCTTAATGTTAAGATACCATACACTGAATGAGACAATATTGATTGATTGAGACATGTGGAGGCTGATTGAAGCTTGCAGTGACTGGCAGAGATGTATTGTCACTGGCAGAGACTGATGAAGACTCCTTTTACTTGTGTGGTGGTCACCACCTGTCTAGCAGGTTGGATGACCCCAATCCGGAACGCTAGTTCCAGGCAGGATCCCACCCTACGTGCTCTACGTAGGTTGGTTCGGTTTTCGGCAAGTTTGCACAGACCTAGTCACACACAACACAACTCATGAGTTTGATAAACAGGAATGTTTATTAACAATTACTTCCCGGAAAGATCTGGAAGATCTTCCCCACAAGTACAGTACCCCAGCACAGGGTGCTGGGTAACGCTGGAGAGGCTAATCTAAAAGACTCGCCTAACCACCAGGAAGGTTACGAGAACCAGCCTGCCAGGTGAGGGCCCAAGGGTCCGTTCCGTAGAAGAGACAACGAGGACAGCCTGTCGACCTACTGTGAACGCTGAGTAAATATAACCAGCGTTACGTAATCCTGGTCTCCGCTGCACCACTCTCGTGTGCGGCGTTGCCCGGAACCACTACACATTAAGGATCGGCTTTCCGCGTCACCTTCTGTAGAACGTTCGAACACTGCTGGATTCCCACCCCACTACACTTGTATGAGACTTGCAGTAGACCAGACTAAAGAAGAAACCAACAAGTTTTGGTCAAAGTCGTCGTTCTCCACGAGTTTCATGCGGTGTGATATGAACGAGGTGATAACCGAGTGAATATCACAAAGCATTCAAACGAGTTGAAGAATTACTTCTTTGACCAAAACGAGTTGCTTTCTGTATTTATCTCACCCCTGTACACACTAAAAGAATGGACAACAAATAGGATATAGACCATGGAGAACGGACTGCAATACTTGAAGGGGCATGGAGAACGAGATCTCAATGTTAAGCCTATGGACATTTATTCCAAGGCGTGAGATAAAAGACCAGCAGAAATGTGTGTCCCACGTTTGGAGGTGTCTGCATACGCTCGGATATTACTACGCGTCAACTCCTCGGAGCATACGGCCGCTTGTATCTGAAACCAGTCGTTTATTTATTATCCAGCTAATGTAAAGTGTCCATAGTAACCATATGGGAACTCTGTCTGGACATACCCGATGCATATTTTGTATCATCCACCCAATACGTGTATACGTATCTATTATCCACTTGTCTCAGATGGTGGTGTGCCAATATCAGTTTGTTTCAGGTATGCACTATTTTTTCCTTATGCACTATTTCTCTGTATTAAGTAGATAACATTAGGTGACACCTTTATGGTGGATAATATATATTATTTTGTGTGTACATGTTTATGGACAACAATATATATATATATATATATATATATATATGTATGTATGTATGTATGTATGTATGTATATATATATATATATATATACATGCATATATATATATATATATATATATATATATATATATATATATATATATATATGCATACTTTGCGGCTATATATGCATACTTTGTATAGGTCATCGGGCAGTGCAATTTAAGGTTACACGCTCAACCGCACCACACACGCGCATGCTATCTAACGAGTCAATGAATATATTCCCATGTACACACGATGTTCAGTGACACGACAACACATGGAAAACACCAAACAACCCTGCCTTTATTCACCGACGGTGTGTTAAAAATTCAATGGACTTGAGTCTCGGTCTAAATTTAACCGTGAAACGGGAGCAGTGCTGGCGGCTATACGCTGTATCCGCCGCGTGGGTCACCACCAGGGGTCACCACCAACACGGAGACGCCCTCCCAGGTGTGCCAGACTCACTCTCCCCCCAGATCTTTAGCGGCTCTAGCGCTGGCTTAGTCTCTGCCCCAACCCAAAGCCTGTTCCCTGGGTATCCACTATAATACAGGGGGGACCAGCGAGCATTTCAGATTCAAAACAAGGCAATTGTCAACAGTTATACAAGTCAAACAACTCAGATATCATGAGTATGGATATATAGGAATTGTTATTCCCATATACCCATTATTGAACTAACTAGAGTTACATACCGCTGCTGGGGGGTGCATTAAAAATAAGTTATGTGTCGAGGTTGACGTTTTCGTCCCGCTCTCATGTTTTCTTCCCGCTCTGACGTTTTCGTCCCGCTCTGATCACGTGATACAATACAACAGCGGGACGAAACAATAGCTGTTGTGGTTACTCGATAAGGATGGCTATTTGCTTCGGAAGTGTTTTAGGTAAAGAATTAAGCATTTTTATCGATATTTGAAGGTATATAGGAATAGGGAAACCAAGTACCGGTAAGCAAAAGTCAAAGTTACTCGGTAAGGCTTGGAAAAATTACTGCCCGCAGCTGGCGCCTTGGGCAGTAATTTTTCCAAGCGTTACCGAGCAACTTTGAACTTTTGCTCACCGAAACACAGATTCCCTCTAAAGGAGCTTTACAGACCATCCGGTTGTTTCTTTTTTATATTTAAACCATTTTATAATGAGAACCCACAGTTGATTAGACTGCCCCTTCAGAGGAGCACATGGGCATTGTTGACAAAACAAAGCCTTGCAACACATGATGTGCTTTCCACTGTAAAAAGTAATCCCAGAGAATGTGTCTGGTTTGACATAAATTATAACAAAATTATAGTATGTTATCTACCATATAAATATGTTCATCTCTATTTACAAGTAGAACACAAAATACCCCCAAAAGCCCTCAGGATTTAGGATATTTCAAAAACCAGATTTGAGCCTAAACAGGCAGGTTGGGGCAGAGATACAAGCGACCGCAGGAAGTAGAGCGCAGGATCTCTGCTGGGAGAGTGAGTCAGACTGCTATTGTGTGTGCGCTCTCTACGCTAGACTGGACCAATGAGGGTGTCTGACCACCATGGTATCATGCGAGATACCAAAATCAGGCACAGGTCGTATAGGGCACAGAGTGGTTGCTAGTTCAGCCTTCATCCGCCAGTAAATCAGACAAGGGGATCGTTGCTGTTGCACAGAGTGGTTGCTAGTTTTTGGGTTTTTTTTAAACATTTATTTCTACTCGGTTACACTCAGTCCGAAGACTGGTTTCAATGTGTGCCGAGCTGATATCTTTGGCTTGATACATATCTTTCTTACACCAATACATGGCGTGTAGCTTGTGTAAACATAACATATTTACAATTGAAGTTTGATCTATTAGAAGATCTGAAAGGTCATAATGGTAAAAAATGATGTTAAAATTCAGTGAAGTGTTGTGTTTTGCTATCCTCAACGTTCATTCCTAGCAGTACTCGTTAATATAGATATAGTTGGTGTGTGGTTTAGGAACATACAAAGTAATATGTAGTTCAGCCGTCATCCGCCAGGAAATTAGACGGAGGAGATCGTTACTGTTATCTGCTTCGTTTTTTTTGTTTGAGTTATTTAACGTCCAAGATGTTCTATTAGACTTAGTTTGGGTTTGATCGAATCTACGAGATCAATTTAGATAGAAATCTCACCCCTACACATTTACCGAGGTGAGATTTCCTTTGCCCCCCACACCATATAGACATGGTATGAGAAGGATTGGCCTTTGATATAGCAGTGAATCTACCACTGCTGGGGTGAAGAAGGGCACAGGGTGATTGCTAGTTCAGCTGTCTTCTGCTAGGAAATTGGACAATTGGACTGTGCAACTGTATTTAGGGCTGTTTTATAATCCATTTATAATGTTTTACAGCCTCGGGGCACATTTGTGTGTGAATGTAGATACATCAATCTTTGATTGTTGATTCGATACAAGAAACAGGAGGAATATTCAGAACTACATGATCTGTGTCGCTAAACAGCTGAATGGTGGTGAAACTTCGCTCCACCAAACCAGACCGCTATTGTGTGTGGGTCTCTAGAGACTGGACGGTGAGTGTGTCTGACCAGCATGATGTGGTGCAAGATACCAAAGCCAGGCATTAGTCGTCTAGGGCACCAGAGTTTGTTTGGCCTTCAACCATTACAGGTATTTTTCAGACTTTCTCAAGTTTCAGCTTTCAGGTAGAAATCTCACCCATACTCATTTACTGAGGTGAGGGTTCTTTTACTTACCACACCACATAGACGTGATATCTGAAGGACTGTCCTTTGATATAGCAGTAAATCGACCACTGCTGGGGGTGAAGGAGAAAGGTAGCTGCACACCACACCACATAGACATAGTAGGAGAAGGACTGGCCTTTGATATAGCAGTAAATCTACCACTGCTGGGGGTGAAGGAGAAAGGTAGCTGCACACCACACCACATAGACATAGTAGGAGAAGGACTGGCCTTTGATATAGCAGTAAATCTACCACTGCTGGGGGTGAAGGAGAAAGGTAGCTGCACACCACACCACGTAGACATGGTATGAGAAGGACTGGCCTTTGTTATAGCAGTAAATCTACCACTGCTGGGGGTGAAGGAGAAAGGTAGCTGCACACCACACCACATAGACATGGTATGAGAAGGACTGGCCTTTGTTATAGCAGTAAATCTACCACTGCTGGGGTGAAGAAGGGCACAGGGTGATTGCTAGTTCAGCTGTCTTCTGCTAGGAAATTGGACAATTGGACTGTGCAACTGTATTTAGGGCTGTTTTATAATCCATTTATAATGTTTTACAGCCTCGGGGCACATTTGTGTGTGAATGTAGATACATCAATCTTTGATTGTTGATTCGATACAAGAAACAGGAGGAATATTCAGAACTACATGATCTGTGTCGCTAAACAGCTGAATGGTGGTGAAACTTCGCTCCACCAAACCAGACCGCTATTGTGTGTGGGTCTCTAGAGACTGGACGGTGAGTGTGTCTGACCAGCATGATGTGGTGCAAGATACCAAAGCCAGGCATTAGTCGTCTAGGGCACCAGAGTTTGTTTGGCCTTCAACCATTACAGGTATTTTTCAGACTTTCTCAAGTTTCAGCTTTCAGGTAGAAATCTCACCCATACTCATTTACTGAGGTGAGGGTTCTTTTACTTACCACACCACATAGACGTGATATCTGAAGGACTGTCCTTTGATATAGCAGTAAATCGACCACTGCTGGGGGTGAAGGAGAAAGGTAGCTGCACACCACACCACATAGACATAGTAGGAGAAGGACTGGCCTTTGATATAGCAGTAAATCTACCACTGCTGGGGGTGAAGGAGAAAGGTAGCTGCACACCACACCACATAGACATAGTAGGAGAAGGACTGGCCTTTGATATAGCAGTAAATCTACCACTGCTGGGGGTGAAGGAGAAAGGTAGCTGCACACCACACCACGTAGACATGGTATGAGAAGGACTGGCCTTTGTTATAGCAGTAAATCTACCACTGCTGGGGGTGAAGGAGAAAGGTAGCTGCACACCACACCACATAGACATGGTATGAGAAGGACTGGCCTTTGTTATAGCAGTAAATCTACCACTGCTGGGGGTGAGGGAGACAGGCCCTGTGGGGGATGGGTCGCCATACGTCGAAATATAGTACTTTCTAGTATATTCTAGTAAGAGTTATCTCCAAGTAATGAAGTTCTTGCATCAATAAGTCGATTTAGCACACATAAATCAACTGCTACTGCTCACTTTGCTTGATCCATGTTCTGACATTGTGTTTATTTATGTCTCTAACCTTAAACCATTGAGCCAAGAGATACGGACACAGAGAGACAGACAGACAGACAGACAGGGAGAGAGACATGGAAAGAGACAGGGAGAGAGACAGGGAGAGAGACAGGGAGAAAGACAGGGAGAGAAACAGGGAGACAGACAGGGAGAGAAACAGGGAGACAGACAGAGAGAGGGACAGGAAGACAGACAGGGAGACAGTCAGAGAGAGGGACAGGGAGACAGACAGGGAGACAGACAGGAAGAGAAACAGGGAGACAGACAGAGAGAGGGACAGGGAGACAGACAGAGAGAGAGACAGGGAGACAGACAGGGATACAGACAGGGATACAGACAGGGAGAGAAACAGGGAGACAGACAGGGAGACAGACAGGGAGACAGACAGGGAGACAGACAGGGAGACAGACAGGGAGACAGACAGGGAGTGAGACAGGGAGACAGACAGGGAGACAGACAGGGAGTGAGACAGGGAGACAGACAGAGACAGACAGGGAGACAGACAGGGAGACAGACAGGGAGACAGACAGGGAGACAGACAGGGAGACAGACACAGAGACAGACAGGGAGTGAGACAGGGAGACAGACAGGGAGACAGACAGGGAGACAGACAGGGAGACAGACAGGGAGACAGATAGACAGATGGAGACAGACAGATAGACAGAGATAGGCAGATAGACGGAGACAGGGAGGGGGAAGAGATAGAAGAATGGAGACTAGCTCATATTCCTATCATTACTCCCCTTCACCTTTACCATCTTCCGACCACGGCTCATGAAGTGTAGTCGGATAGAAACTACAGCCTGTTTTCTGCCTCATCTGAACGGGTTTATTGTGTTTCTTTTATTTAGTTGTTTACCTTTTGGTGTGTGAGTTTTTTTTAAAGTTTTTTACTCTAGTCTACCAGCATAGGTTAGAGTCATGGATAGTGGTCAGTTGCCAGTCAGTACCTGCCTGGAGAACCTACCTGTCCCATTTACTTTACAATATGCTAGTTCCCCACAATAATATACAGTAAATCCCCGCTTCTGGAACACCCCGCTTAAGGAACCACCTCGTTTAAGGGGAGAATTTGCTCGGAACAGAAATGTTTCCTTCTATTAAGAGTTTATTTTAACCCCGATTAGGGGGGGGGGGCGCCTCGCTTAAGGGTACACCCCGCTAAAATGGACAGTTATTTCGGTACAAAGTGCTTCTTAACTCCGCATAAGGGGGCACTTTGGAGGGACACCATATCAAATCTGACGGACAATGTGGGGACAACACTCCAGATTATCTTGATTCTAAGTTTATGGTGTGTGAGTGAGGCGGGTAGACGATCAGACACCACACAACGGCCTGCGGAGGCTCCTGTAGGCGTCAGGTAGGCGTCTATGATATGTCGGTATGGTTATAACAGTGTCTATATGCCATAGTATCACCTGAATAAAGGTATAGTAGAACCCCGCGTAAGCGGTCACCCTCCGTTCCGGACCAAAGTGGCCGCTTACGCGGGGTGTCCGCTTACGCGAGGTTAAAACAAACATCTAATAGAGGGAACCGTTCCGAGCAAAGGTGTCCGTTAACGCGGGGTGTCCGCTTACGCCGGGTGTCCGTTAGGCGGGGTTCTACTGTATTATATACTACATAGCCCAGCCATCAACAGACTGAAAACCCCGCTTAAGGAGTCACCCCGCTGAAGGGTTCACTTTCCTCGGAACGGAGGGTGATCCCTTAAGCGGGGTTTTATTGTATAAACAATATGACTGGTTTCAGATACAAGCGGCCGTATGCTCTGAGAGGTTGGCGCATAGTAATATCTGAGCGCATGCGACTCAACTCCGAGGAGCATACAACCTTTTATCTGAAACCAGTATTGTATCTATCATCCACCTTCATAGAACTGGTAGCGTGTTGTTTTAAAATCACTTTAGTTATGCACTATTCTTTTATATGCATTATTTTTGCGTATGCGCCATATTTTGCAGTCCAATGCATACAACATATATCGATATGCACTGGGTTACCTATGGACATAGACTTGCTCATTCATTAAATGATTAAACACAATAAGAATAAAATTCATTAAAGTATGTATCCTTCTCTGACTGGCCCATGAATCATAGACTTGTCCACTATGAAACAAATCTCCTGTTTATGGCCCCAAGCCACTCCCTGTAACCCTTTACTTCCTCCTACCACTCCCCTCTTCCCTCCTCCAGTTCCCTGGCCGCCTGTGTGGTCATAGCAATAAATTTCACCTGCTCCAGACTGTGACGCGATTGAGTTTAAAGTGAGAGGGTATCAATCTCCCAGCAGACTGGAGCCAGTCTACCATGGACACTTTGTATGAGGTGGATGATAAAACATATCCGTATACGCTGGGTAAGTCCATACAGAGTTCCTATAGTATAGGTTTACTATGGACACTTTGTATAAGTTAGATAATGGATTTATCCTCATGTGCCGGGTATGTCCATACAGAGGTCCTATAGATTTACTATGAACACTTAGTATTAGGTGGATAATAGATATCCCTATGTGCCGGATATGTCCATACAGAGTTAATATAGGTTTACTATGGACTCTTTGTATTAGGTGGATAATAGATAAGGAAAATAACCCAGTCCCTAATAAGATATTATATTACCACATCTTGGAATTATTCAATTCCGGACAACACATCATCAGGGAAAGTGCCTAGTTTTGGAAGAACATAGCACACCTATACAGATATATGACCTAAATTCCTAATACAGTCTCGTCAATCTACATATCTACAACACGTACAGAATAAGCAATTTCTAGGAAAGAATTTACCGCATGCCTCCCATTCTTGAAAAAAAAACGGATAATAACCTGGATACCAGTACTGTATGTTAAATACCCTCCAGTCTATATCAAAGATACTGAGTCAGATAGAGTCATTGATGGGATGATTCCAGTGTGACACTTACCGTTAATCTACAAGCAAATCCCACTGGTTTAAAGCCCACAGGAGTAGATCCCCAGATGTGTTAAGTCCTCCGGGTGTGACAAGGTTAATGACCCGTGCACTAAGACCTTAGCCACATTAATCAGCTTGAGTGAGTACGGTGCGCTATCCATCCATCCATCTTCCTGTGGGTCCCGGAACGATGATCCGACACTACGGCACGGTCACCGACGTCCCTCCATCGGCTCTGCGGGCCAGCGTCCCCCGGGTATCCCCAGAAAACACAGCGCGGTCCTCGGAATGGAGATCACGTGAACAAACACAGGCCTAAATGTCGTCTGCAGCGGGCGTTCACTGAATTCCGCGAAACTGCGGGGTTAAAAGAGGGCGATGTGTGTCTAAGGGGTGTGTGGTGGTAGAAGCCTTGCAGCTACCATCGCCGCGCACATTAGCCCCACTGTAAGACGTAAACATTGCGGTAATGTTTCTAGGTCAGAATGGGGTCAGCGCCTCGCTCTGAGTTATTTAGGTCAGATCCTCCCCGGGCATTCCAACGTACGTCACCGCGTTCCACACACTACACACACACACGCCTCCTACTCCCCAAAAATTTACACCCTGCTGTGATACCCCCATTGTGAACTTTTGTTGGCTATACTTTGCATGAGGTCAAGTTGACTGGGAGTACTTCTGTTGGTTATACTCCGTGTAAGACTAGGTTGGCGGGTTTCTGAGACTAGAAAGTTCACGCAGTTTAGTGCAGATACAAGGGGGATGACATGGAGGAAAGGTCAACGGGTGCAATTTTTATCTCCCCACCTTTTATTCCCACACGGGACTTCGAAGAAACCTCTGGTGAAACTTTATTGCCACAAAGACTTAAAACTCTGCGAGTCAGGATGATAACTGACTAGAAATGACTATCATAGGTTTTCGATTTCCAATAGGTCTATGCATTATGCATCCTTTATATAGAACGACCTGGCCATGCTGTAATGCTACAAAACGAGATTGGGGAATCGTTGTTTCTTACGGAACGAAGGCCCCAGGCCGAGTTCCATAAAAAAACATCAATTCCCCAATATGTATGACAGTATACTGCAGTATGACAGTATACTGCACAGGGTTCAGTGCACAATTTATACTGCATAGGGAGCAGCAGTACGTAATTATCAAATATACTGCATGGGTATATGATAAAGATATAGACCCTCCAGACGTTACTAAACTCCCAATTATCACCCCGGGTAAGTAAAGGTGCCACACTACAACCCCATGAACCACAGTATTCCTATTTATAATTGGAGAAACTGAATATAATTTCGGATTTATATGTAGAAATAGCGAACATTTTCTTTTCTGGCATTGGATTTCCAATTCGAAGATTTCTGCAAACTGTTAAACTGCAATAATTGTGGGTTACTGGTCAAGGGTCTATCACCATACAACGTCGTCAACCAGCGAACACCAGAACCTATAAACAGACTTAATAATGGGATTTAAAGGAAACTAGTTAACCTAATAGGGACGGGTCCTCGTACCGCGTTTCTTTCCGTAAATCTACGTAGATTTAGCGAAAGAAACAAGGTAGGAGGTCCCGTCCCTATTAGGTTAACTAGTTTCACTTGTACTATACACCTATAGATTTCTGTAAATATTAAAAAACTCACCAAAATAAGACGACTTCGATGCAAAAATCAAACTCGCTTGGGAGGGCGGAAGTTGTTTTCTGCTACACACCACGCGTGATGTTAATAGCCGCGATTTCGTAAATAAAATTCAAACTGTTTGAAAATTGTTTTCTTTGGTATTAATATTTTCATAATATTATTTATTAATTTCCTGTTTGATTTCTTTGTCCAAATTTTGGTTTTTTATTATTTATTTACATATTTCTGTCTTAACCAATAAGATCAAGCTTTCAAAGTATGATGGTACGGCGCCATACCGCCACAGTATGGTGGTACAGCTCAACTACCACTTGCATAGCAGAGGTTGATATTTGAAGTATTTTGAGGCATAGGTGTATAGTACACCTCAATAGGGTCTATGTAACGCCATATTCGTGGCTTGTATGAGAACTAACAATCACTCTGTGCCCTATGTTTAAAACAGCCCGGGCCTCAGCAGTAAATGACTACATCGTGTTGTGGAGGGTTCCGCTATAGTCTTCAAGTGGTGACACATTTATGGAGCTGTAGCACTAAACGCTTTGGCATTCAGCTTAAAGTGGATGGTTGAGCCAGTGCCAGCTGCCAAGAGTGATGCATTTAACATGAAAAGGATCAGCGATCTAAAATTAATTCTAGGGGATGGGTCCATCAAACCGTTCGGGACATAGATGAGGTAAGCTTTGAGGATGGTTTCCCTGAAATGATATCATTGAAGTGACCACACCGCTCCTTCCAATCAACCAGCAGTGGCTTTCACTCTCCTCACATATATCCTGCGCTTTATCTCACCCTTGATATTTTTTCTCCATAGACTTAACATAGGAAACTCGTATCTAATACCCATTAGATATTTAGGAAAAATATCCAATGGGGGATAATGTCACAAATATTAGCCCATTAGTCAATGTTAAGGGAGAGATACATTCAGAAACCCATTCAAGTTTAGGGTCAGAGCTCGATCCCATCTCATTTGAATCACATAGCAACTCACGCGGCTTTGCCTTGTGAATTACTACGTGATTCAAACTCGATGGGATACGAGCTCAGACCCTAAACTTTCATGGGTTTCCTCTATAGTACTTCCTGCGACCGCTTGTATCTCTGCACCAACCTGCCTGACAGAAAATGTCCCATCCGCTATTTGGTTGTCTTGCTAAATCTTGCTGGGTTTTGAATAATTGTGTGCATATTTGCCACAATGTATTGGTCTGGTTAAGCACCCTCACCGCATTCTTGCTCTGATAGATCGCGGCATGCTGCGATATGTTAGCAATAGTTTTTGAGGCGTTGTGGTAGTGGAGCACCAAAATATACACAACATCGTGAAAAAGTACACATATCTTCGCTTGTGACATGTCGTGGCAAAGGAGGTACAAAATATTATGACACTGTAAGATATAACAAGATATAACACAGTGAATCTATCATAGGAACCAGCACTTTAGACACCTTATCAACATGCTACTTTGCAATGTTTAGCCTGAATTCCTTTTAAGGTCCATGGACAATCTACCTTGAACATCCAACTCATATGAATTCCCTAGAAGTTGAATATGATGTCTCCAAGTACTGTAGATTACATTTATAATTCAAATAGTTTGTGTGGCCGTTTTAGTCTTTAATCTAGAAATTTATACTTTAATAGATAATACATTCTATAAACTTGGATTTCATCTCTATAAATCAAGCATATGTGTATATTGGCTAATTTTACCTATTGGGTAGAAGGAAACTGGTCGAATTTATATTTCACTTATTTGGCATTAGAATAAATTCCAACTAACCAGTTTGGACTTATGTTTGTAAATATTTAGAAATCACCATGTGGTGCCACTGTTAATTGTAGGATATGCCTTTATTAGAGCGTGCTTGAATGCCCATAGACTGGCTCCAGTCCCTGTACCCTATGGCTACCCTCCTCGCTGGGATACAGGGACTGGTACAATTGGTAATGGTGTTGGATTTCTGGCGCTGTTTAGCTCCAGTATTTCCAACACTCGCCATACAAATATCCTGGCTACTGGTCAGGATATTTGCTGGGAAATTGATACCCTCTCACTTAGATCTCAATTGAGTCACAGTCAGGAGCAGGCGAAGTTTGATTGCTATGACAACACAGGCAGCCAGGAAACTGGAGGAGGGGTTAGGGGAGGAGTAGGAGGAGGTATAGAGTTACAGGGAGCAGCTTGGGGCCAAAAACAGGAGATTCTGTTCCTACTGGACAAGTCTTTGATTCATGGGCCGGTCAGAGAAGAATACATACTATAATGAACTTTATTCTGCTTGTGTTTAGTCATTTAATGAATGTTCATAATCAAAGACTTGAGCAAGTGTATAACACCCTATATGCGTTGCCTAAAGGTTAGAGTGGTCAAATATATACGCCTCCAGTATTGGGCCGATTCCACCAAACAACCGCTTTTTCTGACTCAAAAGACGTTCCAGCCGACATTTCCGACAGACGTCGGCTGAAATGTGTGGTCAAATTGCTTCAAAATGCATCACAGCTCCGCCGAAACCCCCAACAGATGCTCATGTGGTCACCATATGAGCGTCTGGTGGGTTTAAAGTTCCAGCAGATCCTAGCCGATGCCCCAGCCGAGGCACCGACTGGTGGACGTTAGCCGCATTTTATGTAGTAATCGAGTTCTCCGATAGGCGGCGCTGCGTGTAGCGATACACTACGACGCTCTGAACCCACGAAAGCTGCATATCGAGCGGAGCAGTGTATCGCCGTGTCGGAATTTATACGGGAACGGTCAGAGAATGTCAAATAACTGCGGAATTTCATGTTAAATTGAACAAGGAAGGTAAATAAAGATAAGGATTGATGTTATGAATGTGTATGGCACGCTATGGTGCTAGAATTCTGTCAAAAGTGTCAGAATTTTCAATGTCCATTTGCGGCTTCAGGTATCGCCTGTGTCAGCCACGCCATGTTGGCGGCGTTCCCTCGAGCAAAGCTCACGGGTAGGTGTCATACTCTTCAAATGCATTGGGCAGATGCCCAATTCCAGCAGACAAAAACCTAATAAATTAGTTATTCCGCCGACACTAGAGTTACATCTTGTGGAGGGTTGTTGGGGGTATCGGTTGGGGTATCGCCTGAAAATTCTGGTGGGTGGGAGTGCATTTCAGCTGGGAAATGGCCAAACGCCCCAGCAGACGCTCAGGCGACGCTCAAACGACCCCCAATATCCTCCAACAGACGCCAACACTTAGAGCAGATGTCTGTTGAAACGTCTGGCAGGAGAGCCGCCGCCTGCTGAAACATCTGGTGTGTGCTTCCACCAACCCGACAGATGTTTAAAATAGAGCAGATCTGCCAGCAACCGCCATATGGGCGCTCTACAACGTTTTTGTCTTGTTGGTGGAATACAGGCTTATACTGCAAAACACTATCCCTTCACTATGTGTGTGCTACTCACTATGATAAAGGCAAAGGAGCAAGGTGCCAGTGTCTTAGTGTATTAGAAGTGTGCCCAACTGATCATGACCAATCACTCAAGACCAAAATACCTCATTTACCCACTGGTGCTTGATGTATTAGGCCCGGCGTCCACCTACTACGATAGAAATTTAGACCTACCGATATGGCACTGATACAATAATTCAATATCGGAGACATATCGGGAAGGTGCAAAATCTTAGACATATGTCTAGATATGCCAATCCACCATGCATTGTCTGGGGTTTTTATCGGTGTCTAATCGCATAAACATGGCCAACTGCCCCGATATTAGGTAACCTTCCGACGCGATTTTGATTTTGTATCTGGAGGAGCATTGTAGACCATATCGGAGCCATGTAGTAGGTGGACGCCGGGCCTTAGGATCCTAGACTCAGGCAGTTGAAGAAATGGCAAGTTGACTGGATGCAAGTGGGTTACAGAAAACGATTCATATACCGAATGTAACCCAAACCATTTATTGTTATTCATCTATAATTGCACACTCATTCATCAATGTGGGAGGTGGGAAGATAGCTCAGTTGTTAGAGCACCGGACTTGTAATCCCAAGGTTGTAGGACTTTATGGGTTAGAGTACAACTGCAGCCACTCTTCTCCTTCATTCCCAGCAGTGGTAGATTTACTGCTATATCAAAGGCCAATCTTTCTCATACCATGTATATGTGGTGTGGAAAGTAAAAGAACTCTCACCTCAGTAAATGTGTAGGGGTGAGATTTCTACCTGAATTCATCACATAGGTTCGATCACCACCCTTGTGGTGTAAAAGAACCTTGAGAAAGTCTGGTAAGGACCTATAATGCTTGACTGGATGTTAAATCAAATCAAACAAACAAACAAACAAATCACTCATCAATGATGAACATACTATTCGCTCTTCGTTGTGTGAAGCTCTTATCTGGCATATATATATACACTGACTTATATTCATTAGCAGATCAATATATTCTACAAGACAGCTTGATCTATATTCATAGAAGATATAGGAGAATGGGACATTCATTGCACATGCATAATTCAAACAGGAAACGAAATAATGGTTGCAACACAGATTTATTCAGATATAGGCAGGATAATGCTTACATTCTTCAGTATATATATTCTGCACTTTTATAGTAAATGCGGATTTTATCAACCCCAGATGTGGTATGTACATACGTAAGACTGCATATGCAATTGGTTAATACCAATACTTTCAGGAAAATCTGTATGGATAAGCATTTATAAAACGAGATACACTTAGCAACTAAATCTGAATATATGTCCCCTACATACTATGAGAACATTCTTCAATATCATCCAGCTCCCAACATCGTGGAGTAAGTTTTTCTTGTAAATACATGTAGGTTTCATTGGAATTCATTTTGAACTCATGTATATATATTCGCCAATATCACTACCCTCTATATTGTGCCTCCGTCTCACAGGGATACATTCTATACATAATAGACACACTAACTGACTGACTGCTTTACTGGCGCATTATAGGCCAGACGGACTATTACTAAATCATGCAGTCCCTACATTAGTGATCACTCCATCATGCAGTACTTGCACAGAACTGAAACGAGAATCGTGTAATTACATAGAACTGCATCGAGAATCGTATAAATACGCCCTATTGAGGTATCCTATAATTCAGTCTATTTACAAGTTCCGGCGTTCTCTGGTTGCCAACGTTGTATGGTGTAGACCCTTGAACCGTAACCCACAATTATTGCAGTTCAACGGTTTTTATAAATCTTCAAATTGCAAATCCGATGGCAGAAATGGAAATTTCAGTTATTTCTACATGTAAATCCAAAATTATATTCAGTTTCTCCAAATATAAATTGGAAAACTGTGTTTCATGTGGCCGTGGTGTGGCCAGCCAGTCGCTAGCGGAACTTGTATTTACCCTGGGCGATAATAGGGAGTTAAGTAGCCTCTGGAGGGTCTATAAACAATACTCCACGAGTTTGGATATGCCGCAATAGTCATTGAGGCGAAGCCGAGTCACGATTATGGCCTATTCAAGCGAGTGAAGTTTTGTGTATTTCATGATTTGATTGCAGTTCTGGATTTATCTCACCCCTTTTTATGACATTAAATAGCATTAAAATTTCACAATGATTAAAATAGACTTGGCAAATATATATGACGTCACCTCAAATTCACTACGCCACGGCCGTGGCATAGTATTGTCACTTTACAGGGGTGATCGTTGAGTATTTTTTTCTAATGTTATTTCTATGGCTAAACTTGTACCAGTGGTGAGATAAAAATGAAATACTCCACAAGTTTGGATTTGCAGTAATAGTCAAACACATTACCACACATCCAAACGAGTGGAGTTTTTAATATCTATAGATTCGGATTTGGTTCTGAATTTATCTCACCCCTTTCACGAACATTAGAATAGCATCATAAAAATCAAAATAATTAAAATTTCTTCTTCGTATCCAGTTATAACCATATGAATTTCCATGTTGATGTCTTGTCTACTTTCTCAAATCCTGGCCACTGATTGGCCAGTCGCTTATGACATCATCTCGTATCACTCCGCCACGACCATGGCATAGTATTGTTACTTCACGAGGGTGATTGTTGTGTATAATTTCTCAATGTTATTCCTATGGTCAAACTTGTACCAGGGGTGAGATGAAACGTCCTTTAGACACGATACGTTGAATATATACATAAAGCAGGCACATGTTCGAGACACTCTCCTAGCAGAGATCACGTATTACGTGTATAAGCCACACGGCAAGAATGATCTGCTGGAAGACTGAGATATGCGTTCAGTGAACGAGACGCCCGCGCGGGTGGCGCCACCTTGTGATTATATCAAACATCGTGGAGGGTTCAGCTGTCTATGGATTGCGTGGCGTCAACGGTTAAGTATTTAATGGTGCAGAAATTCTGAAAAATAACCAGAAAAAGTGGATATGTACTTTTAGCATTGCAATGGTGGTCCAAAGAAATACGAGTTTTTCTTAATTTTCTTTTATTATACGCGATTAATTCTATTTAATTTCCCGAAGGATCACCGCTCCCCTACCCGGCAGGAGATTAAGGAGATTTACAAATGTGAAACGAAATTGTATTGACTCCAAAACGAGATCGTTCCCCTGATACTATACTTCAGCTGTGCTTGTTGTAACCCATGAAATACATAGAATAAGGAGATGGCTGATTAATATATCTTACATTAATAACCTAAACAAGTTGAATATAAGAAATACCCAAGGAGATGCCTGTAAACTAAATCCCATTGTAATAACCTAAACATGTGGAAGAGAAGACATAAGCAGATAACTGTTCACTATATTTTAATGTAATAACCCACATTTGTGAAATCAAAGAAATATGTAGATAGCTGTCTACCATGTACAAACTGAACGCAGAAATAGACGAAATAAGGAGACAACTGTAATCTATATTCGACTGTGATAACTGTAACATGTGAAATAAGATGAATAAGTAGAAATCTGTCTGCCATATCCCATAGCAAGAGACTGAACACATAAAACAGAAGAAATAAGGAGACAACTGCTATCTATATCATACTTTGATATCTGTGATAACTGTATCATGTAAAATGATATATAGAGACTATATTCCTGTGGAATAACTTTCCCGTTGTTTTGCCGGACGTTTAAAACCCGTTCGTTATCACTGTGAACGTAACGTAAGTTACCGCAGAGGCGTGCAGTAACCTATTCTTACAGCGTATATAGTAATCACCCCGTATAACTTTATTAATTGATAGAAAATAAATCACCCAAAAGCCATTGAGTATTGGGTGCACTACCTTCACGGCCGTGTAGTATGAGTTCCCAATGTTAAGCCTAAGGAGAAAAATAATAGGGTGAAATAAGGTAGATAAGTAGATACCTGTCTGCCATATCCCATGGCGATGACTGGACCGTCCCCGTTCTTCGTCCCAGGTGGGCAGGGCTGGACGAAGCCGAAGCCTTCAGAGCAGAAGATGAAGCTATGGTCGTCGTACCTGTAGAGACCGTCTCGCGAACAAGTTCCTGAAGACAGGACAAAATGGTGGATTACGGATAGTTTAGGGCAGGACATAGACTTGCTCAAGACCGGCTCATGAACAAGTCCCTGAAGACAGGACAAAATGGTGAATCACGTATAGTTTATGGTAGGACATAGACTTGCTCAAGACCATCTCGTGAACAAGTCCCTGAAGACAGGACAAAATGGTGGATTACGTATAATTTATGGCAGGAAATAGACTTGTTTAAGACCTCAGAAGAACAAGAAAATCGAAGCCAGTCCAGACAGACAATCCGAAGAAAGACCAATGATATACTACATGCATTGTGTTGAATGTGTTCTATTGATATACACTGGAAGAAACAGCTACTGTGCTTAAGGTGTAACAGATCTGCAAGTTATTTACTGTACCAGAGGTTTGTTTGTTTGTTTGGGTAGTTTAACGTCCAATTTGTTCAATTAGACTTACTTTGGTTTACTTTACTAAAAATTGCATAGCATAACATAGCATAACAAGGTATGCTGCCTGGTTGATCCAGGCATCTTACTCTTCTTGATTATATCTTATCGAAAATCTTACATTCCCTGAGGAAGTCAAGAATTTCTCTCTTGCCAGTGTTGTGTCAGGTTGTGTCAGGTTGCCTTTCCTAAAGTTTTGGCTGGTAGCCACTATAATTTCTCATAGTTTGTTGTCTCTGGTGCAGTGATGAGGCAATCAAGGTACTGCAGAATGATACCTCCAGGCATTCCTACAATACCCCACCATGAAGGAATAGAAGGAAGGGTAATAACTATGTACTTACTGATTTGAGGGTACTGTTCCGGACTTGCCCTGGATTAATTAGAAACATTATTATGAGAATTAATTCAAATATTCCCAATATTATTCCAAAGTTTTTATACCTAGTGCTAAGAAGGAAATTCCCAATCGAGAAACCAATATGTGGTCTTTAGAATCAGTTTGTCCTGGGATGACTATATTTATTATATTTCTTTCCAGTTATTGCTGCAAAGCCTTCAAACTTAGATGATGTACGTTTTTTGCAGCTCTGTATATGAATTTATCAAAACTTTTGGAAATATATTCATGGTACTTTATTGTGCTTCACATTACCTTCATCGAATCAGAATTTAAAGTTACACTTACGTGGGTTCTTTAGTCATCATCTGTAACAAAAAATGTATATTAATGCCAATGTTTCATACTCAACTAAAGCGAGTGAAGTAAAGAAATATTCAGAGATGCAATTGTCTGTTCTTGAAAACTCTATTCCCCGCTGCTTATGCATATATGTATTCAAATACATGTATATATATATACACACAAATACATGTGAATAAATAGATATGCATGTACATTTTATCCTACCCCTAATAAAAAAACTCCGTAGGCTTAACATTAGGTCTCTGTATTCGGTCTGGAGTTCAGAAAAATGAAAAATATGGGATACACTTGACAAATGACGTCATTTGTTAATGTAGAAGTAATTTAGACGGGCGGGGTAGGATAAATTCTAAACCAAACTCGAGTTTGTTGTGTTGTTGTTTATTGCACGATGGCAAGATCGCATATTACTGCGCGAGGCGAAGCCAAGAGCAGTAATACGCGATCTTGCCAGAGTGCGATGAACAACAACATGACTAACTCTTGTTTGGTTTCTCCATAGTATATGGAAAGATAAGCAAACCCAGTTTCCACTATACCAAGAAATGCTATTTTAACTGTTTCCGATATGACATTCATTTAGTTCCACAGTCACTTGGAGGTAGTACAGGAAGTGTGCGAAGAGATTTATCATCATTCGTAGCACGTTTAACATTTCTAGCCTTAATCTACTATGCACGATAACCGTGACGTTTTCATGGACGCTGACATCACTTAACGAAGTATTACATTGGATAAATGGAAAGTAACCCCATTGGAGATAATCTGCCTCTCAACTTAAAAAATAATTTGGAAAATATTCAAGCCAAAGTTATTTTATGATTATACAAGCCATACCTTAGACTGGCTCCAGTCCCTGCATCGTATAGCTACCCTCCTCGCTGGGATACAGGGACTGGTACAATCTGTAATGGTGTTGGATTTCTGGCGCTGTTTAGCTCCAGTATTCCCAACACTCTCCATACAGATATCCTGGCTACTGGTCAGGATATCTGCTGGGAGATTGATACCCTCTCACTTTGATCTTAATCGGGTGATAGTCAGGAGCAGGCGAAATTCATTGCTATGACAAGACAGGCGGCCAGAGAACTGGAGGAGGGAAGGGGTAGAAGGAAATATAGGGTTACAGGGAGTGGCTTGGGGCCATAAACAGGAGATTCTGTTCATAGTGGACAAGTCTTTGTTTCATGGGCCAGTCAGAGAGGGAGAGATACTATAATGAACTTTATTCTGATTGTGTTAAATCATTTAATGAATGTTCATAATCAAAGACTTGAGCAAGTCTAGCCATACCTCTAAAGCATAACCTCCCGTGTAACATGGAGAATTAAACTTACGTCATATGTTTTGTTGTGTGCCTTCTCTTCGACCTTGATCCCTGCGTCCTCTAGCTGACGGTGAAGGTCATTGTAGGCGTTGAGGTCAAGCATGTCTTTGAGAATAGGGTCATTGTACATCTCCTTCATCGTCTCGTATTTCTTCATCAACGTATCACAGTCTTCTCTGGACACAGACTCATCACACTTCTTGTCATTGTACCCCTTCTTTGCCTTTCAATGACAATATCATCAATGGATTCTTAACTTTGTTGGTGCAACATTACAAAGGAAATTGGAGAATAGGGAGTATGGTTGCTGTTTGATTCCTTTTGAGTGACTGGCAGCAGACTATAATTCAAATTGCCAAGATTGCGGGCAGAGAGAGAGAGCAAAATAATCACCCGGTTATAAACGTTCAAGAAGGGAATGACTATACTTCCAATAACTTAAAACGTGTTCATACAGTCCTGGACAAAGGACGCAAAACATATCATAACTTACCAGACTCATTCCATCTGGAGATACATTCATACCTTATATCCGGACCTTGTATCATATTATCCATCTTATTAATTAGACAATAATCGATGGTTTTGTGAACAGAGCACCACAGTCTTCTTTTGCAAATCTCAATAGAATTTAGAAATCACCCAACTACCAGCATTTGTCTATAAGTAAAGACTGACCTTGTTTGTGCTGCCCTTGGTCTCCACGCCTGCCTCTTGCAGCTCGCGGTGAAGCTCATTGTAGGCATCAAGGTTCAGCATTTTCTTCAGCTCAGAGTCAAGGTACATCTCCTTCATTAGTTTGTACTTCTTCAACAGCGTATCGCATTTCTCTTTTGAAATTGAACTATCACAGCTCATATCCTTATCCATGTCCTTTTCCCAATCGAAAATCAGAGGTGTGAAACACAGTTCAAATTGTCACCAAATCACAGAGCTATAAATATTCAGAATATTGGTAATGATTATTATCAAAATAGTTTTACTTAAAGAAATATTTTAATATAGAGGAAACCTATAAAAGTTTATGGTCAGAGCTTGTATCCCATCGAGTTTGAATCACATAGTAATTCACAAGGCGAAGCCGCATGAATTATGTAGCGATTCAAACGGGATAGAATTGAGCTTTGACCCTAAACTTGAATGGGTTTTTCAATTTATCTCACCTTTCACATTGACTAATGGACTAACATTTGCGGCATAATCCCCATTGGATATTTTTCCTAAATATCTCATTTTGTCATGTCCTTATTGTTCACCGAACAAGCTGATGGTGAAGGTCATTAATGTTTACATGTTAGGATCAATAAAAGTGAATCATAGAAAATATATGGTTTAAGTTTTCCTACCTCCATCATGCTTCCTTCAATCTCAATTCCTGCTTCTGTCATTTCACGCTCAAGTTCAGAATAGGCGTCAGAATTCAGCATTTTCTTCAGCTCAGGATCTCTGTACATTTCTTTCATCAGTTTGTATCTTTTCAGGAGGGAATTACACACGGCTTCGGGAACAGATTTGTCACAGCTCATTGGATCCTTAGAATAAAATCGTGTGATAAAATGAATTTCTAAATAGTTTCAAGACTATACATAAGGTGACTCAATGCCTTTGAATAGTCAAAATAGGTATAGTCAGATAAAATGGGATGTGAATAAGAGAGGTTAGCATTTACTCATACACGATAGAGCATTCTTGTATTTTCTATGAGGTATATATATGCCACATAGCACTGTGGTTGCAATTCTATCTTATGCATAATGTATATTATATATTTTAGTGATATGATTGCCAACACTATTCTAGAAATCAGATTTGTAATTTGATTTGCAGGAAAATAAGTATCATTCTCCATAAAAGTATTTGTCTGATCTCTGACTTTAACGTCTGGAATTTAATCTCTTATACTTACCTTTTCCATGCTTTTTTCTGTCTCAATTCCTACCTCTTTCATCTCTCTATCAAGCTCATTGTAGGCATCAGGGTTCAGCAATTCCTTGAGTTCAGGGTCATTGTACATTTTCTTCATGAGTTTGTACTTTTTCAACAAAGCATCACAGTCTTCTTTGGAAACAGATTCGTGGCACTTCATTTTGTCATCTTGATATTTTTCCTGAATATTAAAAAATTATTCTTCAATATCTTTATTTTCTGTTGAACAGCCCACTGTTTTTTCGTTAAAAGAGAAATCTCATATCACATCACAAGCAAGATGATTACAACTGAAAATAATCGTAAAGTGAGGAATGCGAACTGCCAAAATCCCCTGGTTAAGATAGAGACTCGCAGATTTCATCAAGTGGTGATCCTGTTGAATTGATTTAACAGGATATGTTTCATAATTGCTAAGTTACATTTAGAAGGAAACCCACAAGATATTTTCATCAAGTGGGTTTCTGATTTTATCTCACCCCGTATAACATTAATTATTGATGAAATGAATCACCCAATTAGCCATTGAGTATTGGGTACACGAACCTCACGGCCGTGGAGTACGAGTTCCTAATGTTAAGCTTATGGAGAAAAATACCGGGGTGAGATAATAAGGCAATACTTTATAAAGGTATTAAATAGAGTAAGTAAAGTATGTTCATTGGAACCATGACTGCTTATCATTGCGGCAATCTCAACCACCTGTCTTCCGGTACTTACCGACTTCATGCTACCTTCGACTTCAATTCCTGCTTCTTTCATCTCTCTATCAAGCTCATTGTAGGCATCAGGGTTCAGCATTGCCTTGAGTTCAGGATCATTGTACATTTTCTTCATGAGTTTGTACTTTTTCAACAGAGCATCACAGTCTTCTTTGGAAACAGATTCGTGGCACTTCATTTTGTCATCTTGATATTTTTCCTGAATATTGAAAAATTATTCTTTAATATCTTTATTTTCTGTTGAACAGCCCACTGTTTTTTCGTTAAAAGAGAAATCTCATATCACATCAGATGATTACAACTGAAAATAATTGTAAAGAGCGGAATACAAACTGCCAATATCCCCTGGTTAAGATAGAGACTCGCAGATTTCATCAATTAAGTGGTGACCCTGTTGAATTGATTTAACAGGGACATGTTTCATAATTGCTTAGTTACATTAAGGCAATACTTTATAATGGTATTGAATAGAGTAAGTAAAGTATGTTCATTGGAACTATGACTGCTTATCATTGCGGCAATCTTAACCACCTGTCTTCTGGTACTTACCGACTTCATGCTACCTTCCACTTCAATTCCTGCTTCTTTCATCTCCCTATCAAGCTCAGTGTAGGCATCAGGGTTCAGCATTGTCTTGAGTTCAGGGTCATTGTACATTTTCTTCATGAGATTGTACTTTTTCAGGAGAGAATCACATACCTCTTTGGAAACAGATTTGTGACACTTCATTTTGTCTCCAGCATCTTCCTCCTGTTTGTAATTATAATAATCAATATTTGGATTAAAAAGATATTCAAAACAGTAAGCATGAATCATTTGTACTGCTGCTTTCAATTAAATGTCATTTTCTTTTAGTCAGGGGCTCTGTAGTAACAAAACTTCAACATGACTGAATTCAAGATCATACAATTAGCAAATGGTGAATCACTCAACTTTTCCAAATCTAACAGTTAAATTTTTGGAATTTTTGTGCCAAATGAGACTTAGACTATATAGCTCACATGCATGAGGTGGTATCTCAAAAACAAAACATGGTTAAATACCTCAGTTACCACTTTACCAAATCATCCTATTCTAACTATTTCCAGGATGAGATATTAATTTTGTGCCACAGTCACTTGGTGATAAGTCTTACGGACCTTTTCACATTTCCTGTAACCTCAGTAGTAGAAACTACCCTACTTTAATAAAGGTACTGTAGGCAGATCATTAAAGTAATATCGCTATAGTAGTGGAATTCTATATCTCAAGGATAATTCACTATTAAATCATTTTTCTTGAGCTGATCATTCTCACCTCCATCATGCTTCCGTCAATCTCAATTCCTGCTTCTGTCATTTCACGCTCAAGTTCAGAATAGGCGTCAGAATTCAGCATTTTCTTCAGCTCAGGATCTCCGTACATTTCCTTCATCAGTTTGTATCTTTTCATCAGTGAATCACAAACTTCCTTGGAAACAGAACTGTGGCAGTTCATTTTGGTCTTTGTATCCTTTATCAATTGAAAGACAATATGTATATATTGAAATGTATATATTGAAAGAACATATGTATATAATGAAACTTCTATATGGTTATAGTATGTTCATTTACAAGACATATAACTTGGATTAGTTCAAATATCACTTAGATTTAGTCTAAATCTGTGGCTTTCTTGAAAGATGGTGCAACGTCCACAGAGAAAAAAGAAGAAAGACAAGGAGAGATATTCGCAATATTGACTGGTTTCAGATAAAAACGGTTTTATGCTCCGGGGGTTGACGCGTAGTTATATCCGAGCACATTTATGAAAATCAGCCATACAAGGTGAACTCGTCCAGATAAAATATATGAAATATTACGAAACGTTCTTACTGTGGACGAAACGCTTCCTGATCAAGGTCAGTCGTCGATTTCATACAACGTGACACCATAGGCAGCCGGCCTTTTCAAATCGACAACTGACTGAGAACTAGAGAAAAAATCTAAAAACTGAAACTTGCCTCATTTGACTCTTCTGTAGCGACCAGGCCAGCCGCTTCCATCTCACGCTTGAGCTCGGTGTAGGCGTCGGCGTTCAGCATCGACTTGAGGTCTGCGTCATTGTACATCTCCTTCATGACCTTGTACTTCTTCAGCAGGCTGTCACAGGTGACCTTGGGCACAGACTCGTCACACTGCATGGATGTGTAGCTCTTCTTGTCCTTCACCTTGAGAACAGAAATTAAAACAATTTCAAGTTGTTTCTGGGAGGTGTTTCATAGACAATGTGCTAAATAGACAGTCGAGATATCTCAACAAGAGCCGCAGGTAAAATACGCTTCATATGACTGTATCATCGCACGGCTACCTTTGATAGGTCCTCCCTTTTCAGGGGACTAGCTCTAAAAGTCAGATGTAGTGCGACTCTGTTCGTTCCTCACTAGAGTCGGACTTGATGGCATAGGCAAACTTTGAGGTATATATGATAATATAGGGGAAAAATCTAAAAACTAAAACTTGCCTCATTTGACTCTTCTGTAGCGACCAGGCCAGCCGCTTCCATCTCACGCTTGAGCTCGGTGTAGGCGTCGGCGTTCAGCATCGACTTGAGGTCTGCGTCATTGTACATCTCCTTCATGACCATGTACTTCTTCAGCAGGCTGTCACAGGTGACCTTGGGCACAGACTCGTCACACTGCATGGAGGTGTAGCTCTTCTCGTCTTTCACCTTGAAAACAGAATTTAAAACAATCTGAAGTTGATTCTGGGAGGTGTTTCATAGACAAGGTGCTGAATAGACAGCCGAGATATCTCAACAATAGCGGCAGGTAAAATATGCTTCATAAGACCGTATCATCGCACGGCTACCTTTGAGAGGTCCTCCCTTTTCAGGGGACTAGCTCTATTAGTCAGATGAAGTGTGACTCTGTTCTTTCCTCACTAGAGTCGGACTTGATGTCATAGGCAAACTTTGAGGTATATATCATGATATAGGGGAAAATATCTAAAAACTATGACTTGCCTCATTTGACTCTTCTGTATCGACCAGGCCAGCCGCTTCCATCTCACGCTTGAGCTCAGTGTAGGCGTCTGCGTTCAGCATCGACTTGAGGTCTGCGTCATTGTACATCTCCTTCATGACCTTGTACTTCTTCAGCAGGCTGTCACAGGTGACCTTGGGCACAGACTCGTCACACTGCATGGAGGTGTAGCTCTTCTTGTCCTTCACCTTGAAAACAGAATTTAAATCAAACTCAAGTTGTCTCTAGGAGGTGTTTTATAGACAAGGTGCTGAATAGACAGTTGTGATATCTGAACAAGAGCCGCAGGTAAAATATGCTTCATAAGACCGTATCATCGCACAGCTACCTTTGAGAGGTCCTCCCTTTTCAGGGGACTAGCTCTATTAGTCAGATGAAGTGTGACTCTGTTCTTTCCTCACTAGAGTCGGACTTGATGTCATAGGCAAACTTTGAGGTATATATGATGATATAGGGGAAAATATCTAAAAACTATGACTTGCCTCATTTGACTCTTCTGTATCGACCAGGCCAGCCGCTTCCATCTCACGCTTGAGCTCGGTGTAGGCGTCGGCGTTCAGCATCGACTTGAGGTCTGCGTCATTGTACATCTCCTTCATGACCTTGTACTTCTTCAGCAGGCTGTCACAGGTGACCTTGGGCACAGACTCGTCACACTGCATGGATTTGTAGCTCTTCTTGTCCTTCACCTTGAGAACAGAATTTAAATCAAACTCAAGTTGTTTCTGGGAGGTGTTTCATAGACAAGGTGCTGAATAGACAGTCGAGATATCTCAACAAGAGCTGCAGATAAAATATGCTTCATAAGACTGTATCATCGCACGGCTACCTTTGAGAGGTCCCCCTATTCAGGGGACTAGCTCTATGGGATGCTAGACTGGTTCCCTGTCCCAATGAAATATGGGACTGGTAAAGCTATAAGCAACTTTTAACTTTTGTTGTTCCCTGCAAGGATAAGCAGAACAACCTCTCTCCCTCTCTTCCAGCTTTATCTTTACTAGGAGAGTGCCTCTCTCCCTCATGATGTTCCCCAAATATCTGATACTACATGTTTATAATAAAGGATAATAGAAAATGAACTAATGGCAACTTTTCAAAAGATAAAAGATGATTCACTAGAATGTTCCTCTTAAAACCAGCATAATATTAGCTGAACACTGTTACCCATAATGCACTAGAAAAATGGAGGTGTTACCCATAGTGCACCAAAAAAATGGAAGGCGGTACCTGGCCTATAACGTGAATAAGCGCATAGGCTAGTTTTCCAGGCTTTATGGGATGCCTGTTGAAACAGCTGAAACGACACCCGTAAATCAGGTGAAATTAGATGAAATTCGGACAAACAGAGGTCTTGGACTGAGAACTTTCACATTAAATTCTTGTATCGGACAGTTTACTGTCACAGAGAGACCAGTAAAACATGGAAAACATGTAAGGCCTGGCGTCCACCTACTACGACGGAAATTTAGACCTCCCGATATGGCACCGATACAAAAAGGAAATATCGGAGACATATCGGGAAGGTCCAAAATCGTAGACATATATCTAGATATGCCAATCCACCACGCATTGTATGGGGTTTTTATCGGTGTCTAATCGCAGAAACGTGGGTGACCTTCCGACACGATTTAGATTTTTTTATCAGGAGGTGCATCGTAGACCATATCGGAGCCATATCGTAGTAGGTGGACGCCGGGCCTCAGTATCCGCCATGGCATAAGGCTGAGAGTGATTCCGCAGGTTCAAATAACTGTTTAATTGGCGTGATTAAGGCTTAATGAAAAGTATCCTTGTTTTACACAAGGAAAAATTCTTTATGCTGAAATTGAAAAACTAGATTTCCAAGAGAAAAAAAACCAGAAAGTCGCCATCTCTGTTAAATTTAAAATCCCACCCACCTGTTTTGGGTCTGATGCTAGGCCGGCGTCCACCATTTCGCGATGTAGGTCATTGTAAGCTTCTGGATCCATGAGTTCTTTGAGGGATGGATCAGCATACATTGTTTTCAAGGTGTGGTATTTCTTCAGCAACGTGTCGCATTCCTCTTTGGACACCGACTCATCGCAAGTCTTCTTTTCAAGGTTAATCTAAAGAAATGAAAGGATATAACCTGATAAAAACAATATATTATTATATAGGCCTACCTGTGGTAGTATATCCTACACATACAGCCCGCTCCTACCAATGTCGTATTCATATCTGTACGACACCTAGGTGATGTACGGGGTATATAGCCTATGTGGCGTACGGGGCATGTACAGCGGCGACATCCAAAAACTCGCTCAGAAGCAAAGTAAACAAATTGGGTATTTAAAGGTATATAATAATACGAAAACAGTCATACTGTGTCTGTACGTGATAAATACGCGGTAAAATTGGCGATAAAACGAACCTCTGCCTGCGGCAATGGTTCGTTTATCGTCAATTTTACCGCGTATTTATCACGTACATCCACAGTAACCCTGAGAGAAGTGAATATATAGAAAATAAACAATGGTTTTGTGGACATGTGGCCGTAAATAGCGAGAGGTTGATACATAGTAATACACGAGCGCTAGATGTCAACCTCGAGAGGCTTACAGAGTTGCTTGTCCTCAAAACCATCATTTGTTGCATTTCTTATCCTTATTTTCGAATAATTTAAGCCCAGGAATTGACATATTAAAGAGTATATCAATAGGGATTATTTCTTTTCTATATGGCGCAAAAGAACTATTTTCCCGTATACCATGACCTTGAGGCTATATACCACAGATTTGAATCCGTATATCACAGTTATGGTATCTGACAGGTATTATATAATAGGTCGTGGTTTTCTGAGTCCCCATACATTTTCAATGGGGTCTTTGTTAACGATGAATAATAAAAATGAGTATAAACTAACCTTTGTCTTCTTGACCTCTGCGCTTAGCCCGGCCTCGTCCATCTCGCGGTGAAGGTCATTGTAGGCGTCCATGTTGAGCATGCCTTTCGTCGTCTCATTACCATACAGTTCTTTCAAGATGGCGTACTGTCTCTGCAGTTCCTCACACTTCTCCTTCGACACCCATTCATGACAAGTCTTCTTCTCTCCCGTTTTCGCATCTCCATCCGTGTATTTGTTGCTATACGTTGATTGGTCAACGTCAGACGCTACCGGATGTGACTCTGCGACGTCATTGTCGTCTGCTACTGCCGCGTTGTTGGCGTAAGACGTTCCCTGACTTCCGTCCGCGTCCGTTGTAACGCCTTCGTCTTCGAGATACTTGTTGACGTGTTCCTGTGTCTCTTCCTTGCTACTTCCGGGAAGATCGAGCCCAGTAAAGAGAGAAAGTCTGACCAATTCTCTCTCCAGAGATTGGAACGCGGTTGGGTTGATGTGTTTCCGTCCTTCAGTCACTTTGTATTCCTCCGCCAGCTCGTGGTAGCGTTCGTGTAAGCGTGCGCAGTGTTCTTGAGACAGCGCCATCTTGCACTCCAACCCAGCTGAAATCTCCACACACATCACCAATAAAACCAGGTAAATCCGCATGATTAGGCTCTAATCGTTCAAACGGGCTCCGAAAATGTGCTGTGAGAGTAGACAATCACTGGGAGATGCTGGGAGATGCTCTGGCTGGTTCCTCAGAGGGAAGGACCTTATATAGGGGCACCAGTTCCCGGGACTATTTCTTTGCTCAGTGGCGGGGAACCAGGAACATGAATTCTCATAGCGGAACCGCTAGAGGTCGCTAAGGTGCATGGCAGGCTCATGTGTTTCTGAGGGCAACGCACAGGGGTCACTGAGGTCATTATTGCCCGGAGCCCCGCTAGAGGACGCGCTTGTCGACGAGTAATGATCATCTTTGATCGCTCTACGATATCGCTCTTCCGCGTGAGTGATTTCTACCCGAGGGCGATATTTGGGGATTTTCAATCTACGTCTTCATACTCCATGAACTCTATCCAGACAATATTCTAGATGCGCATGGGTCAGATTCGCGTCTTGCTCACGATTGGAATCCCGGAGCATATAAATTATAAGTAATCTTAGACAAACTAATACTTCTTGTTGTTTCTATTTCTTTTGTAATGAGCATTTCTCTCTTTCCTGAACTTTTGATCAGTATGTAAGCTTTCAGAGTATTGTATATATATATATATATATATATATATATATATATATATATATATATATATATATATATATATATATATATATATATATATATATATATATATATATATATATACATGTGAACTTCCAACGCCGTTTTATAGTAGGCCTATCTGTGATCCATCCATTGATGGTCTTTGGTTTATCATACCTGCATTTGTACTTGCAAAACTACATGTTTAGTTTTTTCATCATACAATTATTCTATATATGACAAGTTATCTCACCCCGGTAGTTTTCTCCTTAGGCTTAACGTTAGGAACTCATACTCCACGGCCGTGTAGGTAGTGTACCCATTACTCAATGGCTGTTTGGGTGATTTATCTCATTAATCAATAATTTTATACGGGGTGGGATAAAATCAAAAACCCACTCGATCAAAATAACTTGGCCTGTACTCCACCTCGTTTTACCGCAGACCATGCAAGTTATTTTCATCTCATGAGTTACCTTCTAAGGCGTACACTTCCATTAGAACATATGTATATACCTTCTCTAGTGCACGCTCTTCTTTCTTTTTATAAGAGGCTAACATATACTTATTTCAGGTTTATTTTACTTACAATGTATCTGTAAAAGAAGAGATTATTTATTATCCTACCCCTAATAAAAAAACTCCATAGGCTTAACATGGGATTTCTTTATGTCACGGGTGTGACATAAAATGTTGTTTATGTCACTACTTTCCAATGGTGAAAAAACGTGGAAACAGGGTAGGATAAAATCTAGACGCCACTCGTTTGAGGTTGAGTTTATTCATGTCACACATTTTGTTGACATGTCACACATTTTGATATTACTCGTCTTCAACTCGTGAGATTACGGAGCCAACGAAATGCGTAACATGAATAAACTTAGACTCAAACTTGTGCCGTCTCTTCATATCACCTAATAACATGTACACAATTTTCGGGTAATTCAACCAGTAGGCCTGTGAAATCACTATGAAACCTGGAAGGAACATTTTTTTGTGTTTTTCTTTATTCAAAAACAATTCCAATGTCCAGTCTATGATAGGAAATCTTACTCATAACACAGGTATATTATATATATACCAACAGGTAGGCCTAAGTCTCAGCTTTCTAAAAATGTTTTAATTATAAGATTCAGCCGTTTATTTATGACAGAAGAACAATATATATTTTTATCATTATAGTATTAGGCACTTGCTGCAGTGTGGTTGCTACATGCCAGAGCCTATCGCCTCGTTCTGGTGTGACCTACATGTCGGCCATTACAAGATGGCGCCAGTGTGAAGAGGGTCTATTGCTTATTGTGTGCAGATTGGGGACAGGTAACATATCCGGTGTGGATAGTTTCGCCGTAAGCAAAATATAAACTTCCATAATATTAGATCCATTAATCATAGAAATTGTCTATATTTTCTGCTATCAAGTTAACGTCAGTGCATTTCACCGGCATGTGCTACTGGAAGGTTAGCCACTAAACACTTGCAATGTGATTTTTTTCTTAATTGTTTCATTCCTATTGTAATGTCCTGTTATGTAAAACTCACCCCTACTATACTTCTTTCATAGCCTATTGCTATTGTGATGTACTAAATGTAGTTTCCGTCTGCAAGAACAACATGTAAAAATACCCTCTGGGTGAATGTTGCCTTGATTACTGAATAATAGAAAAAAAATTAGACAAGAATTGATGGTTATGTAGGCGGTAAACCACGAGAGGGTGGCGCGTAGTAATACACGACCTCCAGCGAGTGTATTACGACGTCAAGTGGTTTACTGAGCCGCCTGTCCACAAAACCATCGTTTTGTTGTCATTTTCAATAAATCAAACCCAGGAATTTCCACATCAAAAAGTATATCAATATGGACTTTATTTTTGTCCCCGTATATCATGGATTTGAAGCTGTATACCAAGGACTTGAATCCGTATACCATGGTTATGGTAACTGGAAGTTTTTAGACTAGATAGTGGTGAGTCCTAATACATTCTCAATGGGTATTTTCTATACCCTGGATAATAAAGTAGTATATCCGATTCAATTGTGACATCTAGATCTCCTGGGGCAGGTCCTTATATATGACAAACAGTTCGTTATTTACGCAGTAAAAAGGTGAAGAATAACCATCAGGATATTACTATACAGTTTTTTTTAAATTTCGGGTATATAGTAAATATATAACGTCCAACCATGCTTGTACAAGTCACGGATCTCGATGATAATTTGCGGTATGTACGGAACTCGACGTAAACGCCTCGGTCCGTACAAACCGTACATTAGCATCTCGTTCTGTGACTTGTACAGCATGGTCAGGACGTTCTATATAATTGGTTAGTAATTGATAAATTGCAGAATAATTCACCCGCGGGAAATTTTGTTATCCACTGGCCTTGACCTCGAGCTCAGCTCGCGACGTCATCTCGTGACGTCACCGCTCTTCAGCCTCTTGACGGCAGGAGTCAAAGACATAAGACGTGTTTTTACCACCACCCACCCCACAGCTGGATTACTTGTACTTTCCATAGACTTGAAAATAACAACTACAGACTTCTTATAGACTTGTATTTGATCTGATTATCTTTTTCTCGAGTAATAAATACTCTAAGCCAATTTCCCGTGTTGGGTTTAATTTACTCATTATTTATATTGAACCAGCAGAGAGAGATATTTCTCAAAGACAGCTATCAAGAACAGTGCTTGTCTCTCCTGAATTACTGTAACTTCAGTATACTCTGTAAGTTTCTATTCTATACATGCCTCCTGAGATTAGGGAATACAAGATTTCTATAATATTCTTCTTCTTCTTTTTTATTAACGAGCTTCGCTCTTTTTTATTTGACAACAAGAATTCTTACATAATTCACCATGTTGAAGTTGAAAATTGTTCCATTTGTATAATATTCTGGTAATACTTTCATCTACCATAAATGTTAACAATTTCCAGAGGGGGAAATTGACAATATCGCTGAATTAAGGATATAATCATTTTGGTTCCTCATCCTCGATGGTACAACTGGGAGGTTATTTATTATCCATCGTATACAAAACTCCCATTGAAAATGTATAGGGACTATGTAAACCACTACCCATTGTATAAAACCTGTCAGATACCATAACTGTGGTATACGGATTCAAACCTGTGGTATACGGCCTCAAAACCATGGTATACGGGGAAAATAGTCCCTTTTGCTATAGAGCAAAGACATAGTTCCTATTGTTATACTCATTAATATGGTAATTACTGGGTTTAATTTATTAAAAAAGATGGATAATAAATACAACAAACGATGGTTTTGCGGACAGGCATCTCTGTAAACCACTCGCGGTTGACCTCGTAATACACTCGCTGGCGCTCGTGTATTACTACGCGTCAACCTCTCGTGGTTTACGGCCGCCTGTCCACAAAACCATCGATTATTGTTCTCTTACGGGTATCAGTTCAAAAGCCTTGTGTCTGTTATATATTTTGATGACAGAAGAAAGTTTCATATCTGATCCCTAAAATATATTTCAAGGTCAAAGTCACAGATGCTCAAACCTCCAAGGATGAAGCATACGTGAGAAAGTTTTTCAGAAAAGGTATGGAACATGATAAAAAAGGAGACTCAGGATCTGCCTAGAGGAGATACGTTTAAGGCCAGGGTAAAAGAAGAATCACTAAAGCTAGATATTGCTAATATAATCAATTAACCGAAATTATTCAACAACTTGACTAATTTAAGCAAGGATACCAACTTTATTTGATTTGACCATAAGATCAGAAGGATTGTAATATTAAACAGGTCAAAAAAAAAATTCCCAAGGAGTCCATATCCCACGCATACCTCCATGGGGAAGCGCAGATAGGGACAAAATGGGAAGAAACTTTCTTAAACAGGTCATAAGACCTTCTGTCTGATGTGTTGTATAATTGAGGGATGACAATGATGTAAAATATCAATGAATCAGAACCCCATTGGTAATGTACCTGTCTTATGTCTGTACACCGTGACTGTAATGTCCTATATGTATACGGCATATAGCCTATGATCCACGGGCGCCGCCATGACGCCCCCCGAGTAAGTGTTTTTCACTAATGGAGGTGAGAAAGTAGGTGTTCTTCACTAATGGAGGTGGAAAAGAAGTGAGTGATAATTGGGAAATGTCACAACTTTAGCCTTGCTCACATATTCATATAAAGTGTTCTATAAGGAAAATATCATGTCTTAGGTTTAATCATTGTGTCATCCTGCTTTGGGATGGGTGTAGAGAGTCAAGGGAACCATTATAAAACATTGAAAGGCAGTTGAATTTCGTAAGAACAAAGAGCCAGAATACAGGTTTGTGCCCCGACCACCTAGTGACTGCTTCAAGAACTAACAATGGCTCTGTCCCCTATATATGTGGCTGCTGTATGGAAGAACGCCGTTTGGCGAATACTGTATGTCGTTACTATATGTTACAATGAATAAAAAAAAATTGAGATTTGTAGAAGTCAAGGTCAAATTATTTCCAAAATTCAAAATTTTTCCAAAGTTTGAAAAACACCCCGTCCTCATTTCCTCAATGTCAAATTATGTTAAATATATGGATAGGTTCTAATATTTGTCTGCTCAAACACCGAATAGTCTAATGTCTATTAAAACTGATTAATGAACACACATTTTGATAAGAAAAGACATATTTGCTCTCTAAAATATAGGTGAAGGTCAAGGTTACAGATATGAAATATGAATAAAACTTTTAAATTTTCATGAGAATTTTAATCTAGTAGTCTACATGAAATGCATCTAAAATATAAGATGGTTGTAGGCGGTGGGCGCTGGGCATCTCATACGTTACGCCTCGTCGGTGACCCCCGATTTTTAAGTTATATTTGTGTTCCACAACACTTGGAGATCATCATATTAAATTTTCAGGAAATTGACATGGGTTTTGATTTTCGAGCCAAATTGTCTGATATGCCTTTAACGGCCTGTTTGAAAAAGGTCTTGATTGGCAACTGTGTGCGCTGAGCTATGAGATAGAGGTTGGTGCGGTTAAAGCTGATGTAGTAGGCTTTCTACTGTGTGCACTTCGATCCAGGTAATTACTTTCTATAAGCCGAAATGGATAATAAGAAATATTCATAGCATAACAATTTGATAATGAAACCTAGATTTACGTTAATAATTTTTTTGTTAGAATATACACAAAAGGAAATAAATATATGTTAAATTGGGTTTGAGAGTACAAAATGACAGAACAGACAATCTGGCTGGAGAGTCAGAAACTTTCAGGTACTGGTTCAAGGTGGCCAAGGATTTAAACAAAATTAAAAATTAACCCGACTAGAGTTAACGTGGTGTAGCTCTGGCGGCTAGTGTATTTACGCCTAGATTAGCCGCTACCTCTGTCTACACTGTGTTCCAACTTAGAGGATTCTCACTCTCAGACCAAGTCGGTCATACTGGGTTATTATTATTTTTATTATTTTTATTCAAAATGCACACAAAAGGAAATATGAACATGGAAAAATAACTTCAAGAGTGAGAATTGAATACATTTTCCAACCATAGGTCCAGGTCACATAAAGGATCTGCTGGGAGAGTAAGAAACACTTACAGCTAATGGGTCAAGGCGGTCACGGATTTAACCCAACCAGAGCTAACCTCGTGTAGCTCTGGCTGCTAGTGTATTTACGCCTCACCAACCACGCCACTGGGGGCGCCACTGACGATCTAGTTCTGTCACAGACCACTTGGAGGCGTACGCGGCAGCCACGCTACGTGAACGCCATCTGGTGAGACTAAACCGCACTACCGTCGACTTGAGATCTTCTATCCAGCTACAATCTATCATGCTCTTGTATTATCAAGAAACATCACCAAATTTCATGATTATTTATATGGCATGAGTTGTCTTCGCGGCATGATATCACGAAGCGGAAAAGGTCTCAGTGGTCAAAATATCCAGACTAGATCATGTTTGTGAATAAAAGTGATTTGTATGTTATTTCTTTATGTATGCAGGGATACCACAGAGTGTTCAGTTATATAGTTTATTATTCGATTACTTACCTTGGTTAAGTATGATGAAGAATTAAAGTCCTTGCGAAGCCTAGAGACACTTTCGAGTGTCCTAGGGTATCGAACTAGATTTGTGTCATGGCCTTATCTGTAAAGGTTCTCACTAGGCTTGATGCCATAAGAATTCAATGACAAGCTTTCACATTTTAGAAAGCTTCCACTAATGTCAGGTGGATGTATGTTGCTACACTAGGTCTATAGGGTTAGTTTCAGGCCTCCCAGTACCCCGCTTCCTCAATAAAGGTTTTTTTATAGGTTTTTTGAAAATCAAAATATAGGTTTTTACAGGTTTTTCAGAGTCAAAAACAGTCTTTTATAGGGTCAACATATTCAGCTTGGTGGAGTCAAAATATAGTGAATCACTAATTTTCAGTTCTTGATTTCTAAAAAAAATGTACCTAGTACTAATTTGCAGGACATCAGGATGTCTGGCTCATCAGGTTATACTCTGCATGCACATGTGTGTGCTGAGATTCCAACAGGCAAGCCAGACTGGCAAGAAGTAATACATCCTGTTGATTCTTAAATACTTTTAAGGTCTCTTAAATACACTGATAATGCGGATTTCTCATCATTTGACAATCTGACTTTGTGTCAAGTTAACTTCTAAAATTTCCTGTACACATCAATCTCCATGGCAGTGAAAAAAATATAGGTTTTTATAGGTTATACTAGCGAATCCGTAGATTTGTCTTTGGCTACCACGGAATATACTCCAGTCTAACGATTCCTAACTGTCGTCGACCCCTCTAGCGGGTAAACGGGAAATCATCTTAAACTTGTGGTTATCATTTCCTATGACACAGGTGCTTGAGCTGATCATCGGCAATCAGAACTACATGGATTGACACCAGCGGAAGATTGTGGTCTCATTGCTTTTTCTCGAGACCAGCAGATAAAAAAAACTACATTACTAAACTTCTATTTCGGCATGGCTCGAAATGAATCATAAGAAAAAAGTTACTTCTGCCTATAAATCAACAAAAAAGAAGAAGAGATTCTAGTTTTTCCCTCCACGAGATTCTCACTGTCGTGGCACTTCAGTCCCCAAGCCTAGGTCTGGTTCACTCTGTCTCTATGCGCGGGAGACACTCCAAGCGGATTCTACCAGAATCATAGTTTTTTAGATATAGTAGGTAATAAGTTACTTAAAAAACAGATAGGCTCAAAAATCGAAATATAGGTTTTTTAAAGTTTTAAAGGTTTCACTGGGAGGGCTGTAGTTAGCACGGTAGGCGTCAGGCTTTTATCTCACAGGCGCTGTACAAATTTTGTGAAGAATTCTTAAGAAGCGTGTGAGATGTTATGAGAGGGGGGCACCGTATACCACTCGAGGTTAACTACGCTTCAACCTCTCATGGTGTACGGTCACCTGTCCACAAAACCATCCATTACTGTCTATTTACGAGTGTTTGTGTAAAATCGCTAAATTATAGGAAACTGCGTTGAAATCATCGAACAGTTGCATTACAAAAATAAAAAATAAAACTTACATTAGATGAGAATACTTGTAACCGTTTTATTGCCAGATAGTGAAACATGAAGTCGATATACTTCTCCTTTCTATGCGTGTGTTCGTCATGCCCAGTGACGTAATCAGATCTCGATGAACTCTCTAGTACATGCTTTACAACCAACCCGAATCACTCGACACTCTTCAGCAACATAACCAGTAACACATGCTTTAAGTCTATTATTATATACCTATGGCCGTATCAACTGCGTATACCGCCTGCTCCTACCCATGTCGTATCCATGGCCATACGTCACACTAGGTACAATTTCGCCATTTTAGGTATATAATAATACGAAAACGGGAAGTCTCCATACGTCTTTTAATTGGTAGAATTATTGATCATATACCATACAGGACACCTATGAAAGTTTAGGGTCAGTGCTTGTATCCCATCGAGTCTGAACCGCGTAGTAATTCACAAGCCGAAGCCGCGTAAATTATGTAGTGATTTAAACAAGATGGGATCGAGCTCTGACCCTAAACTTGAATAGGTTTCTAAATTTATCTCACCCTTCACATTGACTAATGGGCTAACATGTGTGACATAATCCCCCATTAGATATTTTTCCTAAATATCTCATGGGCGTTGGATACGAGTTCCCAATGTTAAGTCTATGGAGAAAAAATACCAGGGGTGAGATAAATCCTGCTGCTTTCGCCATCGGGATGTATCTGATCAATAATTTTGACGCATATTTTTGATGTACGAAGAGAGTAAGCCAGTTTCCATATACTACGGAGTGGGATGGGGAGAACAAAGTTTCACTCTAAATATGGCAATGTGGGAGCACAACCTGATTAAATAGGACGCATAGGTTCTCGGACATACATTGGGGGCAGAGATTCGCAATACGGACTGTCATGGTAACATCTTGAATAATTTCTGCTAAATATAATATGATCACTTCTCTCCCATGTATAATAATGATAATAATAATAATAATAATAAATCCATTACGCACAGTTTTGACAGAGACATGGCAAATTAGTCTACCTGACTAAACGGTTTCCCCGGCTTAAATTACATAATTTCCTTTATTTTTCAGTACAACAGTTCATATCCTCAGGCATGGGATTTGGAAATAAAAAACAAAATCTGGGGAAAAGGCTGGAATATCAGCTATTCGAAGTGAATTTCTGGCCTCAGCTGAGAATTTTTTTTCTCCTCGGATTTACAATGATTTCAAGAATGACCATTGGGACGTCAACATATTTGGGGTTCCGGAAAAAATCCGCGGAAATCCCATGCCTGTGTTCTACTTAAGACCTTTGTCTTTTTCTATAAATCGGAAAGATAATGTATCATAGTTAATACCTGGCTAGTGTATCATATTTGGCGATGTGGCCTAAGAGGAAGCAGAAATCACGGTGACAAACGTCATGGGAAGTATCAATACACAGATTTAGGGAAACTGTTAATTATCTGAAGCAAACTTCCATTGGCAACCACTAGACAGTTTCTATTGATTATTGGATGGGGTGGATTCAAAGCCTCTACTATGCTGACTTCACATAGAAACAAATGTCAACAGTAAAGAAGGATTTTAAGTAGTAATCCTAGTATTAAAAAAAATAAATTTTTAAATTAAGACGTAATCCTCATGGCCCGATACTACTATGCGTTACATACTCCTCCCACTGCAGTCATGTACAATTCCGCAAAATTCATCTGTAACTGGCAAAATGTTTTATGCGCAATAGTAATAAGTATTTACTTCGAACAAATGCAGAATACGTATCCTTTGATGTATTGTTCCAGCTGTGGTTATATTCCTATTCGTACATACAGGTATAGTGTATCCACAGAAAACATAGACTAGGCTGGTTAGTATCTTCACAACAAAAATCAAACTGGAAATCAGTCCATTGGTTGTCAAAAGCATGTTTAGATCCATATAAATTAATTACTGATTTTCTACTTTTACATCTGGCACTATTACACATGAACATGCTTAAATGCAATGGTAACAGCAAAGAATGGGGTATGACGTGTATATATATCTTTATACATGTATAAGAAAGACCAAAGTCTGAAACAAGACAATTTGTCCGATAATAATCAGACAATATATCATATATATATACTCAACTGAAAAACTGTCCACGAGATGTTTTCATAACATACAATTGTAGAAAGCACCACTCAGTAATGACTTATATTATTATTATATATATGATCTACCACATTTTGATTTGATGCGTCTATGACACACTCTTCACATATGACATCATTTAAAGTGGTTAGTGATTTATAAGAAATGACTGGGTCTTCAAGTTGTCTTATGAAGTAGATTTTTATACGATGTTTATGGAATGTTTCTATTCGTATGATCTATGTACTTTGACCTGGAAACTTTTTACATAATTTCTAGTTGTAATCTCTCTCATTCTATGGAAGTTATGCAGTACCCGGTATGTGTACTGGAACTCAAATCTGATAAGCTTCGATAATGGTTAATACAAATTTCTAATCGCATGCACCTTTAGAAAAGTGACACCACCACATACCCTGCCACAGAGCCTCCTCCCACCCCAGCTATGTACAAGATGAAGATTCTAGAAGTGTTTTGTGAGATTTTCTATAGCGTTGAACGTCAAATAAGAAGCTCTTAATTTCGGATTGCTCATAGCCAGCCGAGGTAGACATACATTTGTCGCAGAAATGAATTGTAAAATAGCTGACACCCTTTTTCTAGTGAATTTTGTTCTTCGGCAGAAAGACTTGACAGGAAAGTGTCTTCACTGCCCACATGATACTTGGCTCCGGAAGTACATAAAGCTCACGTGACACCTGGCTCCGGAAGTACATAAATCCCACGTGACACTTGGCTCCGGAAGTACATAAAGCCAATGTGATACCTGGCTCCGGAAGTAGGTAATGCCCACGTGATACCAGGAAGTCATTAATGCACCGATCCCATACATCTCAAAACTCATTCAATTTATATCTTGGAAAATAAGAATACAAAGTATGAGAACTCTATATATTGCTGTTCAACGACTCTGAGTATATCAAATAAGATACCGTAACCGAGTTATTAATGAAGTACATGTGTATGTGCGCCTATGCAATGGCTTCAATAGCGATCACATGCAGGAGGGTAACCCTGTTATTAATATCAACAAGGTACATGTTGCTCATCACGTTACCATGAATAGCCCCCGTTTTAATATCCAGAAGGGATTTCCAAACGTCAGTGAACACGCATTTGTTATTAGTCTGTAAACTTGACCAACTATTGTCGATATAGAGCACTATCATTTGAGTAAATGTCACTTTTTCATAAATTAAAAGGAGGAATTTTTTTTTTAGATTTGATGCTACTCTTTCTGTTGTGAATGTATCTGACGTGATTATATTTCAGGCGTAATAGTTTATACATGAAGATAATGACCCAAATACCTTATAAGGAAAACAACACCCAAAAGGAGAAAAGGTATTACAGCATAACAACAAATTATGGCCCAGCTTTAAGAGATTTTTTCCTACTTTAGTGAGTACAGTCGAATTTCCGCACGCGGACTTTTTGTTTATAGTGGTAATACTTTAAATACTGACGCAGAGATTTGGGGAGTGGCAGAAAGTTTACCCCATCGTAGGTCGTACTACTACATATCACGGCCCGGCAGAGATGCTGGAGAGAGAAGGGGAAAGTTCTGTTCAATGGCAGTGTGAGCATGGGCTCGAAGAACATGCAGCAACTGGGATCCTTGTAGTGTTCTATCAGCCCACACACGGTCTGCGATGCAAAAACCCCCGGATCGTGGGAATCAAAGCTGAACTTGTGTTTCCATTGTTCGATGCGTGCGTGTAGAGAACGTCCGTAGCGTCGAAAGCTGACAGAGAACAAGAATTCCTCCTGGGCACTGTCCCGCAGCAGGAAGGTACCTTCGGGTCTGTTCTCCAGCAGCTTCTCTGCCTCATACCTGTCCATGACACCCCAATAGAAGCTGCAGTTGGTGATGTCCAGCAAATCAGGCACTAGGCAATGGATGTAATCCACCTGTGTGTGGACAGTACGGCCTGGTACATAGGCTGTGTGTGGAGACAGCGCTGTGTACTCGTTGGGTGTATCCAAGGTAGAGTCTTCTTCTGATGAGCTACTTGTGGCAAAAGATGGGATGATGCACTGGTTCTGGAAAGCGGCATTCAAGCTCACCATCTGCTGAGCCTGTATGGTCTGCTGTGGGGGCGATTGCTGCTGCAACGAGGTTTGGGCTGGGGAGGATGGTGGGCGCGCAGCAGCCCACTGTCCCATCCGCTGTTGCTGGTAGTGCACATGCGGTGAGGACACCCTGGAGGGCGATATGGGACGGTTCCTGTTGGAAGCGGTTGATGGCAGCTGACCCGCAGCATTATTGGCATCCACTTCAATGCCCAGTTCAATATCACGCGCTCTTTGTGCAATGAGGATATCATCAATATCCTCAGTTGGGTAATCAACAGGGTTAAAGTTGACAAAGTCTAGATGTTCGGAGTGCGTTCGAGGTAGAGGGGGTGGTGGTACAATCTGCATCAGGTCAAACTCTGGAACTGATGGGGATGCAGCAGCCCCCATGATGCGGGCCCCCGGCAGGCAGCAACCGGTGCCCTGCGAACTGGACTCGGACCAGGTTCTTGTGGCAGAGCGAGTGCCACCAACACCGTTCACATAGCGACGTGAGGACTGCACATTGAACACGACCCCAGCACCCAGGACGTGGTCCTCAGTACGCCTGTACCCTGTACAAACACAGGAGCTCGTGTCGGCGACTTGGTTGGATTCCGGCAGACCATGATCCTTGTGTTTCCGTAGTCGTACGGGTAAACGCTTTTTAATTCTGAATGTCCAAAATCGTTTGCGTTTCTTGCTTAGATCTTTCGATTTGTCCGAGTTTTTCTTCCGACGGAAGGTGAGAGTTTGAGAACGTCGGTGCATGACTTCGTCCTCGCTCTCATCGTGGGTGAAGACACTGTCTTCACTATCACTGTGATACCGTGAGCTACCATCTGGGGTACCGCTTCTACTCTGTGGTCGCCGATTACAACTGCACACATGTTCATCGTTTACACCATTGGTAGTGCATCTGTTTTCATTTTCGTCCTTTTCGGCCATTTTACTGCCAATAATACAATATTCCAAAGCAGGGAGTATATGCCTGGTCAATTGATTCCGATTTAGGGCTCTTACAGGCAGATTAAAACTCAAAACCTGGGAATGCTGTTACGTGAAAGTGGACTGATGGGTTCACTGTGACTGTGTGTGTGAAACGTGAGTAGGCGTCCATTCAATGTGTTTGACATTTCCTGTCACGCCTACTGTAGAATGTGAGGATATGGCATCCCAAAATCAAAGTAATCCTGCTTCAAATACGCTTAAAATTGGTGGAGTTACATGTAATCTTCTATCCTATACCATCGGCGTTCACGAATACCGTGCCAGGGAAGTTCAAGTATGAAGTTACGTGTAAAATATGTGCTCCATCTTCCAATCAAGTTGACATGGTCTCCTTCACAGTCTAGCCGCAGGGTGAACGCTCACCGACAACCCAGTCGAAATCTCAAAACACAGGCTGTTTCAAGGCCTATTCTAGGAGTTCTGAGGAAGAAGGAAGCATAGGTGTCGACGGTACACAAGGTACCAATCGCCCCCAACCAATATATAGTGAATCACATGGTAATGACGACGTATGAAAGCCAAAATTCCATCTTTTCAGCTCTCCGTGATGGACATAGACACCGGAAGTCATCAACAACAAAATGGCCGTCATCACACGCTGACGTCATATTGCCTATTATACACAGATGCTCCTATATGAAAACATGTAGGAATATTTTCTTTATTGATAAATAATTCTACTAATGATATAATGAAGATGCCAATATGAATAGAAATTAATCTCTGATTAAAGAGAAAGGCTAGTTTTATTTGATCATAAGCATGATATTGTAGGAGGCAATGCTTGGCGCCAATTCTCCAAAATCGCCGGAAAACATCTGAGGCCGAAACACTGTCGATATGGCTTCTGAAAACAACAAATTCAGGTGTTACGCGCATCTTGATGGTCACACAGATGTGTGTTATTCCCAAGATGGCAGGTACGTTTTAAATCTTTATAATCTTGTTTGTCTTGGCTTGTGTCATCCAGTAAACAATCCTACTGTCTTCCGAGGACCCATCGAATCCGCTGACGTTTTGACAGCTGTGTATTCAGTATCGACAATATTTTTGTTTAATGTATATTTTAAAAACACTATTGCCACTTCACTCTACCAGTTCAGTAAATACTTTATATTATTCTCAATCTCAGCATTCGATCTTCTAGTTGTTTAGATCTGACATATTTTCTTAGTGTTTATCAGTATCACCATCATGCAATCACATAAACGCATTTTTTTACTAATTTTTTGAGAAAAAAACCCAGTAAAACCCCGCTTAGGGGGCCACCGTCCGTTCTCAGCCAAGTGGTTCCTTAAGCGGGGGTTTCAGTCAATGGTTATATAATAAATTATACCAATATAGATGAAGGAAACGTCGGTTATTAGATAAAGGTGTTTTTTTTTAATTATTATTATTATTATTATTATTATTATTATTATTATTATTATTATTATTATTATTATTATTATTTGCAAAGAACAACAGTTCTGCATGGAGCAGATCTCCCACTTGTAAGCGAATACCTGAAAACAAATACAAAATCAATTAAAGATAATAAATAGATAAATATTTACAGCATCCAGCACAGTTCAATGAACATTTTCACTGTCCCAGGTAGGCATCCAGGTGAAGTCATGCTTTCACACCTCGCTCCCCCCTCCCCCCCCCCCCCACAAATCATCTCCTAAAACACCCCACCTTGTAAGTGCGAAATTCAATGGTGCCAAAACCGACTCACCAGTTGTGGGCTGCCCAGAGCTGCTAGAGTAGAGATGCGGGGATTAGCACAGAATCAACAAATCCTGGCCAATAACGTTTTGGCCATCGTCTTGGTATCGTTTGGTGTCGCATTGTTGCGATACCTGTCTGGCCAACACACACATAATCCACAGTGTATTTGATAAGATGTCCCTCCAAAGTGGGGTTGTGAAGCATTTCTGTACAGAAAAACTGTCCCCTAAAGTGGGGTGTTTAAGCGGGGTTAAAGTAAACTCTTAATAGAGGGAACAATTTCTGTTCTAAGCAAATTGTGCCCTTGAGCGGGCTGTCCCAGAAACCGGGTTTTACTGTAATCGAGAATTTCTATCAGATTTCATTTTATAATCAATCCTGTCTTTCATGATGTATTTTTCACCAACCCCCATTAATGTATACATTTCCCGAAAGAATAGATCATGGGAAAGACAAAGCTGTTTTCCTAAGTGTCTATTATCAAATTATAAATTAAAGCAAATTGATGCAAATTCTCAATTATTTTTATTGATTTTTGGTGATAGACACTTAAGTAAAACAGATTTGCCGGTAAAACTGCAGATCCATGGTCCCTATATTTTAATATAGGAAATGTCAGTCAACCTACCTTGTTTATTTACCGTAAATACATGTTTTCGCCACCCATCCACACTAATTGAACATTCTGAATCATATTTTACTTCTTTTACTGTGAACTTATGGAAGCGATATTGGTTCTTCCACACTAAAATACTATAGCGATGACACAACAAGTAAATAAAGTTGCACTAGGTTAACGCCCTGTGTTTATATGTCATATATCCTTTCCTGGGCATCGGAATCAGAATTTTGGTGCAACAGAATTGATCAGATTAGAATTCTGCCTATGATATGGCTGATTGTAATTTTCCAAAAATATTTAGTCCCAAAAATCAGTAAGAACAGTGAGGCACAGTAACAGATGGGCATCTGATCCCTACAAAATATTCACCCCTCTTGATCTCAATTGAAGGTAAAACAACTGAAGTCAGTAAATCACTGGTGTAATTAAAGTTAATTTCTGTTTTCAGCCATCTCCTCACATGCGGAAGTGATGGTGACGTCAGGATCTGGAAAAGCAGCGCGTATGACGAGGACGCAGCGTCTCATCGTGCTGGAGACACCATCTTGGCCGTCATCTGCAAGGTAGTTTTGATTCACAAAGATGGGAAATTCCCAAGTTTGTTCATAGACAACTTAATTTTCATTGTACTGTTAAATAAGTGTGTTGTTTTCTCTTTTAGAGCATGCCCGCGCGCATTATATACGGTGCCCAGGCATGCTTCCGTAAGGTGACCCTATGTTAACCTTTACAATGGTTCATAGTGGGTGGTGATTTTTGTGTGGCTATACATCGAAGAGTCTTCCAGTAGTTGCCCGTTTCTTGTTGCTGACGTCATCAACTGAAAATAGAGTGCAAAGGTTGGCCAGGAAGCATCAGGTGGCAGTTTGGTTGTGAGTGTAAAGCCTATAAGACACCAAATGTTTTTCCCAATTCATCCCGACCATCTGCTCGGTGAGAGTCTGGAATAAAATATCCATGTCTTATACGTATAAGACACCGACATAATGACTCTTCCCGACGACACCTCTTGCCTTTATAACCTCGTAAAACAACCCGATTGAGATCAAAGAGAGCAGCCGGGTGCCGGGCCTGGCTGGGCCCCGGGCCGGGTGATAAGTATATGGGTCATTCCACCAGAAAATGTACTTTTGGTAAAAAAGGGGTAAAAAAAAAAAATTGCCCAAACCAAATTTTCTTTTACTTGTGTGCAAAATATACACTTTCAAGTTTTAGGAAAACATGATTCAACTGGGATATTAGTGGGGGGTCAGTTTTTGTGAGGCTGCAAAAATTGTAAATATTATTGCCATCACGTCCGACATATAAAAAAACACTCATACAAAAGTTGATGATAGAGAAATATATTTTGTTTTTTGTAAGACATCAAGTTTGTACCCAGTATGTCAAGCATAGTCTGATATTATAGACAAGTGGAAATAATGAACTACTTATGCAATCTTTTTCTGTGCTGCCTCAAAGATGCACATACAGAAGGTGTTTTCCAAGGGATTACAAAATGAATTTTGTTTTTACTGTCACTATCTAAATACAAAATTTTCACGTTTTTAAATCACAGAATTACTTTTATAGGTTATATACATGATCTATGTCAAATTAGAAGATGTTCCATGCATTATTTCTTGAGCTAATAGCTTCTGGGAAAAAGGTTTAAAAATCTCTCGGACGTGATATTTTTAATAACGGACGTGATGGAACAGTAAATTCCACTTTCTTTATGAGAAATCTGAAATATGTCCCAAATTATTAAAAGTTCCTGTTTCCTTTTGAAAATACATACATTATCTTCAATTCAATCACATATAAGAGTATCTTAAATGCCAATGACCTGTTTTTTTTCTTGAAAAACTACAAAGAATGTCCAACTCTTTCTTTCTGATCACACTCAGAATAAAGTAAAGCACATTTTTCTCTTACATTTTGTGCTAAAAACCGTCTAGAAACCTTTTTTCTTTGCTTTTAAATGCAAAAAATGCTAACTTTAACCTTAATATTCATTGAAATACCACATTTTGTGTAGACATCATAAATCTCTTGGACGTGATATTCTTGATAACGGACGTGACAGACCAGTAACTTCCACTTCCACAAACACGAAATATGGACCAAAATCTGAAAAACTTTTGTTTGTTTTTGCTAATTCATACATGATTTTCAATTCAACAACCTATAATAATACCTTAAATGCCAATGACCTGTTTTTTTGTCTGGAAAAACTGCAAAGAATATGAAACTCTTACTACTGATGCCACTCACAATACAGAAGAGTACATTTTTCACTTACATTTTGTGCTAAAAAAACGTCTGCAAATCTTTTCTCTATGCTTTTAAATGCCAAAACGCTAACTTTAACCTTAATATTCATCCAAATGCCACATTTTGTGTGTACATCATAAATCTCTTGGACGTGATATTTTTAATAACGGACATGACAGACCAGTAACTTCCACTTTCTTGATCACAAACATGAAATATGTACAAATAGCTGAGAAAATCTTCTTTGGTTTTGCAAACATATACATCAGCTTCAATTCAACCACATATAAGAGTACCTTAAATGCCAATGACCTGGTTTTGGGGGAAAAACTGCAAAGAATATCAAACTCTTGCTTCTGATACCACTCAGAATACACAAGAGTACATTTTTCATTTACATTTTGTGCTAAGAACCATCTGCAAACCTTTTCTCTATCTTTTTAATTTTATTTTTCCTTATCTCCTTGTTCCTCCAGTCCTTAGATGAGTCCTTTGGAGGTTTCCTCTCATCCAGAGGTAACGGTTTACACCCCATGCTTTCAAGGTATGGCTCATATGTAGGAGGCCATCCATAAAGTATGTATGCACTGAGGGGGGGGGGGGGAGTGGGGATAGGGTGGTTAAAATTTTGTGCATAGGCTACTTCTGTGTTCTATTGTGAACAAAAATAAGGTAGGGGGGGGGGGGTTGGTAGGGTCGAAAATTTGAGATATTGTGTGTACATACTTTATGGATAGCCCTAAAACTGAAAAAAAGAGAAAACAAAAAAATTAGCAAACTACCTATTAAATAACATTCAAAAGGTCAAAATTGTGTTCTTTGTATGACTATTGTTCAGACTTATATTTAGAATAGATATTTTGCCCACAAACTTAATATGATGGCTGTAAGAACAAAAATATTACCAAAATCAGATTTTTGCCAAAAATGTCAAAAAAAGATTTCCTCAAAAGGATTTATTTTTTTCATCACACCATAGAATATAACCGTCTTCAGTATTCCAGGTGATTTTTTCCAAGGTTTGTCCAAGTCTTATAGTTCAGGTATGGTTTTGAAAAATCATGCATCACGTCCGACATGAAAATAAACCACTATAGGTAGTAGCTCAATCTCATAATCATTTCAATTTTCGTTTAGATATGGAGTACAATAGGCAAACATTAAGAAAAATCAAAACAGATGATCCTAACCCTCATTTTCATACTTGTTATGAGATGAAACCAAACTGGGCGTCACGTCCGACATATATATATCGGACGTGATGGCCGCTACAAAAATGCATGAAAAAAATATATTTACATGTGGACTTTCTTCACTTTTTCTCCCTAGACTTATGAAATGACACTTGGTGCACATAATGAACAACTTTCGTTACTGTATTCTTGTAATTTAATCTCATTCAAACATAGTTCCTAGTCAATTCGATGAAAATACTTCACCCATATCACGTCCGTGATGGCTATTACCACATGATAGGTGTACAACCTGAGTCCAGATACTAAACAGTCTTTTAAACATACATTTTGTCATTGGGAATAGATCGTAATATATATATATTCTGCACCTCTTTGCACATTTTCTCATAGATCAATCGAAAGAAGAATTTCCATGTCGGACGTGATATGGCTAAACAAATTTTTTTGAAAAATTCACTAAGACATTGAAAATACCCCCAACCCTTCCAGTAGTGGCCATGTTGGGAACTCATCAATCTACTCTTTTATTCAAACCACAAACTTTCAGTAAATACTTGTCAACTTTTCAAGAAAATGGATTCTACAGAATCACAAACTCCAAGTTATCACTATTAACACAGAAAATCATGTCCAGGATGGAAAAATAATGCTAGCATCGAAGAAATCTGGACTACTCACATGAGCTGGATGTCTCCTCAAGCCGCTGAACCGCTGGAGTGGAGGCGCATGCACAGTTAAAAGGGATAACATCCGGTTCTTGTGATCAGCTTTCCCGCCTTCGATTGATCTCTCGGACGTGATAAATATCACGGACGTGATTCCTTCAAAATTACTTTCCCTGTTCTCGCATAGTGAAGGCACTTTGGAAGCATTTTATTACACTTACTCTACGGACCCTATGGCCACATTATTCAGTATTTTTTGTACCAAGTTAGCACCAATATGGAGAAGTGGAGAGTGCTAAATGCAACTCATCACATCCGTGATATCAATTGTGTAAAATCGATTTTTTTTCGTAATTCGGCTGGGAAAAAAAACCTGTTGCAGTTGGCCTAAAATCATATACATATGTGAAAAATTGATGTATGTCCAGAGTTTTAAGTGCATGTTTGGGAAGTATACCATTAAAATATATTGTCAACAGGCTATGCCAAATATAACCTATAGCATTTGCTGAAAAAGCACAATTTCATTGAAATACACCTAAAAAATTTGCGGAGCCTTAGAAATAAGGGAAAGTACTACTAAACAACAGCCAATTTACATAACTTCAGGAAATAAATCAATTAGGGAATATATATTAATAGTTTCCACAAAAGAAATAGTGCTAAACTTTAGAAATATCAAAAGGACATGCACTTTTTTGCTAATTTCTCACTTTGAAAGTCTACAGATTAAAAAGAAATGCAGATAGACCAATAAAAGTAATGATTTTCTGAAAGGGCAGGGTGTTTTCTTTGCACAGAAAAAAAAATAAATTTAAAAAATTCATTTATAATGAAATTATAGCCCATTAACCCCCAAAAAGTATGATTTTCACCAAAAGTACATTTTCTGGTGGAATGACCCATATATAGGCAATAATGCAAAGTTTAAAGACTTCTGGTCTATTTAAAATATCAGAAAACGGTTTTCAGATCTATGATCGCTTGTTTCTCCCCTACACATCAATATAAGACACTTGTAAATCAGACTGAGGGATAGATGGCAACGCTTTTTAAATGACATGCTCAGAATCGGTAACAATCGGTGAAAGTGCGTACACCGGAATCTTAAGGTCGGGCAGAGTCGGTCATATCTGACATGGTAGTAATGCCCAACACGTCGGAAAAGCAGTAAAATTGGGTCAGTGTAGTGCGTACACCGACCCGATTGATGCAGATTGTCACAGACCCGACGGATCCGTTGGGCAAAGGTAGAATAGGGCACAGCGGTCGGGTCGGTGTCTTATAGGCTTAAGGACTTTGCAATTTCTCCTAGTTTCCTGATGCAGCAGCTGGTGATGTGCACATCACCACATCCATCAGATCTTGTTAGGTCTGCTGGGGTGTACGGCAATTACCAATCTGTTCACCCTCTTTGTCGCCTTGCCTCCTCATGGTGCAGACCGGATATGCTTGCACACAAGCATAACAAAAGCGACCAGGGTGGGGAGTTAGCTCAGTGGTAAAGAGCACCAAACTTTGTTGATTTGAGTCCCACTGCAGCCACTTTTCTCCTTCACCCCCAGCAGAGGTAGAGTTACTGCTATATCAAAGGCCAATCCTTCTCATGCCATGTCTATGTGAGTACTTGTGTGGTGTGGGAAGTAAAAAAACTCACCTCAGTAAATGTGTAGGGGTGAGATTTCTACCTAAATTCATTACATAGATTCGATCACCACCCTTATGGTGTAAAAGAACCTTGAGAAAGTCTGGTAAGGACCTATAATGGTTGACTAGACGTTAAATTAAACCAAACAAACAAATAAGATCTCTTTAGAGGTTGGATATAAAGGACGGGCTAACTGGCGAGCGTCAAAGTCGGTGTAGTGGAGCAGGACACATGCTCAACAGCAACTTGTAAAATCTGCCCGGGCACTGGACTCGTAAACACATGGTTGTCAGACTTTGTGGGTTCAAGTCCCACTGCAGCAACCTTTCTCCCTCATCCCCAGCAGTGGTAGATTTACTGCTATATCAATGGCCAATCCTTTTCATACCATGTCCTTGTGGTGTGGGAAGTAAAAGAACTAACCTTGGTAAATGTGTAGGGGTGAGATTTCTAGCTAAATTCATCTCATAGGTTTGGTCAGATAGAACATATTGGACGTTAAACTACCCAAACAAACTGCTCAGGCACCCATATGTGACTGTGAAACAGGTAATATCTTAATTTTTCTCCTTCAACATATGAGGGTGAGCCTTCCAAAATTGTACAAATTCCTGTTTCCTTTTCATGGAAAGCCGTCCTTCTCATACCATGTCTATGTGGTGTGGGGAGTAAAAGAACTCTCACCTCGGTAAATGTGTAGGGGTGAGATTTCTACCTGAATTCATCACATAGATTCGATCACCACCCTAGTGGTGTAAAAGAACCTTGAGAAAGTCTGGAAAGGACCTATAATGGTTGACTGGACGTAAAATCAAACCAAACAAACAAACAAAAACTTTTCATGGACTTAATTTTCATCATATTATTAATTAGAGTTTGTAGATTAGCTTAGCAAGATTATAACATTTCCTGGAATTCGTTTTGTCTCATTGACATCTCTGGATATTTTTGTATGATAAGGGGCCATCCATAAAGTATGTATGAAGAAATTCTGAAATTTTGGACACCCTCACGGATGCCCCTCTCAATCTTGTGTGCAATAGAACAGAAGCATATGCAAAATTTCCGAAATTCTTTACCCCCTCAGTGTGTGCTTAAGTTTTTGAATGGCCCCTGTTTCTCATTATTATATGACATATATTGATTGTTGACCTAGTGTTTAGAAATATTTCCCTATGTGATAAGGCTTTTTTTGGTCCGTGTAAACTCACCGAAAGCCGAACCAACGTAGAGAGTGTAGGGTGGGATCCTGCCTGGAACTAACGTTCCGGATTGGGGTCATCCAACCTGCTAGACAGGCGACGACCACCACAATTATATGACATATATTGATTGTTGACCTTGTGTTTAGAATTATTTCCCTATGTGATAAGGCTTTTTTTGGTATGTTGCAGAACCAGAGACTGTACACTGCAGCAGAGGACAATGCAGTTCGGATCAGCACCTTCCCGGAGTGTCAGGCTGATGGCATAGCTGTACGCTTCACTGCGCCCGTCACACATATGGCCTTCAGCGCTGACAACACACAGCTGTACGCAGGTTCAGAGTAAGAGCCTCAAACTTTAATTCTGTACTCTTCACCAGATTCATTATGCACGTGGCCTTCAGTGCCGACAACAGGCAAATCTACTCAGGATGAGATTAAGTCTAATTGAACCAATTGGACGTTAAACGACCCAAACAAACAAAATAAAAGAGTAAGTGGTTTAGACTTTATTTGCTGTATGCTTCACTGCACCCATCACATAAATGGCCTTCAGTACCAACAACACATAACCCTACGCAAGTTCAGAGTAAGTGTCTCAAACATTAATTGCAATGTGCTTCACTGGATGCATTATGGCCTTCAGTGCCTCGTCTCCTTGTGGTGCAGACCGGATATGCTTGCACGCAAGCATTACAAAAGCGACCAGAGTGGGGAGTTAGCTCAGTGGTAATGAGCACTGGACTTGTAATATCAAGGTTGTCAGACTTTGTTGATTTGAGTCCCACTGCAGCCACTTTTCTCGTTCACCCCCAGCAGTGGTAGATTTACTGCTATATCAAAGGCCAATCCTTTTCATAACATGTCTATGTGGTGTGGAAAGTAAAAGAACTCTCAACTCGGTAAATGTGTAGGGGTGAGGTTTCCACCTAAATTCATTTCATAGATTTGATCACCATCCTTGTGGTGTAAAAGAACCATGAGAAAGTCTGGTGAGAACCTGCAATGGTTAACCGGATGTTAAATCAAACCAACCAACCAATCAGTGCCAACAACACACAGCTCTACGCAGGTTCAATTTAAGTCTAATTGAACCAATTGGACATTAAATTACCCAAACATACAAAACAAAAGAGTTAGTGTCTCAAACTTTATTGTTGTACACTTCTCTATATGCATCATGTATATAGCCTTCAGTGCCAAGAACAACAGGTTCAGAGTAGGTGCTTAGAATTTTAATTTCTGTACGCTTCACTGCACCCGTCACGCATATGGCCTTCAGTGCCAAAAATATGCAGTTCGACAAAAGTTCAAAGTGCCTCCAGCTTCAAATTGTAAGAATACACGATGTATTCAAAACTCAGTGCAGTTCACAAAGTGTTTGCTGGATTTGCTGAGATTGTTTTCTACAGAGAAACAAATTGTTTCCCAGTTATTTCCATTTTTCTTAGGATGTACTAAATTTTCTCCATATTTAAAGAAATGTAATTTTTACCATCGAAATCCACTTTCTTCATTTTTAGGATATATCATTTTTTTTCATTGTGTTTAACAAAGATAGTGGTAACTTAGCTTCATTTACACCAATAAAACAACAGTTTGAACCTCCCCACAGACCCTCTGTCCCACACTGTGGCTGACGCCAACATGTTTTCCACATTTTCTTGATTTCTCTGAGGCAGCAAATTCTACATGAAAAGTATTCCACTTTTTTTCCTTATCACAACTGACATCCCTTAATTAATATTGATTAATAGTATAGTTGTCTTTTTAGAAATGTTTCTATGTTTCTTAAAGGTTAATGTAACTTTATTTCAGAGATTTTCACATAAAGATAGTGACGCTCGACACGAGTAAACAGCGCGTGCTTCTCGGTCACGAGGCTCCTGTCTTGTGTGTTGCGCCTAACCCGGGAAATACATACCTGGTGAGTACAATATGGTTGCCGCTACAAAATTAGCAAGTCTATCGTACCTTAAACTAACAAAGAATTTGCATGTATATTGAGCGTGAGCCAATAAACACACGCTGCCTAGGTTAGAGAGAGGTTATATAGACATTCAGTGTGCTGCAAAAACTATCCCCTCACTATCTGCGTGCTAACTCTGTGACAATGGGAAAGGTGCAGAGGCATCTGTCCTGGGAAATACGTTTATGATGCATAACTACTATTATGCCGATTTATATGGAGGGGATTATGATTCAGCAAGTGCTTTGTTTCCGGGCCGATTTGTTGTCAATTTCTGAAAAATTTGCCGCCGCCCCCCTCCCCCCACCATCTTTTACGCATCAATTTTCTGAAACATTTTTACCCTCCTTACTGCGTACCAATTTATGGACCCCCCCTTCCTCACCCCCCTAAAAAGAACCAAATTATTTCCGATTGATATCACCGAAGAGTCAAAAGAACCTATTGAACATTGTTTTGAAAGTGCTGATATAAAACCTGGTTGGTTTTTTCTAAGTTTAAAAAATAAACTGCATTTAATATCAACTGTATTTGAAAAAACTTAAGTATTGGTTTATCTTTACTTCCTATTTTGTTCCTAAATCAATCAATCGACCTCGAATGGGATCATGATCAGCAAAGGCTTTTTTTTTTCAGGTGATATGTTGTGTCAGTTTCCATCCACAACTCCCCCCCCCCCCCCCCCGCCCCACACTGCCTCACCCAAAAGGAGAAAAAAAGCATTTAAAATAAAACCCCGAAAAAATAGACAACAAACACATCTTTTTTCAATTGTATTTGTCACAGATTCAGCAATGGTTTTTTTTAATAACCAACCTGGTTAGATAACATTTAAACAAAATTTGACATTAGATTGACGTTTCCATGTGTATTTGTATTTTCAAGGCCTCCAGTAGTTGTGATGGGACCGTGAAGATATGGAAGTTGGAAGATGACACTTGTGTGAAGACGTTACCGCTGATCTCAAAGAGCAACTCCTTTAGGTGAGTCAATCACAGATATAGGTCTATGCAAATCCTTGTTTTCATTTTCAGTTTGTAAGATTTTTCTTTCTTGTATAAAAGAAAGGTCTAAATTGAACCTCATTCGCACCCATGAAACAGTGGTTCGGACCTCCCCACACACCCTCAGTCCTATTCCATGGCAGCACTGATGTGTTTTCTGTGTTATCTTAGTCTCTGTGGCAGTAAGGGGGCCCTGACAATGCCGCGTGTCGCAGACGCTGTCAGAGACACGCGGCGCTGTCGGGGACTTAATCGTTGCCCGTCGTAGTAGGTGGGAGGCCTTATTACGGCGACAACCCGCCACGCCCTGCAATTAACCGTACGACGGCCTACGAAATTCAAACATGTTTGAATTTCGTTGACCCTCTACGATAAACAGTTTTTTGTTGTAGCGCGTTGGCGCGCAGCATGTGTGTCAGTGACCAAACCTGACTAATTGAAGGGTTCGTCGGCGACAACCCCACAGTTTTTTTTTAGTTTGTCAGCGACGAGGCCAAAAGGTTAATCATAGACTTAATCGTAGTAGGTGGGAGGGGCCCCTAAATTCCGTATGACGGCGTATTTTTCCTGATCCCAACTGACATCCCTGGTCAATAAGTTAAGACCACTCAAACAAGACAACTTGTTTCTCATCACCGCGCGCAGAGATTTTTTTTTGTTAAAATAAGATGAACCTCGATAGAAATTATGAGAGGTATGAGTATTTAGTATCAAATTAAAGCTCCTGATGTCAGGGATGCATTCAATGTATAACCAGTATAAATCTGGTAACCCTGTGTAAGCGGACACCGCCGCATAAGCGGACACTTTGGCCCGGAACGGAGGGTGCCCACTTACGCAGGGTTTCACTGTATGTCTGAAGCCCGTTTTATGATGCTTCAAAGGCCATCTTTGATCCAGCAAAAAAAAAAAAAAAATGTCATGGCTTAGAATCCAGTCTAAGCATGACCTACCTAGAAGGAAACTGACGAGATAAAAATAACTTCCATCCGAACTCCACAGACTCAATAATGCAATGACTTGCCTCCCCTATTTTTCCCTTAAAAACATAAATTCCCCTTCAGTTTTATCAGTGTACCTCATACAATCAGCTAGTCGTTAACGATACTATTCACACTTTAAAGAGGATAAACACTTATATTTTAGTTTTATACAGTGAATAAAACACATTGATTTACTAATTTGTGTTGTTTTACAGTTCTTCAGCAACTCTGTGTCGTATGACTTGGACGCAAGACGGCAAAGTAAGTAGGATACTGAAATAGGAGTGTTATATGGGCAACTTTAACCGAATATGATGAATTTTTTTTTGAATATTTCTATATCGTAATTTGAGTTCCCCCCCCCCCCCCCCAAAAAAAAAGTTTTCCCAAGTAATCGAGGTCTCTTGTGAAAACAAAAGGACGACGATGAAAAAAAGAAAAACTTTTTTACACAACTTTTGTTGTTGTATCCTATAGATTTGTAGTAAAGTTTATGTTTGTAGTTAGAAATGTTTCTGCCTGGCTGGCAGTGTTTTTGCCATGTCTTGATAATACATCTGTAATCTACAAAGAACATAGGTTTTTGTCCTTTATTCACAGTTGTGCATTATTCATATTTATTCACTGAAAACCTATTTCAGATATGGTTCAATAGCGTCACGGCTCGAAAATTTGTCCATTCTCAGTTTGTTCAATAAAGTTAGAAACAAATTAGGTAGAGTATTAATAATCCATAGGAGCTTTTTAAAAAGGGATCAATGTATTAGGTAAACATGAAGGGGGGGGGGGGAATTCATGATGGGTAACCATTCGCGAATGAAATTTTTAAGAAAACAAGAGAATGATATTAATTTGTCCTATTCTCTATTTTTTTAGATGTTAGCTGTACCGGTCGACAAGGAGGTTCGGTTATACAGCAGCAACACGTGGGAACCGGCTTCCACTCTGTCAGACCCAAGCGTGCAGGCGGTAAGTCCTTCTCTCAAACTGGATATAGGAAATATGAACTCTTATCCTACCCCTTATATAAAATCCCATAGGCTTAACATTGAGTTTCTGTATGCCACGCTGAGTTTTATATGCCACTAGTGGCATACAGAATTGTTATCACATAATATTCCAAAATCAAGGAGACGGGGTAGGATAAAATCAAAACCTGATTCGTTTTAATCGTGGCCACCGTATACCACTCCTGGAGTTTTGGCTCCTGACTTCACTCGGCTTCGCCTCATGAAGTCACTATGCCAAACTCCAGTCGTGGTTTATAGTGGTCAAGATTAAAACTCATCCAGTTTTACGATAGTAATAAACAAAGATGATATTGAGTCTCATTTATTGCACTAAAACAGTGCTTTGAACCTCACTACAAACCCTCATAGGTCTGACACAGCAAATTCCACAGGAAAAATGTTTCAAACTGATATCCCTGGTTAATAGTCGTACGATTGTGCTTTTCTTTCAGACGATCATATATAATAGTTGTACTTAGCTTTTTCAGATGATCAGTGTATTATAGTTGTACTTTGCCTTTCTTTTAGATGATCAATGTAGGATAGATTTAATCTAAAAACTTTTGTCCTTTTACCCGAGTTTGAATCTCTAGGACCAACTTGGGAGAAAAAAATTGTGGTCGTGAGCTGCCGATCGCACAATACAATATATGATAGTTGTACTTTGCTTTTCTTTTCTTTCAGACGATCAGTGTATAATAGTTGTACTTTTCTTAACTTTCAGACGATCGGTGTATAATAGTTGTACTTTGCTTTTCTTTCAGACTATCAGTGTATAATAGTTGTACTTTGCTTTTCTTTCAGATGATCAGTGTATAATAGTTGTACTTTGTTCTTTTAGACGATCGGTGTATAATAGTTGTACTTTGCTTTTCTTTCAGATGATTAGTATATAATAGTTGTACTTTTCTTAACTTTCAGACGATCGGTGTATTATAGTTGTTCTTTGCTTTTCTTTCAGACGATCGGTGTATAATAATTGTACCTTGTTCTTTTAGACGATCAGTGTGTGCGCGATGTCTCCGTGTGGAAGGTATCTTGTAGCTGGCTGCACGGATGGACTCATCCTTCTCTGGGACATCAAAACAAAGAAACTTGTCAACAAGTAAGTTTCTTTTGGACTAGTAATTTCAAGGTTGTCGGTTCAAGTTCTACTGCAGCTATCTTTCTCCTTCATCCCCAGCAGTGGTAGATTACTGCTATATCAAACACCAGTCCTCCTCATACCATGTCTATGTGGTGTGGTGTACAGCCACCTTTCTCCTTCATCCACAGTACTGGTAACCCAACTGCTATATCAAAGGCCAGTCCTTCTTAAAGGGGTATCCCACTATCACGATTTGAGCCTCCGACACACTACGATAGCCTTACGACAAGTGTTCCGATGAAAAAATGAAATTTTTATCGGAAGGAACGGGTCTATCGTGAAAGCTAGACTCCGATAAAAATTTCATTTTTTTCATCGGAACGCTTGTCGTAAGGCTATCGTAGTGTGTCGGAGGCTCAAATCGTGATAGTGGGATACGCCTTTTATACCATGTCTATGTGGTGTGGGAAGTAAAAGAACTCCCACCTCAGCAAATGCATAGAGGTGAGGCTCCTACCTAAATTCAGGTCATAGATTCAATCTTTACCCCTCGGTTGTAAAACCACCGAGAAAAGCTGAACCTTGAGGAGTCTGGAAAGGACCATTTATGGTTGACCAGACGTAAAATCAAACCAACCATTTGTAACTTTATTCTTGTATTGAAATGCAAGTTCACGGGGAAATTACTCACTATTGTTACCGGATTTATTTATATTCTATGTCTAATAGACGTTAAACAACCCAAACAAACAATATTTATATTTCTATATATATCAACGAATGATATAGAATTGTCTTTTTGGTTGTTGCTGTGACCTCTATGTACCTGGTTTTGATTCGCTGAAAACAAATTTTGGAGATATGTATATGTAAGTTGTCGCACCCATCATAGGCAGCAAAATAATGTAGTGCAAAATACTTCCAAGATTATTTCCAAATTATTATAGTTGCAAAACAGAAAAAAAATGAAGTATCACTGATTGATATTTCAGTTTAAATGCTGTAACAACCGTTCAACCGATATAAAAAAAACAGACGGTGGGAGATGATTATATTCATGCACTGGCTACTCATTTCAATAAAACCTAATATATAGAAAATAGATTCTAATCCTATGAGCCAAACAACCAGCCATGTCTTATTTTTCTATCCAGGGAAGAAAATTCTGAGAAGGGCGCTGTAACTGGAATCGCGTGGAAGCCCCAGGGAGACTGTGATCTCGCGTTCACAGACAAAACTGGTTTCCTCGGAATAATTAGTGACTTCATCCCTCTGCAGCCAACCAAGGTATCTAAGTCATTTTGATATACACTGAAAAGACATTTTTTCTGGTTATCACCAGTTTTCATATTTTTTTATGCTCCATTCAGAAATGGCAGTTTTCCTATTGTCCAAAATAAACTCAAGGTAGCATCAGCTTAGGGAGCAGATGTAGCCTCACGGTCTTATCAATTTTTTTCTGAATACAGTAGAACCCCGCCTAACGGACATCCAGCGTAAGCGGACACCCAGTGTTAACGGACACCGTTGCTCATAACGGTTCCCTATATTAGATGTTTATCTTAACCTCGCGTAAGCGGACACCTCGCGTAAGTGGACACTTTGGCCCGGGACGGAGGATATCCGCTTACTCGGGGTTCTACTGTACTATTTACCTATGACTTGTGCATTGTGTTGTATCAATGGTCTGCGGCACAGCCTTTTAGGGCGGCAGCACTATTAAGCGGGCATAGGGTCCCACTACGACAAGCAGACCCATTTTGAGTTTGTATACTTTTCTTTCACCAGAACCAGATAGGTTCAAAAAGTGAGTTAGGATGTGACTACCAAAATGTGAAACTACACGAACAAACAATATCCATTTTCCAGACCACAGCAGAGGAAGTTGCTACCGACTACGCAGATCTTTTTGATGATGATATTGATTTTGATGCGAGTTCGGAACCGAAGGACAGAAATGTTGAGGATATGGAGTCTGAGCCAGCCGACATTAAAGGACTGTTTGATGATGACGATAACGACTCGAAGAGTGAGTTTCCATCCTTTTTCATTTTACCTTGCTATTATTAACTATTATATTAAAGAATAATAAGGCACAACAATGGAGATGCATAAGGAAAAATCAGTGGAGAGACTTTATTATCTAACAGTGATAGATTTACTGTTATATCAAAGGCCAATCCTTTTCATACCATGTCTATGTGGTGTGGTGTACAGCCACCTTTCTCCTTCATCCCCAGCAGTGGTAGATTTACTGCTATATCAAAGGCCTGTCAGACTAATATCACGTATATGCGGTGTGGGATTTCATAGATTTGGTCAAACCCAAAGTAAGTCTAATGAAACATATTGGATGTTAAACTAGCCAAACAAACAAACAAACTTTATTATCCATCTATTACTGAGTCCCCATTGAATATAATTGGTGTCAGAAGCAATAGCCATTGAGTACAGATTTGAAATCCAATGATTATGGGCCTCAAAGCCATTGATTACAGGAAAAGAGACTCCAGAACAGATTACAGTCCATTTCTCCACCAAGGAGAGCAGAATAATAGTCCCTTCAGATAGACAATATGGACGTTTCTGGTATTAATTTATTTATGTAGATGAAATCAAATGATAAATACAACAAACAATAGCTTTGCTGACAGGTGGCTCTAAACCACACGAGATAGACCTCTAAATACACTCACTAACGCTCGTGTATTACTATGCATCATGGTCTCAGGTTTTACTCCTGCTTATTTACAATACCCTTTTCCTTGAGATCCTATCCACAATACCATCGATTATAGGGAGCCAAAGTGAACCCGCTTAAACAGCAGATGGTGTTCAAAACACCATTTCCGGAGGCCAGTAAGAACGAGGCTTCGTGCTAAAGCTATGAGGGTTTGAGACTAGAATTTAGTTTTTGGCCTCATTTGTTCCTTTAGAAGTGTAGTTTACTACTATGATCTCTGAATAACTCTGTCTCGAAGCTATGATGACAGTTGTTAAGTTCATCAAAAATATGGATCTAAAAGATTATAGAATGACACATATAATCTTGAACCTACATAGTCAAAGTACTGAGCGCCTATATCCGGAAATGGTGTTTTGTGAACGGGTATCTGGGGTTTCAGTGGGTTCACTTTGGCTCCCTATTGTCTATTTATACCACAATGAGGAATGCAAGTAAGCTTATAAAGTATGGGTTTCTATAGTTTCCGGACCTTGTTTTTCGGAAAGTTGGTTAACGGTGTACTCTACCCACGTGTATTCTGGTATATAGCCTTTTAATTGGTGGTATATTGTACCTATTTATGTTTTAGCATATATCCTTTTATTATCCACCTAATACAAAGTGTATAGAAAACACATGTGCAGCATGTATCTACATACCTGGAGCATACAGACATGAAAGAAAACCCCACTTGTCAGGAAAAGGTTGATAATTAATACAATATAGACTGGTTTCATATAAAAGCAGTTGTATGCTCCTCGGAATTGCCTCTGCGCAATATCCTTACATATGCTCGGATATTACTATGCATCAACTTCTCAGAGCATATGACTGCTTGTATCTGAAACCACACAATATTGTGTATTTATTAGTTGTGTACCATACATATTTGTGTTTTAATGTATGAGAAATATGACTTGTTTGTAGGTGTTGTGTCACAGAGTGTGGCTGGAGACGATGCGGCATCTGAGGCGCCCAAACCTGAGCTGCCGCTACAGCCCCGACCGGCACCCACCACCCCGCTGCAGCCCGCCTTCCAGCCTGCGGCGGCCCCCACTCACCTCAACCACCGCTTCATGGTGAGTTCCGTGTGTTTGTGATGAGATGACCGCTTAACTTTTTTCCATGGAAATCTATGTTTTCATTGTCAAGTTTGTAAAATTATTCTTATTGTGTTTAAGAAAGGTGTTAATTGACCCTCATTTATGCCATTAAGCTCCCCACATCCCTTAAGCCCCACATTGTGGCTGACACTGATGTTTTCTGTGTTTCTAAAGGGTGGCGTCCAACAACCACGATAAGGCTGCAACAAGCGCCGACAAGAAAGTTCCAATCGGCACTTGTCACAGCCTTGTCGTAAGAAGGGGGGCTTAACGACAGCGTTGTCTGGGCGTGTTGGGAAGTGCATGCTCTATTTGTGTGTTTGTGATGAGATGACTGCTTAACTTTTTTCCATGGAAATCTATGTTTTCATTGATTTGGGGAGACGTAGGCTATGATTCTTTCCCCTACCGCTATCACGACCACAATGTAGGGAGTCTGGCCAGGCGCGTTTTTGGGTCCCGCGCTGTAGCCTATCGACCCTGTTTTGTCGATTCCTATTGGTCCAATGCTGATACCCGAGTGGGAGAGCAGACGAAAGGTTTTTTTCAAATCTATGTTTTCATTGTCAAGTTTGTAAAATTATTATTATTATTATAGTATTCACTAGCCAACACTCTGGAAATTATGTATGATGTTTTTTATTAATTATTAAATATTTACATGAATATTTCTGACACAACGTTTCGCCTCCTTGTTGGCCTTCATCAGGTGTGGTTTTTATTCATTACTTGTTATACTGAGGTAATCTTTATGAGCACTTTTCTTGATGGTTACTATGGTTACTTAATACAAGGTTGGTTGACTTATTCACATGGTTAACAGTTTTTTTCGTGACTTATAAACTCAATTATTTTGTTCAAATATATATGTATATAAATTAATATTATCAGTTCATATAATGTACATTTCACGTGATATGGCAAGTCAATTTGTACCAAAAAAATTGTTTATATACATGTATCAATTTAACGAAAAAATGGTTTTCTTTATTTTTATTGTGTTTAGGAAAAATGATAATTGACACTCATTTATGCCATTAAGCTCCCCACAACCCCAACGCCCCACATTGTGATGTTTTCTGTGTCGCTAATGCAGTGAATTCCACATGAAAAATAATTCGCCAACCGACATCTCTGGTCTTAATAGATTAATGAGATCCCCCTAGAATGTCAAAGGAAAACTAAAATAAATACTCTTGATTAATTTAACATTTAAGGATGTTTGTTAAATGAAAAGTGGACCAAAGTACGAGTTATCAGTTTGTTTTTAAGTGTGAGTGATTGAACAGTAAATGGCTGTTTGTATCGTAAGTGTGGAACTCGAAGTGAGTGATTGAGCAGTAAAAGGTTGTTTATAAAGTAATTGTGGAACTCAACGTGGTTGATTGAGTAGCAAATGGTTGTTTGCGTTGTAGCTGTGGAACTCGGTCGGTGTTATCAGGCAGTACAACACGGAGGAGGAGAACTCCATCGATGTCGAGTTTCACGACACCGCCACGCACCATGCTATGCATGTGACCAACACGCTGGGACACTCCATGGCAGCACTCTCCGACCGCGCGATGGTACTCGCCTGCGAGAGTGATGACGATACGCCAAGGTGAGTGCAAACAAAATCACTTTAAACACTAGTCAGATTTCGTGCCACAGACTGACTGCTTTCCTCTTTTATACCCAGCAGTGGTAGATTCTAGGATGTAAGTTTGCTGACAAACGACAGAATTTTGAAAATTCCTACACACAGACACCACCGTATTGTAAGAATGGCACCTCCTGTTTAGTTTCACAATTACAGGCCTCCCAGCGAAACCTTTAAAACCTATAAAAACCTATATTTTGATTCTTGAGCCTTTATTTTTTCAAAGAAACCTATATAACCTATAAAAACCTATATTTTCACTGCCATGCAGATTCAGTTGAACAGGAACTCTTAGAAGTTTACTTGACACAAAGTTCAAATGACAAGAAATCTACATTATCAGTTTATTCAAGAGATCATAAAAGTGTTTAAGAATCAACAGTCGGTGTGACCTCTTGCCAGGCTGGCTTGCCTGTTGGAAACTCAACACATGTATACATACTTGCTGGGTATAACCTGATGAGCCAGACATCCTGACGTCCTGCAATCTAGTACTAGAAATCAAGAACTGAAAATAAGCGATTCACTATATTTTGACTCTTATTATGCTGAATATGTTAACCCTAAAAACGTATAAAGCCTATATTTTGGGCCTTGAAAAACCTGTAAAAACCTATATTTTGATTTTCAAAACCTATAAAAAACCTATATTGAGGAAGCGGGACACAATTAGTTTCACATAGTCCCTCCACACCCCAGTGTGTTCAGCTAAGCTTCAGCAGACCTCTTATATAACATGCTCATCTCGACTTCAAATTTGTTTCAGAGTATTTTCCTGTAATCAAAATCTCTGACACCCATAATCAATAGATATTAAATTTATTATCAAAGATTATGGGTTCTGACAGCTTAGAAACAATGGGTAGTGGTTTATATAGGGAGCCAAAGTGAACCCGCTTAAACCACAGATACCCACCTACAAAACACCGTTTCCGGTGGCCAGTAATAACGAGGCTTAGTGCTAAAGCTATGGGGGTTTGAGGCTAGACTTTCGTTTTTGGTCTCTTTTGTTACTTTTGAAGTGTAGTTTACTAATATCGTCTCTGAATAACTCTGTTTTGAAACTACGATGACAGTTGTAAGTTTATTAAAAATTTGGATCTAAAAGATTGGAGAATGACACATATAATCTTGAACCTACATAGTCAAAGTACTGAGCGCCTATACCCGGAAAAACTATTTTGTAACCGGCTATCTGTGGTTGCAACGGGTTCACTTTGGCTCCCTATACATTTTCAATCATGATGAAGATGCCACTTACCCTTCACCCCAGCAGTGGAAGATTAACTGCTATATGAAAGGCCAATCATTCTCATATCATGATTATGTGGTGTGGGAACTAAAAAGAATTGTCACCTTAGTGAATATGTAGAGTTGATATTTCTACCTAAATACATCTCATAGAGTCGATCTCCTAAGTCTAATAGAACTAAACTACCCAAACAACCAAGCCTAGGACATTAATGAAACCAGCGAACAATGATTATAACTAGTATTAGATACTGGATATTAAGCCCCTGGCATGACATATTGTGTTATTTAAACCATTATGGAATATTTATTAGTGTGATAATTTGGTAAAGAAAAAGTATGTTTGTGGTATTCAGCCAGGTCGTCTGTACATACTTTGGTGCCTGGGATAGTTCGAAGGAGTGGAGCCTCGCCATGCCGGACGGAGAAGAAGTTGAGGTACGAATATGACATTCTGATGGTTTATAATTCAGTGATAAACCCAAATCATAATTTATTAATCTTAATAAGGTTCATCTGTGCTATCTTGTTAACTGTATTGAAAGAACTTCATTAGGATGATGGGATGGTCAGTAGTACACTGGCCTTTGGATGAAAGGATCCAGAGTTTGAGGCTTAGTCATGCTGCTGTATTTCCTGCTTGTTTGTCCATGCCTGGTTTGCCGTTGTGAAGTACAATGTGACCGGTGCAGTGCTGTGTCCATGGTCTGTGGCATTTGCATGCCGTTGCGAAGTAACTAGCCTACTGAGACGTTAAACTATACATACAAACAAGCAAACGTCCAGTGTTTTCAGCCACACTGAAAAGAAAGAAATTCATAAGTTTCTTCGGGAAACAAAGATTTTTGAAAAGCTCTAGAAAAGAACAAAGGAGATAAAAACATGGCCAAAACAGTCTGGTACAGGAGGTTGGAGAATAAACTGTCAGTCGGCTTGACCTGTAGCCAATTACAGGGAGCAGCTTCATACTCGTCATCTTGCAGACCAGATTCATATGTTGCAGCGACTGGTTTACAGTTGTCAGTATAATTTGACTGGCAGAGTGTTGTGTCCATGGTCTGCGGCACAGCTCTTCATTTAGGCAGCACTATATAAAAGGCATAAGGTCCCACTGCTACAAGCAGACCAAAGTTGAGTTAATATACCTTTCAAGAACCAGATAGGTCAACCAATGAGTCAGTCTCAAAAGGACGTAACTAGCCTACCGAGACGTAAAACTACACAAACAAACAACCAAACCTCGTCAGAGATCTCATAGATACAACCATGATAGAACCTGTGCTGATCCAACGATGTAAAAATCCATTAATCAACCAATCATGAACCGCATGATGCTATAAACTGAAATGCGATGGGCTGCAGGATAGTTCAGTAATATACTCCGGATTTCAGGGTCCATGTTTCTAGGCTGAGCCGTGTCCTGTTTCCAACTTGTCTATCTTCCTCAACTCATAGATTCAATCTCGCCATGATATGACCCTGGCTCTTGCTGCAGAATTACACCCCATAAACCAATAAATGTATTAGAATAACCCATGACGGCACATTTCAGGCAGTAACTCTGGGTGACGGGTGGGTGGCCGTAGCCACAGACCGGCGACAGGTGCGCCTCCTGACGGTAGGCGGGGTGCAGTTGCAGGTCTTCGTGTTACCAGGACCCGTGGTATGCCTGGCTGGGCATGGGCCGCATCTATTTGCCATCTACCACAGGGCCCAAGGTAAGTTACAGCGTTATGTAAATTCGCCTCACAACAAACATGGCTATTTGCCGTTTACCACAGGGGCCAAGGTGTAGATCCACCTTACAACAAACATGGCTATTTGCCATCTACCGCAGGGCCCAAGGTAAGTTACAGCGTTGAAGTAAAGGTACCTCACAACAAACATGGCTATTTGCCGTCTACCACAGGGCCCAAGATAAGTTACTGCGTTATATAAATCCACCTCCCAACAAACATGGCTATTTGCTGTCTACCTCACAACAAACATGATTTCTTATCATCTACCACCAGTACAGATTGAGAATTAAATCTACCTCATGAAATAAACACAGCTAATTGATATATGCCAATGTCAGTTAAAGACTTATACCACACAACCAATCAATTTCTATCTGCCAGAGAGCCCAATGTAAGTTACAGAATTATACTAAACCTACCTCATAATGAACGTGGTTTATAAAATCTGGCACAGGATCCAAGTAAAAGAATAGAGTTAGCTAAATCTACCCCATTGTAAAAAAAAAAGAAGTTAATTGCAATCTGCGACAGGGCCAATAGTTAGCTACAGAGCAAATCTCATAAACAATCTACTACCACCAGCACTAACACGTGTTCTGTGCTTTTTTTTGTATACAGCTGACACCCTGTATTGCCATGAAACATTTCCATTTGTTTTCTGACCCCAACTGATATCATTGAAATTGATTCGCATCCTCAGGTCTACCAGGCGAGCAGTGTCTCGGTGCATACGTCCTGAAGGTGGATGACGCATGCCGAAGACAAAGTGTGCATGAGATGTCACTGCCGCTGTCTCCAAGATCTACTCTCACCTGGGCAGGGTATGTAAATATACATGCCTTTGACTTTCATCTTAGTTTAGGAGTATAGACCAATTAGCATACTCTTTAGAATGTTATTGTCCTCTGAAAATATTTACATAATAGTAGTGACGAACAAATATGAACCAATCTTTTATCAGATATGGCAGCTTTGATTTTTCCATGAAAATCCATGTTTTCATTTTCCGTATAGACAACTGTTTTCCCTGATTAAAATGAAGTTAATATTAAGTGAGCCTCATTCACACCAATAAAACAATATGTAAAGTTCTGGTCTCTGCATCCCTATAGTGGTCAATTATATTGGTTTTTATGTGAAAAGATTAATCATCTAAATTGTCCGTATTTAATAGTGTAAAAGAAAGAGGACAATTTCATTAAGACAGTCGCTACCCTCATTACCACTCGATCTACTAGTTCCTGGTCTGCCCACATGGGGGCAGGGCACATTCTGACATGACACCTGAGTTGTTAGTGATATGAGCAGCCCTCCTGGCATGTGTGACAGACCAGAACGAGACTGGTCAATCCTCATTGGCTGTTGATCCAACAGCCAATCACAACACAGAGCTTGCAAGCTCAACCTGCAGCAAGATGCCACCTGCTGTCTGTATATAACCTGAAGAATCTGTCATTAAAATTAATTAAGTTTCTTGACTCATGATAGTACATAGTACCTCCATGTTTGAGTTCTTACTCCCTTACTCTCAAGGTCTACACCTAGTGAGTCCAGGCCCCTAGATTTTACAAATGGTTTGAACCTCCCCATTTAACCCCATAGACCCTCAGTCCCAGAATGACATTTTTCTTCATGTTTCTTTGTTCTCCCAGAGGCAACAAATTCCACAGGAAAAATATTTCCACATTTTTCCAACCTCAACTGACATCCGTGCCATTAAGACGTATGTTTGTTCGACTTCAGGTTCTCTGCGGAGGGGACTCCGGTGATGGCGGACTCGACGGGCATCCTCTACATGCTCAACAGGCGCCTCGGTAACGTCTGGACGCAAGTCGCCAACACCAAATCACTGGTCAGTTCTTCTTGGATTAAAACAAATTCTTTAGGCATGGAATTTCCCCAAATTTTCAGATTTTTATGTCCCAAGAGTCATTCTTGAGATCGATGTGATTCCAAATAGAAAATTAGTTTAAACATTTAGAATTTTTTTTTAAAGCCAGATGTAGGTCTCAGGTGGGGCCAGAATTTCTTTTTTTGATCGATTGCATATAAGATAAAAAGGGGGTGGGGTGGGATTTTTAGTGAATATGCATGCATTCTTTATGGATGGCCCTATAAAGAAAATCAAAGCACTTGATATTCAAAATAACAAATGGAGTGAAATATGAACAATGGCAGGCTAGCTACCACTCAACAAAATGAAAGAAACTGATGAGTGTTTGGTCTGTTTCCCTGAACGCCATCGAGTTTGGAGCATCCAGGGACATGAACGAGGCGATAGCCGAGTGAATATTCTGAAGCGCCTCAAACAAGATGGCTATCGGGGAAGCAGATGAAACATGAATATGATTCTGATTTTATCATAGCCTGGATATATGTATCTGTTTATCACCCATTAAGTATGAATTACTGTACTAACATGCCTGTTGGGGATGGGGAGTTAGCTCAGTGGTTAGGGCACTGTACTTGTAATCCCAAGGTTATAGCACTTTGTGGGTTCTCCTTCATTCCCAGCAGTGGTAGATTTACTGCTAATCGAAAGGCCAATCATTCTCATACCATGTCTATGTGGTGTGGGAACTAAAAGAACTATCATCTCGGTAAATGTGTAGGGGTGAGATTTCTACCTAACTTCATTACATAGATTCGATCATCACCTTTGTGGTGTAAAAGAACCTTGAGAAAGTCTGGTGAGAACCTGTAATGTTTAACTGGACGTTAAATCAAACCAACCAACCAACAATCGTATGCCTGTTGAGAATGAGTTCCTAATGTTAAAGGCATATCCTACAATTCACAGTGGCGCCACCTGGTGATTTTTACATAATGTCAATTATTAGTCAAAACTGGGTTCTTGGGATTTGTTCTAATTCTACTTGAGTAAATTTAATATTTTGTCCAGTTTATTAAATCTCAATATGTAAAATAGGCCAATTTGCTTGATTTACATAGGAAACATACTGAAAAATATGGTTTTCATCAATTCTTTCAAAAATAAGGATGGTGACCTATGGTAGACCTAAATAAGTAGTACTATATATGTACTATATTCTGTGAAAATTCGAGGGAAATGACATGGGTTTTACTATGTTAAAAATACTTTCTAGAAATTCTCTATATTCTAATATAAAATTATAATCATATTGATCTATGAATCAAAAAACTAGCACGGTGACCCCCGATTTGTAAGTTAGATATGAGTTCTACAACACTCAGAGATCATTATATTAAATTTTCGGGAAAATGACATGGGTTTAATTTTCAAGCCAAATTGTCCGATATGCCTTTAAGCCTATGGACCTTAATATCAGGCTCAGATAAATGTCGACCCTCTCTCTCTCTCTACGCTGCATTGATTTTCATGAAATTATAATTGAAGTAATGGCTCGGTTCCTATTTTTTTCTAGTGCAAAGGAAAGTCGGACCACTATTGGATCGTGGGTGTTCACGAAAACCCTGCACAAATCAGGTGAGAATGATATTCACGTTGAGGTTGATTCTACCCTGGAGTCATTCACAGAGGTGGCAGTTTCAAGGAAATCCTTGTTTTCATTTCCAGTTTATAAAATTGATATTTCTCCTATAGCACTAATACAGAATGAATTGGACCTCATTCACACCAATAAACAGTGATTAAAACCTCCCCACATACCCCAGCCCCATTCCATGACCAATTACGATGTCTTTCTCGTGTTATTTCAGTCTTTCTAAGGCAGTTAATTCCACATGAAAAATATTTCCTTTCTTTTTCATGATCCAAACTGACATCCCTGCATTCATTGTAATCTTTATATGCAAAGAACTGTCGACTCTTTAACTATTTGAAAAGTCCTGTGGTCTCTTGATACAACGATGCAAGTTTTCTGACAAATGACGGAAGTCTGACATTTCACAAACATCACCAGCAGTGGTATATTTACTGCTATATCAAAGGCCAATCCTTCTCATACCATGTCTATGTGGTGTGGGAAGTAAAGGAACTCTCACCTCGGTAAATGTGTAGGGGTGAGATTTCCACCTAAATTCATTTCATAGATTCAATCACCACCCTTGTGGTGTAAAAGAACCTTGAGAAAGTCTGGTGAGAACCTGCAATGTAACGTTAACTGGACGTTAAATCAAACCAACCAACCAACCAATCACAAACATCAGCAACACTCGGCAGTGTTAGACTATATATAGATTCATAGCCATTCTGTTACAAAATAATGTTATAAATAATTCTTTTTAATAATCATTTTGAATTGCCAATATTTTTTTTAGTGATATCTGCTGCTCAACAGACCAACAGGGTTTATACTCCGCATGACAGAAAGCAGTTCACTGGAATGACAACCTAGAGCTTATGTTGCAAAGTGTTGTGTTGTTGAAAAAAAAATTAGAAAAAGAAAAAAAAAATTAATTATGTTATTACTACAATATTTTATTTGAAATTAAAGGTTTAATGTCATTTGTTGATACAGGGCCATCATGTGTAAAGGCAGTCGCTATCCGCCCACCTTGCCGCGACCAAACGTCAACATTCTGCCCTACCAGTTACCGCTCTGTGAAATGAGCACGGATAAGGGGCAACTAGAGGTGAGAAATCTGGCCTACTATGTCAGACAGCATTAATTATAATTATGGGGCGGATCGCAGTGAGAAATCACGCTAACTATGTCAGTCAGGACTCAGTCAGTGCCAATTATGATTATGGGGCAAATTGCGGTGAGAAACCCACCTTACTATGTCAGTCAGCACTCAGTATAATTATGGGGTAGATCGCAGTGAGAAACCCACCTTACTATGTCAGTCAGCACTCAGTATAATTATGGGGTAGATCGCAGTGAGAAACCCACCTTACTATGTCAGTCAGCGCTCAGTATAATTATGAGGTAGATGACGGTGAGAAACCCACCTTACTATGCAGCGCTCAGTATAATTATGGGGTAGATGACGGTGAGAAACCCACCTTACTATGTCAGTCAGTGCTCAGTATAATTGTAGGGTAGATCACGGTGAGAAACCCACCTTACTATGTCAGTCAGCACTCAGTATAATTTTGAGGTAGATCACGGTGAGAAACCCACCTTACTATGTCAGTCAGCACTCAGTATAATTATGGGGTAGATCACGGTGAGAAACCCACCTTACTATGTCAGTCAGCACTCAGTATAATTATGGGGTAGATCGCGGTGATAAACCCACCTTACTATGTCAGTCAGCGCTCAGTATAATTATGGGGTAGATCGCGGTGATAAACCCACCTTACTGTGTCAGTCAGCGCTCAGTATAATTATGGGGTAGATCGCGGTGAGAAACCTGACTTACGATGTCAGTCAGCGCTCAGTATAATTATGGGGTAGATCGCGGTGAGAAACCCACCTTACTATGTCAGTCAGCGCTCAGTATAATTATGGGGTAGATCGCGGTGAGAAACCCACCTTACTATGTATGTACCTGGATCAGTAATTACTTGTGTAATTAGTTTAGAAGAATTTCATTTACTTTATAATCAAGTTAGGACAGTCATAGTAGGTATGGAAAATCATGTGTGCATTTTCTTTGTGGAGTGGTCTTTGGGGAGTGTCTCCAATAATTGGTTGAAATTATATTGAAGGGGAAAAATTTAATTGCAAACAATTATTTCGAGATACACTCCCTAGCCAGGTCGAGAAAACTCCACAAATAGAAAATGCACACACAGCATCTTCAGGATCCACCAGGGGAATGCCTCCATGCCATCTCAGGACTGAGGAGGTTAAAAGTGATTTTCTCGTGAGAAATCGTCTGTATTTAGGGTGAGTAATGTATAAGGGCTTTTTTTGCAGGAATCTTACTTGAGAAGTCGACTCTTGTCGCACCACCTCGACCACTGGAGTGCGCAGGGCTACGAGGTAGATGAGTCTGCCAAGACGCGTGCAGTTATGCCACAACAAGAGATGCTGATAAAACTGTTCGCGGTTAGTGTTGAATATTAGAGATTGCTCAACTTCTGATATTTGTGTATAAAAGATGATGATGTCTGAAATAGTGTATGATTTGTGAACAAATTTGTGTAGTATTTATTTACCTTTGGACATGATCAGTATTGGAGTTATACATTATTTCAATGTTAATGTTTCTCAAAAGAAATAACTGATAATGGCTGAAATAGTAACTGATATGATGTAGTCAAGGTCCACCCAAACAAAATTTTCAAACAAGAAAAAAAATCGGAAAATTACTAATTTGAAACTATAACAATAAGGCTATATTATATCAATAAACACAGTTGATATGTTCCATATCCACAAAAAGTTGTCAATAAAAGATTCTGTTCTAAATTTTTGATAAATTCAGAAACCTATTCAAGTTTATGGTCAGACCTCAATTCCATCTCATTTGAATCGCTATGTAATTCACGCAGCTTTGCCTCGTTAATCACTATGCGATTCAAACTCGATAGGATAGGAGCTCTTACCCTAAACTTTCATGGGTTTCCTCTATAATCCTCTATTTTGATGACCTAAAACTTTTGCTCTAAAGAAACATTAAAAAAAATAGTAAAACCTATAGTTTATTAGCATAGTTGGGGTGTTCTGGATCTACATATTCTTTTGTACACCAATTTTTTGAATCCTTGATTTAAAATTTAAACAAATGCTTTATAATTTATTAACAAACAGCTGGCATGTAAAACTGGTCGTGAAGCTCGTGCTGAGGAGATTGCAGAGTTGATGAGTGGCCAGCAAGCTGTGCAACTTGTCATCAAGTACGCGTCACGACTCCGCAAGATGCAGCTCGCTGAGAAACTGACAGACATCGCGCGTGCCAAGGCTGAGCAGGAGGAGGCCGGTGAGGAGGAGGAAGATGTCGAAGAGGTTGAAGCGTACCAACCCGCAGTCATCAAAAGGTAAAACACCGAGGTGGCAGTTTTCTTTGTTTTCATATCTAGATTGTTAAATTATGTTTCAAGTGTGAGATATATACACAATATTGACTGGTTTCAGATACAAGCGGCTGTATGCTCCGAGGAGTTGACGCGTAGTAATATCCGAGCGTATGCGAGGATATTGCGTAGAGTCAACTCAGAGGAGCATACAACTGCTTTTATCTGAAACCAGTCTATATTGTATTTATTATCTACCTTTGCTGGACAAGTCGCATGTCAATATCAGTTCGTTTTAGTTATGCACTATTTTCCCTCACGGACTATTTTTCCGTATGCGCCACCCGGAGCATACAACATATCCGTATGCGCCGGGTATGTCCATACACACTCCCTATGTGTTTTCTATGGACACTTTGTATTCGGTGGATAATAAATAAGAAGGTAAGAATGTAATTTTCTTCTGAAGAAATTTACATAGTAGTAGTGGTGGAAAGGTAACAGGCATGAATAAGTCTTTTGAAGATTTAGTTGAGTTATTTATTGAATGTCCATAATCAAAGATTTGGGCACTTTGCGCAATGATAATGAAGATTCTGCTTCTACGAAAAAAAGAAATTTAATGAATTGTTTTTATTAATACAGAAATATTGTACGCAAACGGCAGCAGGCTAAAACTCAGGAAGATGAAGAGGAGGAGGAAGAAGCAGAGGAGGAAGAAGAGGGAACGAGTCAAGACATGTTTGAAGACGAGGAGGAGTCGACGACTGAGGAATCCAAGACTCCGGTTCTCAAATTCGGACAGAAGACTTTAAAACCGAACTCCTCCCTGAAGGCTTCTCAAGGAAGGTCCAATCCCTTCAAGGTAGGTCTATGTCAGAAATAGTTTTTCTGTTTGTAAATTTGTTTTATATATAAAAAAAGGGAATATATTGGGCCTCATTCACAATAAAAGATGTTTTTCAATACTCCCTACACACCCCAGCCCCATTCCATGGCCAATAACGATGTGTATTTCCGTGGACATAGACATCTTTTAAATATATTATATATTTTTTATATTATAAATGGTTGATAAAAATTAGTAAGTTCTGTTTATTAAAACCTATGTTTTTCAAATTTCAAATAACTCTTCTTGTGACTGCCTGAGGCATAAATGAAGCTGGTCAGGTTAGTGAGTCTTGACTTTTACCTCAGGTTCAGTCGCAGTCCTCGGGAACCGGGCTTGGCTCCAGAGTGTTTGATGACATGTCACCATCACGTAAAAACAAGCGACGCCCTGCCCTGCCTGAAACCACCAAGTCGCGGGGAGTACTAGATGCCTTCAAACCCACACAAAAGAAAGTAAGTTACGGTGCACATTATCTGTAGGAGTACTAGACACCTTCAAACCCACATAAAAGAAAGTAAGTTACATTGTACATTATCTATAGGAGATCTAGATGGCTTCAAACCCACATAAAAGAAAGTAAGTTACGGTGTACATTATCTGTAGGAGTACTAGACACCTTCAAACCCACACAAAAGAAAGTAAGTTACATTGTACATTATCTATAGGAGTTCTAGATGTCTTCAAACCCACGTAAAAGAAAGTAAGTTTCGGTGTACATTATTTGTAGGAGTACTAGACACCTTCAAACCCACACAAAAGAAAGTAAGTTGCGGCATACATTATCTGTAGGAGAACTAGACACCTTCAAACCCACACAAAAGAAAGTAAGTTGCGGCATACATTATCTGTAGGAGAACTAGACACCTTCAAACCCACACAAAAGAAAGTAAGTTGCGGTGTACATTATCTATAGGAGTACTAGACACCTTCAAACCCACACAAAAGAAAGTAAGTTGCAGTGTACATTATCTGTAGAAGTACTAGACACCTTCAAACCCACGTAAAAGAAAGTAAGTTACGGTGTACATTATCTGTAGAAGTACTAGACACATTCAAACCCACACAAAAGAAAGTAAGTTGCGGTGTACATTATCTGTAGAAGTACTTGACACCTTCGAACACACACAAAAGAAAGTAAGTTGCGGTGTACATAATCTGTAGGAGTACTAGACACCTTCAAACCCATGTAAAAGAAAGTAAGTTACGGTGTACATTATCTGTAGAAGTACTTGACACCTTCGAACACACACAAAAGAAAGTAAGTTGCGGTGTACATTATCTGTAGGAGTACTTGACACCTTCGAAAACACACACATAAAAAAGTAAGTGACGTTATATATTATCTATAGGAAATATATTATCGATAGGACTTAGACATTTTCAAACCTACCAAAATGAAAGAATTATGTTGTAAAATACCTATAGGAGAACTAGACACCTTCAAACCCACACAATAGAAAAATTGTAATTTTCTGGAGGACTACTTAGACATCTTCCAACCTGTCGAAATGAAAGATTTATGTTATATATTATCTATAGGAGAACTAGACACTTTCAAACCAACAAAAAAGAAAGGAAGTTACGTTGTGTATTATCTATAGATAACTAGACATCTTTAAACCTACAGAAAAGAAAATAAGTGACTTTTTACTTTATCTATAGAAGAACTTGACACCTTCAAACCCACACAAAATAAAGTAAGTGACATCATCATCTGGAGGACTACTTAGACAACTTCAACCCTTTTGAAATAAAAGAGTTATGTCGTACACTATATATAAGAGAACATGGACACCTTCAAACCCACACAAAAGAAATAGGTTACGGTCTATATTATCTATAGGAGAACTAGACACAAACCCCACACAAAACAAAGTTCGTTATGTTGTGCACAAACTGTATGATTTACGGTGAAGGGGATAGTTATTGCATATCACAGAAAGTGAGTTGAAATTGTGTTAACCATCTTAGTCTTTGGAAAAGGGATCCTCTAGAAATGTTTCAGTGAAGTCTTATTTATGACAGCTAGTATTTTTTTATTTTTTTTATAATTGCAGTGTTTATTCAAATTTCTTCCGACATATACATCAATTGGTGACAGCATCATCAAATAATCTTGGCATTATTTCAGTCATAATTTTCAAAATCTTTCGAAGTGACATCTTTACATCTTAGATGCTTCTACTGGAACACCACTTCTTTTTTTTTCATGAAATATTTCACAATCAGAGACTAATCATGATAGGGACAGCTAGTATTTTCATTTGTATTAATTTATATTTTTAATCTAGAATATTCTATTTTTTATTGCGGTATATTAAATTAATTAAAATAACAGTCCAGTGATGATATTGATGAATTACTTGTCTTAGGTATCGACACAATCAACGCTGAAAAAACCTGTTCAGGAATCTCAAGAAAACGATGAAACGAAGTAAGTAGATCCCTAATCCCGAAATGAAAGTTTGGCATACATCCTTGTTTTCAATTTCTGTATATAAATTTAATTTTTTCTTGTGTAAAATAAAGAGAATGAATTGGGCCTCAGTCTCACCAATAAAGGGTGGTTCAAACCTCCCAATCCTTGGCCAACAATGATGTGTATTTCATGTTCATCTCACCCCTGGTATTTTTTCCGCATAGACTTAACATTGAGAACCCGTATCAAACGCCCATTGAGTATTAGTTATTTATAGAAAAAATTAATCAAAGGGGCATTATGTCACAAAGGTTAACCCATTAGTCAATGTGAAGGATGAGATAGATTCAGAAACCTATTCAAGTTTACGACTAGAGCTCAACCCCTCTCATTTGAATCGCCATGTAATTCACACAGCTTTGCCTCGTGAATCACAATGTGATTCAAACTTGATGGGATAGGAGCTCTGACCCTAAACTTTCATGGGTTTCCACTATAATCCACTATTTTGATGACCCCAGCTGACGAGGATGTATTTTACATAAGGTAGAAGTCTAATTGAACAAATTAGATGTTAAACTACCCAAACAAACAAGGCAGCATTTGTGGAATTTTTTCGTTCCAGTGGGAAAATGCTAAGCCCCTACATAAAACATAAGGTAGCATGATGCGGTATAAAGACACATTTGTAATATGTCACAGAGCATTTCAACAATCATTGTATCTCATTTTCACTCATTGTTGAAATGTCGTCTGCTCTCAGAGCGAGTGGCGGGAAGACGGCGTTCCAGCTGTGGATGGCAGCCAATGAGGAGTCGTTACAGGAGGAGCATCCTGACGTAGCAGCGTCTGACCTCGTTCTCGCCGCCGCACGGGCCTTCAAAGACTTGCCACCCGAGGAGAAAAAGGTTTGGGTTTTTTTGGTAATATTTTCTTTTATTGAACTGAGAGGATTATATATATTTCTCCGTTGACATACGACACTCACGGTCATTTGGTTTCTGTAGCATATTTGACACTTTAGGTCATGAAGCTTAAAGTTTAAACATGTGTAAGTAATGTCCAATAAAAGAGGCATTAGACATCAATCCTAGTGCAGATTGGTTTTCGTGTCTGAGCCAAGTATGATAACAATGTTTCTTTTCTTTATCGCTCACATATATCCGACTAAGGTGATTGTTTTATTTCTTCCTAAATTTTTCTCTGTAATTGCATGGAGTTGTCCCTGCCATATAAGGAATATAGAAGGCATGACTTGACCCACCAGCCAATGACCGCATTCAGAGCAAACCATGACCTTCACTCTGACCTCCTTACATAGTGTTAATAGCGCCTTGGGACGGTTCTACGGTCTAGAGTTGACCTGAATTTCTTGGGCCAAAACCATCCTCATAAATCAGAGATGGCAACTTTCCACTTTCCAAGGAACTCCACTTTTTCATTTTAATTATAAAATTGCTTTTCCTTGTGTAGAATAAAGATAGTATTAATTGAGTCTCATTCATACCAATAAAACAGTGGTTTCAGCCCCCCACAGACCCTCGACCCTACGCTCTGCCCGAGATGGAGGTGTTTTCAATGTTTTCTTGACCTCTCAGGCAGCAAATTCCACCTTTTTTCCCTAATCTCAACTGACATTCTTGTTATCCTCAATTGTAGCTTTTTGTCCTGGTAGAATCCAGTTGTACATCAAACTTTTTCCATAGAAGCTTGTTTTCTGTCATTGTTCTTGGTTTTATTTTTTCCACTTTTATTTAACACTAATACAGTAAATTTCATATCTTCAGGGATGGAAGTTTCCCGACAATTGACGGAAATCAGAAATTTCTGCATCTTGAAATATGATCATTAACAAAGTATGAAAATCATAAAATAAAACTAAATTCCAAGAAATTCTGGGAGCAGATTCTCACCAACAGCGTATAAACCTCCAGTCAGTACTTTGGCGGCAGTTAAACGCGGCAAGGCCCGTTGACACTGCCGTCAGAGTTCCGTCAAGTGCCGAATATTGTTTGACGGCACGGGGGGGGGGGGGGGAGCCGAATACGCCCCAGTTTTTTTTGTGTTTTTGTTTCCAACTTTTTCATCAGTCCCGACTTTCATCCCTGCTAATAAAGCATGGTTCAAGTATTGTCTCTGATTTAGAAAGGTGAATCATCCAGTTTGCACAGTTTGATACAACTTTCAATGGGTATTCCCGATACAAAATATGTCTAGCTTTGGAAGACTTTTCTCAGATATAACCTAATTTCCCTTGTGTTGAATGAAGGTGTAGAAATAGAAATAAATTCTAGTAGGACTTTGTATTTTTTACGGATACCACCTATTACTTTCTAGAAACCATTTGTCATAAAAATATTCAGGTAAATCCAGCTTTTTATCCTCGAACTAATATTTTCAGGTATGGCAACAAAAGGCTAAAGGAGATGCAGATAAAGTAGAGGACGCTGCTGCTGCGACTGGAGAAAAACGAAAACGAAGCGCTGATGACAGCGCGTCTGACATAAAGACGAAGAAGAAAGTTACCTTGTTACCCGCAGTGAAGAGAACAACGATCGAGAAGAAGAAACCTCTCTCAAATACCACAAACGCCAAGTTGTCGTCTTTCTCCTTCAATAAATAGAGCTATGACTGCTGATAGGCATTTAAATAAATTTAAGGGCCTGGCCCACTGAGCTGACTGTATGGCCATTAAAGAGCATCACGTGTCATGCGGCTATAGAAGTTGGTGCGGTGGAGCAGGTCACACGCTCAACGTCAGCAACCACACTGTGGTGAAACTGCCAACAGCCGCTAAAAACTAAAGAAATAGCTTTTGTCTGATGCCTGCAAATGTAGCCCACATGGCCGTAGTGTGACGTCGGATGCCCGATAGGCCTGTGGGTTTGTACACCAAAAGCATGTTTGGCAGACGCCCAACGGATTCGGTTTCATGGACCGCCCGGTGGAACAGCCCCTTTACAAAGAGATGTCAGTTTTCCAAAAATGTGTCATCTGCCCGATTGGGGCAGTTTCTGAGATTTTTTATAGCTTATTGACACCTCGCGTTATATATTAGTGAAATTGTTGGAAGAAAGTACCTTTGTGGCTTAAATGATGCATTTTAGTATCAAAAGTGAAGCATCTTTTGTGGAGAGTATGTGAATATATGGAAGTAGATTATAAAGAGTTGAGTCAAACTTTGCTGGACGGAACACTGCGAGAATCAATTCAACAAAAGTAGAATAAAAATCCCGAGCCTTTGGGATTGAAATTAGAGTGATGATATACTCATTATCTTTTTACATATAAAAGTCTCGTTACATAGGGCTGAATTCAGTCCAGTCCTCTATCCAGGCCTTAAATCTAGTACAAACCCGCTGTTATGACGGAATAGCAGTCAAGTAGCTCCGTCACCCTGGTCCGGTTACCGACTCTGCCGCCACCCCCGAAAAAGATGTTCTTTAACATCAAAGGAACGCCACCAGCAATGGCCGGATATAAATACTGACCTATAATAAGGCGCCTGTTCAGACCAAGCCGGAGAGACTCCAGGTCATCATTGTAGTATAATTTGGTAAAATGGAACCAGACTGTTAGACACCACAACTGCAACCTTTTCTAAGCATTTCTGAATTGCAAGTACAGAAAATCCCTGACATCATGTTCAGGGGAACACTCCACAGTCATGGGATTTCCCCCTTTTTTTTTTTTCAGAATTCCAGCGATGGCAGTTTTCCTCTTTTCCAAGGAAATCCTTGTTTTCATTTTCAGTCTATAGAATTCTTTTTTCTTGTGAAAAAAAGATAATAAATTGGGCCTCATTTACATAAATATACAGTGGTTCTAAGCCCACCACACACCCCAGCCCCATGCTATGACCTATGACAATGTATGAAGTTTCTATGAAGCAGCAAATTCCATTTGAAAAAAATTTCTTCTTGACCCCAACTGATATCCCTGGAATTCCGTACATTTTGATGTGCCATGGGTCACTCTTGAGATCAATGAAAATCTGAAGAGAAAATGCAGTTGATAAAATGTCAGGGATGGAAGGTTTCCACTTTTCCCAGGAAATCCTTGCGTTCCTTTCCAATTTACAAAATTACGTTTCTTGTTTAAAACAAAAGAAATCATAAATTGAGCCTCATTCCCGCCAATAAACCACCCCACACTCTCAACCCGATTCCATTGCCAACATTGACATCTTTCCTCAGTCTCTGAGGCAGTGAATTCCACGTATTTATCCTGAACTCACCTGACATCCCTGAAATGTAAAAGGCCATTTTAGGCCTGAAATTCACTAAATGTAGCTGAAGATGCAGGACCTCAAAGCACCTTTTCCATCTTTTTAATCTCCTGCATGACCCTTGAATTCAGAAATTTGCTTTGAACAGAATCCTTTTTTTCTTGAAATATTGCAGACACAGCCCAGACACCTTTAGCTTGGAGCGATGAGCGTCCAATTTAACGATGTCCAACTGTATTTCTGGTAGACACTTGGTCAGGGTACGCGAGTCCTTTGAATGATTATGTTGAAACATTTTGGAATGGATGTAAGTGGAAAGCCGTTCTACTCTTAATGTGTAACGTATTTGGTGAATATTGATATTTAACCTAACTTGTAAATAGGCCAAGGTCATATGTACATAGATACGGAAGGTCATGGTGACCTCTGACACATTATAGGTATATATAAGTTATTCTTTATGTAGTAAGAATTTCCTAGATGTCACTTCACGCCAGTGCCGTGAAGTTTTATTTTGTACTTTCTAAAAAAAATCAATTCTACAAATAAAAAATCTACACCCAAATATTGTTTCTGATATTCATTTTATTCTGATATGTTCATCTTTATGTCCATCCACTCGGCTGGGCACAATGGCGAACATTATTCTTTGTCTTCTGCTACAGATATCACTCAGCTCCGCTTTGTGATATTCTCCGAAGACAACTCATGGCATATAAACAGTCATATGAAATTTTGTGATGTTTCATATTATACCACAAGTAGATTTAGCATGAAGGTCTGCTTGTAATTAATTACTATGATAACAAGGAAGCCCCCCCCCCCCCCCCCCCCCCATAAGGGAGGGAGGGCATTGATGAACAGGGAAGGACCTGCACTGATTGGCTATTTAAAGGCCTATTCCTCTGTGAACACAGTAGTTCATGGATCAATGCACACATACATTTAGCTACCTGTAGGGGATTCAATTGGCAATCAGCAATGCCTATACACAAAACGTTTTTTCCTCATAGTGATCCTTCATGGATGAGTGCACTTAGACCTGTCTGCATGCTGCCGGCCCATGTGGTCCAAAATGGAGTACACAAGCCTTTTCCTATATACACCAATAAAGTAGGTCAAGCCAACATCTGGTGGCAGGTGATACTGCAAGTGATTTTACAAACCAATTTCATTTTACTGGATCTTGACTGAGTCCTAGAACAAAGTTATGACCCATTTTGACTTCTATTTGCGGTAATATGCTGAATAAACCATTCACTCATACAACTTCTGCTTCCCCCTCCCATTACGAGACTTGGCAAAAATACTTGAATAGCACATTTCACCTAAATAGTGACACTTCATAGGGTGTAAGCAACTGTCAGTGCCATTAATGGAGATGTTACACTAATGCTGATTTTAAATCAATATTGAGGAAACATCTGTTTGAGTAGGGCCATTTCATTCCAAATCCCCCCCACTTTTAACAAATACTTGAACATCTCTAAATATAGAATCTACCTTGAAAATTCCACTTCCTAGCACCTACTGTCTTTTTATCCTCTTTCAAATGAGGCATATCATATCATGGTCCAACCAGTTTAAAGGGTAGAAATATGTCCATAAAGGAGTTCTTAAAATGGACCTGTGACTACAAAAGTCCCCCCCCCTCCCCAACTGAATTCACAATTTTTGAAAAATCCATGCCAAAATACTAAATACTATGACTGTTAGGCATTGTACCACCATAAAACCTTCTGTTATAGGGAGCTATAAAAAGCAAAAATGTGGTCAGGTCGACTAGTAACTCTACAAGCAGTGAAAGACCAACCGTCCACCTGCTAATAACGAAGAGTAGTTGGGTAGTGTTCTACATTTTTATTTCATGTTCAGTAATTCATTCACTAGCGTCATTTATGTACAGATATTTCAATGGATTATGCATAAATAAATTGACCAGATTATACACATCTATATACAACAGGATCATCTTCGATCATGTACGGCGAGGCTTCTCCAGAATGCTTAAAAACTTCCCTCGGGTCATTTCCCGCGCTGAAAAACAAACCAGAAAGCATAAGAATTTAGCAAAACCTGAGAGATGGTGAGCAATATTTGTGCAATTCTGATCATTTCAGCTCTCAGATGAGTCGAGAAATTTACATAAAATAGCTTCTAGGGGCACTGCCCCTCGAAGCCGCTGCTGATTTTTCCATATCTTTCTTTTAACAATTTCTGAGTACTTTGTTTTGTTTGTTTATTGGTTTGATCTTTTTCAAGGTTCTTTTACACCACAAGGGTGGTGATCGAATCTGTGTAATGAATTTAGTTAGAAATCTCACCCCTACACATTTACCGAGGTGAGAGTTCTTTTAGTTCCCACACCACATAGACATGATATGAGAGACACTGTCCTTTGATATAGCAGTAAATCTACTACTGCTGGGGATACAGGAGAAAGGTGGCTGTACACCACACCACATAGACACGGTATGAGAAGGACTGGCCTTTGATATAGCAGGAAATCTACTACTGCTATGAATGAAGGAGAATAGTGGCCACAGTGGGACTCAAACCCACAAAGTCCTACAACCTTGGGATTACAAGTCCAGTGCCTTAACCACTGAGCAAACTCCCTGCCCCCGCTGAGTCCTTTGCCTGTGATTACACAAAAGTTAAAATGATAAAGAACCTCTGAACCTCAGTGTGTGAAAACTTTCTGTACCTTCTTCCAGTCCGAGCTGGTACGCCAGATTCTGCAAGCCTCGCACCTTCTCCATCAACTGTGAAGTTGTCAAGCTGCCGAATTCTGAAACAGGAAACAACGATGTTGGTTGTTTGATTTTCCGAGTTGAGAGTTCTTTTACTTCCCACACCACATACACATGATGGGAGCAGGACTGGTCTTCGATATAGCAGTGAATCTATCACTGTTAGGGGTGAAAGAGAAAGGTGGCTGCACATCACACCAGATAGACATAGTATGAGAAGGACTGGCCTTTGATAAAACAGTAAGTCTATCACTGCTGGAAAATGAAGGAGAAAGGTGGTTCCAGTGGGACTTGAATCATCCTTCTTTTGATGGTTGAACCTGGCTACTCTACTTTGGTTGTTTATGGCTGGTCCCCTGTACCATTATATAGCCTCGGCTAGGGAACACTATTATGGGATAGAGCTTCAGCTTTCCCGGTGAATGCAGCGTATATTAGTAGTGAACAAACCGTGTTTATCCTACCCCTAATAAAAAAACGCCATAGGCTTAACATGGGATTTGTTTATGACACGGGTGTGACATAAATACACAATATTGACTGGTTTCAGACACAAGCGGCGTATGCTCCGAGGAGTTGACGCGTAGTAATATCCGAGCGTATGCGAGGATATTGTGCAGAGTCAACTCCGCGGAGCATACAAACGCTTTTATCTGAAACCAGTCTATATTGTATTTATTATCCACCTTTTCTGCACAAGTGACATGTCGATATCAGTTCATTTTAGTTATGCACTATTTTTCAATACGCACTATTTTTCCGTATGCGCCACCCGGAGCATACAACATATCCGTATGCCAGGGTTCGTACATAGACAGCCCAATAAAATTCCAGGATTTTTCCAGGCTTTTCCAGGCTCTAATATATTTTTTTCCAGGCACATCTGGTCACTTTTTTTAAAACCATGTCTGATTCTTCACCAAATTTAGTTATTATTTTCTTCCTGACTACCTGTGGAAATTCAGTGGTCTTGGATAGATATCTTCAATTCTTTTCCACTTTTAAATATTAAGACAAATAATCAAATCCAAGCTATATTATAAGCAATTTGCTATACATGCTTAAATAAAGGATTTTTGGAACTATTTAATCCAGGTCACTGATATTTCATAGGCAGTCTGGTACTCTAGTCAAGGAAAGCTAATAATGACCAGAATTTCATAGACTAGAAAAATTGTGTTCATGCAAAACTAAATTTTCCAGGATCTTCCAGGTTTTTCCAGGCTCTCTGTGAGAATTCCAGGCTTTTCCAGGCCTGGAAAACCCAAAAGCATAATTCCAGGCTTTTCCAGGTTTTCCAGGCTCTGTACGAACCCTGGTATGCGCCGGGTTTGTCCATACACGCTGCCTATGTGTTTTCTATGGGCACTTTGTATTCGGTGGATAATAAAGTGTTGTTTATGTCACTACTTTCTAATACTGAAAAAGTATGGAAACTGGGTAGGATAAAATCTAGACGCCACTCGTTTGAGTTCGAGTTTACTTATGTTACTCATTTTGTTGGCTCTGTAATATCACTCCTCTTCGACTCGTGAAATTATGAAGGCAACAAAATGTGTGACATAAATAAACTCAGACTCAAACTTGTGACGTCTCTTGATATAATCTAATCCCTTATGTCTGTTACTTCTTGTGAGTAGGAATACTGGATCACCCTGCTCTTCTAACTCAAACCAACCTGCGGGTCTAACATATCCGCAGACTGAAAACCCCGCTTAAGAGGGCACTAAGCCCGAAACGGAGGGTGACCCCTTAAGCAGGGTTTTACTGTAAATCATGTGTATATTTTGGTGCTCAACCACTGCAACGCCTCAACATCTGTTGCCGACATTTCACGGCATACCGTTATCTATTGCGGCAAGAATGCAGCAAGGGTGCTTAACCAGACCGATGCACTGCGACAAATATGCACACGATTATTCAAAACCAAGCAAGACAACCAAATCCTGACAAATCTTGCTGTATCTTTTGTGGTGGCGACTGCTTCATATATTCAGGGATGAAAGTCGGGACTGATGAATAAGTCGAAAACAAAACACACAAAAAACTGGGGCGTATTCGGGGGGGGGGGGGGACGCCCCCCCCCCTCCCCCCCCCCCGTGCCGTCAAACAAAATTTCGGCACTTGACGGAACTCTGACGGCAGTGTCAACGGCCCTTGGCGCGTTTAACTGCCGCCAAAGTACTGACTGGAGGCTTATACGCCGTTGGTTAACTTTGTTAATGATCATATTTCAAGATGCAGAAATTTCTGATTTCCGTCAATTGTCGGCGAACTTGCATCCCTGATATTGTACGCTGGCCAGGTCATGGGGAACTCATCAAGTGTGGACAATTAAACTTCTGCCAAAAAGTGCAAGAATAACAAACCTTGCAGCATATCAATGTCTTCCTTCTCAAGGTCAGCTTCCCACTTGGCAGGAGACGTGGCTGTGGCAAGTGGCTAAATAAAGAAGATACGAATGCATTGTTACCTGCCATATACAAAAAGAAAACTAGTCGGAACCGCTTGGAGTTTCTAAAGCACATAGGGACAAAATTAACCAGATCTAGGGTTGATGACTGAAGGCGAACGAGAGTGAGATTCTCGTGTCGGGAAAAACTGGAACTATAAAATCTCCCTGGCGGATGACAATTGAACTAGGGTCAGCTATGTGCCCCTTACATACAAAATAACAGGGAAACTATAGACAGGGGTAATAGTAAAGATAATGCAGAGCTTTTAGGAAAATAAATATACGTACAGCGGTAGGATGGAGAAATACATTTCGAAAATATAAAAAGAGAATATAAAAGGTAATGCTGACCCTTTTCATTTAATATACTTTGGTATATTGGATAATTTATATTAGTGTTCATCCATTGCCGTTATACCGGGTAGATGAAATCAAAGAGGATTATTAATTTTGTATATACATAATGAAATTATCTTTCTACTTACACTAGTAACGAATTCGGACACACCAGGTACTGGAACAAACAAATCAACATAATTTTATACTTAAATTCAATTTGTATGTCAGTTTGTAAGGATATTATTAATAGTTAAACTCTTTGCAAATCTCGTGATTATCACAAAATAAAACTTTCGGAAATAGATCTATGAATATGTGAAGTTCATTGGTATCTAGAAATAATAGAGTAGCTTTGCCACTTTTCACTTACGACTAAAAAAATACTGCAAAAAATTGGAACAGCAATAGATCTGTATATATACGGAATATATCTACAACTTCCAAATTCATGCCAGGAAAGTATTTGATGAAAACGGTATTCCCATAACATAATAAGTTTGAGAGAACTCGCAACCAAATAAAAATCCCTCTGCTGAAGTACATAATTTTTTGGTATTCTAGACGTGGCAATATAGAGCTTGGTATTATGCTCCCGGTCAACCATTGTTCTGGGTTAGACAACGTGGGATCAAATGCATGGAAACGGATCATAGATCTAGTACACACTCTCCAAACACAGATGTGGTTTGGGGAAATGAAAAAAAAACAAAAAAACATTGGTTTTAGCCTATAACTAAATTACAGAGGGGGGGGGGGGGGGGGGGTTGGAGGGACAAGGACCTTATAATAGACATATGCTGTTAATGAGTCGAAGACACTACACTTCGTTGCCAGCACACATGGTACACTATGCCTCATAAATTGGACACTACATTTCGTTTTCATAAGAAAGCACAACGGTCGCCTAGGACACTGCCTTGTATTTATGTAGTGATTATGTCCTTGTTTCCATCAAACCGGATTGTTTAAACCTGATCTAACAATTGCCACTTTGTTAGCTACAAGACAGTACTTACTGTAAGTATCTACGTTAATTCTAGACAGATTTCTGTTATGAAATTGAAAGGGCATCGCAGTGTCCGTCGGTCACCCCTAAAAAAAGCGAAGCATGGTGGCAGCTAGGGGAGCGTTCATTAATTATCGCCCAGGGGGGGGGGGGGGCACAGTTTTTCGAACACCGATCGGTCAAAGAAAAGTTTACCCCCCGCCCCCCATGGGAATACCAAAAAAAAAATTGCCCCCACCCCGGCCATAATTAATGAACGCTCCCTAGGGTAGTGTCCAGATATCCTGTTAATCTTCATAGCATATAAAGGGAAGTGATTTCAAATTTGGTGTCCTAGAGGCTTTTTTTTTATAATAAATTCATAATACTTACTTTGTTCAGGCCATAGATCGGGAGAAGCTCGATCTAACTTTTCAAAGCTCAGCAGTGACTGGTCTAATTCTGAAAGGAAGAATTCTCACAGATTGGTATGAGTTCAGTTCAGGCAGGCAGGCAGATGTCACTCGGATTACTAGAGATTTTGACAGTGTAACCAGCCCTGGCCTGTCCCCTGAGATGAGGGCTGGTACTTTTCTATTTTCATAACAAAACAGTCCATTTTGACTTCTATTATGAGTACAACAAAAGTTAAGGTATCAAAATGGTTGCAAAATAATTCTCTACTTAATCAAACTGGGTTTAGAATTTTGTTCCACATGGAATTCTATAGAAACTGCACTCATATTCTAGGAGTCAAACCATTTGCCTAACTTTTAACATGATTTCTGAGAAAAAATATAAAAAATGAAAACAGATCAACTGCCTAAATAAATTCAATATATACATGACAATAAAGTCCATAATCTTGGGTTTAATATGCTACCATTTGCAAATTTGTATCTTGTTTAGACCCTAAGTTACGAGAAACTTTGTAAACTAAGTAAAACAAAAAAACTAGTTTTCAGTCCCCAATATGGTTGCACGGTCTATAGTACTAGAAATCTAGACGAGGGTTGATAGATTTCATTGACTTTGGCATCAGCAAAATTACCAGATCATTCCGACGTAAATCTACGCACACAGTAACCTGTTTGCATATGGCGTCTGGACGATCAATGACAACCATGAAACTTTAAAAGAGTATGTGAGTTTGTCTTTTTTCTACAACCATTATATCTCAAAACGAAGCCAAGAGGTTAGATTTCGTGGGCAAAACCACAGCTGTTTCAAGTGTTTGACGTTTACTTGCCCGCCTTATTTATTTCTGATTCTTCTATGCTCTAAGGAAGTTACAGAAATATGATAATTGATACGGTTACCATACACCATTGCATTGATACTGATGGGAAGAATCAAACTCGTTATGTTACTTTCATCAAAATGGGAGCCTGTGATTCGAATAATTGTCAAAAACTATGTTACAAATATTTGGAATCTGAATTACCCGCACTTGGTGACGCCATTTTGTCCGCTAATCCTGCTGGGCGCATGCGCTGGGGAACCCTTTCCTGTTCTATATTTACACACACCAAGTGTTGGGAAATACCTCCGTGGCTCTCCAAGCAGAAGTTTTGTTATACATACACAATTTATCAAGTTGTAAACATGTGCTTGGAAAAAAAGGATTTCCCTTGCGGGGATTGCACAACGTCAACGAAAGAGTTGTGCGGACTCGTATTGCAACAAACTTCAGGTAGGTATAAAGGTACATTGAGTCCATAACTGTCAGATCAGAAAGGCAGACATACCACACCTCAGTCTGTCAACAACAACAGCAGCAAGAAGCAAGTACAGCTTTAGGCCAATACCTAGGCCTAGGCAAGTTCTGTGAGAAGTCATAGACTTCATTGGCAACTTTTCAGGAAGTTACCAGGTGAGTTCCCTCGATTGTGTTTACATATAAATCAAACCATCACATGTGTCATGACTACTATCACTTCAACGTGCATATCACAATCTCTAGCCCAAATTCTGTCGATCCTGCGATCTGACATTTGTGGACATGTATGTTCCACTTGTGCACTTTTCAGGTCTCGATCTCAGTGAGTCAAAACATTCACACCTCTGTTACTGGGGTTAGTCAGACTGGTCCGACCTAGCCAGTATACCCGGCCCTGAGCTGTTTCAAAACGTGGGTTAAGTCTATGGTTTAGAAACAGCTCCTAGCTAGATCTCAGTGTGGTCACAATATTCACCCCACATCTCCCTAAGAGATTCTTTCTGGAGACATGCTGGCACATGTATAGCAGACAGTTTCTCGGTCTATGCTGCCTCTTTCATTTAGGCGTTGTTGGGGCGGTTCATGGACGATTTGAGCCTTGGACGCCTTGAGCCTTTCTGTGGACGCCTTGAGCCTTTCTGTGGACGCCTTGAGCCTAGCCTGTGGACGCCTTGAGCCTACCCCGTTTTGGTGGCCTTGAGTCTCTAGATGTAAAAACTTGAAAAGTGCACTTATACTGGTTTATAAATACTCAACCCTAACCCTTACCCAACCCTTTTCTAACCCTAACCTACCAATCAAAACTAAAATAGGGTAGGCTCAAGGCGTCCACGTTTTCGCGCTGACAGGAGGCTCAAACGGTTAAAGGCTCAAAGCGTCCGATTCCCGTTGGGGCATGGTTGCCTTTTTACTGGCTAATATCAGTTAAGCTCTTAATACCTATTTATAAGTCAGCTCTAATAAAATGCGGCTCCATTCTTAACCGATCAACCTGAACCCCAATTTACAGTTTCTCCCTATATTTGAAATATAATTTCGCTCAGTTTTAAAGTCTTGGAATATACGGTCTAGGTTTTAACACTTGTGTCCAGCTGACATCTCCTTCTTCATCCCTCCATGCGTCTGTGGACACATCATATCCCATACCTTATGGACTACCCTTTTGGAAGATGATGCATCCTTTTTTTCTGACGTGCCTATCATACCTTACCCTATCTAGATATCTTATCTGTGCTTCAATGCGCTATGGTTATATCGTTGTTATGTAATCTAAACACAGACACCTATGTCTATATAACAACATAATGGCAGCAAGTAATGTACACATGGGTACTAACAGAATTTAAAGGAATACTGTACAAGTTACAAAATGTAAAATCCATGTCAGTTTCATATAAGTGGAATACTATGATCTCAATGTGTTGCAGAACACATTTATGATTTAACGAACGGGGGCCACGTTGTCAGTCTATTTATCATATAGATTGATATTATGATAATACATGTATCATAAAACTATCATATAGAAATTGTTTAAAAAAAATGCATTTCACATCTTTAAATCATGAGTTGATATCTGCCCTCGTGGTTTGGTTAAACCCATATTAAATCTCTAGAAGAAAAATTCAATGTGAACTGAATATGACCAAATAAAGAAATATCAACCCAAAACAAAAAGAAACATACACAAATTGCTTACATTGTGGTCTGTGTTCTAGCTCCCATTTTCTTTTTTTTTTACTGTATTACAAAGATGAAGTTATGTTCCCTAAATGCCTACTTACCATGCTTGGGGTTTCCATCGTTTTACATATTATAGTAACAACAAAGAAATTTAGATTTAAACGTGGCTGAAAAAAAAAAATCTTGAAAATACGTAAATTGTATTTGCAAATAATTCACCTAGTTAGTTGGTCTTCAAACCATTACCGCATTACCTATTGTCTAACTCATTTTCCTCATTTCTTTCTGCCAGGACACCAGCCGTGTCGCATCCATCTACTGGTCAGGTTTCTTCACCCTCAGGGACCATGGCGTCGACCGACGAGTGTAAAGACACGCTCAGTGTTCAGGACAAGGAGGTGGACCAGGTGAAGGCCGAGTACGGGAAGGACTGCCGAGTCATCACCAACATCGGCGACTTCTCTCACGTCCTCGACATCAAACTCAAGTGTGACATAGAGGTCCACATCAAGTTTCAGCTGGAAGGTAAGTTTGATAGACTCAATGTCCAATATTTCAGAGTAGAAAATCGGGCTTGAGAATGGAGGTGGCACTAAAGCCCTGTCTCCACTGTGCGATCCAAGGTACATAGGTACGCCCAGTCTCAGACTGGGCGTACCTCCAGGATCGCAACTCGGCAAAACGCACAGTGGAGACGGCAAGTTTCCCTCCAGTCTGAGACTGGGCGTACCGCTACACCCAGTCTCAGACTGGGCGTACCGCATGTACCCCGGATCACAAGCGTTTTTAAGTATCAAACATGTAGGGTGCAGCAGGGTAGTCCACACACAGAATTGATGTTACCTTGCGATCCGAGGTACATGCGGTACGCCAAGCCGGTACCTCCAGTCTGAGACTGGAGGTACCGGATCGCAAGCCCCCCAAGTCGCACAGTGGAGACTTGCCTTAAGATCGGAACAAAGACAAGGCAAACGTCCATTCCTTTGCTGATGCTAACTTGAACGGCAGGTTTTAAGGACGACCACTGGTGTCCGTATATAACGCTAGAGGGCGAGCATATTGAGTTCGTAAATTTACTGCTTGATCAATTGATATCATATAATACACTGGCCTCAAAATTATTTTATTTTTTCTTAGAAATATTAAATACATTGCTATTCTGGCCTTGTGTGAAAATGTTATGTTTATGAATCGAATGTTTCTTTGATAAAACAATTTTGTATATCTTTGAGAAATGATGCCTTGAGGCATCATTCGGCCTGGGCCAGTTAATGCCTCAAGGCATCATTTAGCCTTGGTTGGTTGTTTCCTTAAGGCATCATTCGTCCTTAAAGGGTTAAACAAAATATGTTTTACATATCCAATCTCGTTCACAAGTTTGTATGATGAATATATATTTGGTTTTCTCAATCTTTTCGAAACAACGCCTCTATTTAAAAAAAGACTAGTCCATAATTTTATCGAATCGGACACTAAATATTTGAATTATTTTCTTTAATCATCCGCTTGATCAAGAGGTTTCTATTGCCACGTCTTTAATACGACACTAAATATTAAAGCCACTACCATAACAGAATGTACCTTTTTAAATTACAGAATCATATCCACAGAAACCTGCGCATGTTGTGGTGAAAAGTAAGAGTTTACGCGCAGATGACATCGAGACGCTGTCTACGCACCTATCAGCGTTCGCCGTGCGACACAAAGGGAGACCCCTCGTGCGACACATCCTGAAAGAAGCCAGGAAATGGCTGAAAGAACAACCGACACTCATTCTCAATGACGAATCCACCTTCAAGAAGGACTCCAAGTCCAAACAGAAGCTCAGCCCCAACACTAGACGCAAGACCAAACTGGAAAAACAGCTGGAGGAAGAAACCAAGGACAAGAAGTTGGCCTCCATGAAAACCGCCATGGATGTGGTTTCGAGGATCCTTTGGGACGAGTCGCTGAATTCGGAGGACTTCATCGTTGGATACTTGGATCGCATGCTTGGGGTCATCGAGAAGCGATTCGCCATGTTTTCCTGGGAGGACGTAGCTTCTGTGGATTACAACACGCTAGCCATCCCGAAACACAGGATCCAATACTTCAAATTCAAAGATATTATCGTCTGGGACAAGAACAAGCGTCTTGATGACGTGTTTGGGTCGACAGGTGGCAGGACGATCGACGAGGTTCTATTGAAATACAAGCAAGATCACCCGGAACCAGCGGGAGCGGGAGCGGAAGCGGAAATCCACGAAGCTGATGACGATAGTGATGATGACGGAATAACTATTGACACAGGATTCAAACAGACTCCTGTCGCAGACGACAATGACGACAACACAGAAGCAGACGATAATTGGACTCCCACTGACGACAACTACTGGGGACCGAAGAAACGACCCACACATTTCCTCGCGTTGAGAATCACTGACCCGGATGTTGTTGCTGCCGTTGCTAGGATAAACGAGGTCATCCTGAACATCGAGCCTCGTTATGGTAACTGCATCATACCTCCCGAACGCATCCACGTGACCTTGGCCTGCCTCGGTTTGGACACGCCCGATGACGTCAACAAGGCAGCAGACGCTCTGGCCAGCCTGAAAACAGAACTCCTCGAAAACTGGGAACCCCACAAATTAACAATTAACTTCGATGACATTGGGCAATTTTTCAATAGCGTCTTGTACGCTAAGGTTGTGGCTGACGAAAAATTCATGAATTTCGTGGAGCATCTGAGAACGGCTATCGTGTGTAAGGACATTGAAATTCGTGACGTGTTTGACTTTACGCCCCACATGACCTTGGTGAAGTTGAAACGCCAGCTGGGACGAGAAGTCCTGCACACACGATACCTTGACCAGCGTCTGTACAACGTCCTTGCCGGAAGTAAACTTGGATCGCAAATCGTGGACAATATTCACTTGTGTGACATGTCTGAGGACAGGAGGGCAGACGGTTTCTATATCACAGCCAAACAAATCTCATTTCCATGAAAAATATGAAAGGCAGTCAGAACATCTGTTTGTATGCAACACATTCCAGGCTCCTAGTCTTTCAGATTACTGTGATCTCTGAAATCATTAGAATAAAAGGTACATAGTAGGAAGTGATAATATTTCTAGTCTTAAATACAACCTGAGTGCCTTAGAGTAATATCAGATGGGAAATAAAAACGCATTTTTATTGTAATATATCTGTGATGTAATTATATGTGATGCCTACGTATCTAATGTAATTTCTGAGGGTTGTAGGACTCTATATTGGAAATCAAATAAAATATTTCAAAATATCTTTCGTCACTGCTATCTTTTTCTGTAATGATGAATTTTGAAGATTTAAATGATTATTGTATTTGATAAAATAGTGCAACTTTAACACATTCTACCAAATTGGAAAATCAAATTTTGTAATTTTTTGTTTCTGTCCAATGAGACACTAAAGAAGAAACCGACAAGTTTCGTCAAAGTCTTCATTCTCCACAAGTTTGGTGCACAGCGATATGAACGATATGAACGAGGTGAAGCCGAGTGAATATTGCGTAGCTTTCAAATGAGTTGGCGACAAACAACTTTGACTAAAACATCTTGTTTTCTGCATTTATCTCACTCCTGTACACACTAGAAAAATGGATGACACACTGGATATATAGACCATAGAGAATGGACTGCAATACTCCTAGGGGCATGGAGAACAAGTTCCCAATGTTAAGTAAAATTCAGTGCCTTAACCACTGAGCTAACTCTCCACCCCCCTAGGCTGGAATTCATATTCCTATATACCTATGAGCGAACAACCTATGATTACTTAACGCTCCTGGGGGTGGAATAACTTTTATTTACTGCCCAGGTTGAAGTTACTGCCCAGGTTGACGTTTACTGCCCAGGTTGACGTTCAGAGACATCCGGTTTTTATCGATATTAGCAGACAATTGAAGGTATATAGGAATAGGGAAACCATGTACCAGTGGAAATAAGTCAAAGTTACTAGGTAAGGCTTGGAAAAATTACTGCCCGCGGCGTAGCCGTGGTCAGTAATTTTAACTTTAGTCGTAACCTTAACTTTGACTTATTCCCACCGGAACATAGTTTCCCTGTATAATTGTTTAATGCCTATGAAAAAAACGGAAATGATATGGGAACTGGCATCCATGTCATTTTTACATTCATAATCACGATAAAGGAGACATGGCAATAATACCTCTATGGCAAGCCGATTAAAGTTTACCTTAAAAAAAAGTCATTCATAATCTTTGAAACAATAGAGCAATCAACAAACAGAAACCGTGTGACCATTTTATTTCCCACAAAAATAAAGTATTCCGTGACAATGTGTGACCCAAAACTTGAGTACCGTGTAACATGATGATAAATATAAAAGACTCTCACACAAACACTGGCTTTCCACAGCTCTCCTGAAAATCATTGCCGATAGATTCAGATGAAACATCAGGGTAATCCCGTCCCTTCGTCTCGAAATTTATATTCCATTGTCAGTTGATATGGCGTAAAAACAGCTATTAAGGATAACCTGATAACCCTTTCACACTGTAATTTTACATTTTCTCTTTTGTGTGTGTGTGATTTTACATCTTGAAATTCAAAACCACCAGACAAAAAAAAACAAAGCGTATGAATAAAAACTGTCAGTATTCCCCGACTTTCAATGACATCTCTGCACAGGGGTTTCAGAAATAACAAAAAATCCGGAAATTTATTTATTTTTATTTTCCGGAAAAGGATGCCTGGATTTTTAGCTCTCTATTAAAAGTGAATTTCGGGGCCCCAGGTAAGATCTAATACTGGCCTCTCCTTTTTTAATTATGTTAACTTTGTTCTCTCTAAAGGACTGGTTCCACCAACACGATGGATTTGCCTTGGTATATCTTGTTATATTTTACAGTGTTGCGATATGTCGTACCTCCTTTATCATGATACGTCGCGCGCAATGATATATACACTTTTTCATAATCTCCTGTGCTCCACCACCGCGACACCTCAAGATGCATTGTGGCAAATATGCAGGCGATTATTCAAAACTTAGCAAGATATAGCAAGACAAATCTCACTATATTTTGTGTGTTGGTGGAACCAGCGTAAAGACCCAGGGACATTGAAAAAATCCGGAATCCTGGATCCGATATAATTTTTTTTACATATATATAGAAAATTACGGGTTTTCTTAAATTGAAAAAATCCGGAATCCTGGATCCGATATAATTTTTTCTACATATATATAGAAAATTACAGGTTTTTTTTATAGAAATCTTTACATTCTACTCGGGTGACTGCATCAGTCATTCCAAAGGGATAACTGAAGTTTCGATGATACATAATAAAATTAGATCGATAATGGATGAGAAAATACAGTGCACTGATGGTTTACTATTTTTGCTGTATATGAAAAACATTTGATAACATAGGGACAGTGGATCTCATCCATTCGCTGAATAGTTTCACCGTTGCTAGCTGTCCCATGCCAACAGTTAACATCACTCAATAAACATTTACATCCTAAAAAAAACCAGAATTAATTTTTTTTTTACTGACAGAATTAACAGAATAAGAGGACAATTAAACCAACATTACCAATTAACAGTGTCAATTATGAATAATTACCATTTCTTTTTAAAAGACATGTGCTCTATATTTTATAATGACGAATGGGTGCATGTACACACACACACACACACATTCTGGGATATATGAATACTCATTGAATTTTAAATATTTCTTTTTTTCTAAAATGTTGCAGAAAATCTTACGTCATTTCAAATGGCATTTAAAGAGATCATATCACATTCAACTGTACATCATCTCATATATGCAACATTTTCTGTCTCATTAGTTAAGTAATAATTTTCTTTCAAATCTCAGAGTATATAATGATAAATATAGCGGATTGATTGGTAGACGCTAGCCAAGTACCCTTCTCTAGTTTATCACATGATTTGTACAATTAATTTCAGATTCACAAAGTAAGACAAATACACTGAAAGAAAATCTGACATTTTACATTTGTTCCTATGGGGCCATCCATAAAGTATGTTCGCAGAATTTCTGAAATTTTTGACCCCCCACCCCCCTCAGTGCGTACGTACTTTATGGATGGCAACTATACGAAACTAATGTATGTGTATTAGTTCCAAGCAATATTAGATACTACCACACAGATTATGTCTGAGGGTATTGTAGGTAATCTGTGTCACAGTGTATCAGATACGCCTTGTGGTTGGTGGGTTACATACTTCCATATTTCAGAGACAAAGTTTCATTTATCTCACCCCTGGTATTTTTTCTCCATAGACATTGGGAACACATATCCAACGCCCATGAGATATTTAGGAAAAATATCCAATGGGGGATTATGTCAGACATGCTAGCCCATTAGTCAATGTGAAGGGTGAGATAAATTCAGAAACCTATTCAGGTTTAGGGTCAGAGCTCGATCCCATCTCATTTGAAGCGCTATGTAATTCACGCGGCTTCGCCTTGGAAATTACTATGCAATTCAAACTCAATGCGATACAAGCCCAGACCCTAAACTTTCCTCTATAATCTTTCATAATGTACTAATCCTATCTCATCCAAAACAATCCTTGAGACTATAATACATCAACATACCGATTTACTTCAATCTGATCCTGGGGTCTGTTGAATAACTTAGGCTCGTACATGAAGACTCCTTTCTGTACGCCGACGAGACCCAGGAACGATGTAGGTCAACTTTATTCCACACTTATGGATGACCTTCCATCGGCTAGGACTGTCTTGGCGAACAAGCTTGAATATCATTATGGGTTTTTTTTTCAAACGTGACAAAATGAATATCTGAAGATATCTATCCAAAACTGCTGAAATTCCACAGGCAGTAAGGAAGATGAAGAAATTTAAGTAAATTTGGTAATGAATCAGACATGGTTTTAGAAAAAAAGTGACCAAATATGATATGCACCCTTCAGAAAACAAACAATGACTGTTTTTATTTACTAGAAAGATGCTATTAATTCATATTGTGGTGCGCCTGGAAAAAAACAATATTATAGCCTGGAAAAGCCTGGAAAAAGCCTGTAATTTTATTGGGCTGTCTATGTACGAACCTTGTCAAGTATGACCCTTGGGACGTTAAAAAGATCTGGGAAAATCCCAGGCCAAATTAACTGGATGACAGTCAGATTAATATTTACAAAGTGTCAAGAACTGCTCTCAGGCCCGACTGATAATGAAATAAAATTAGTGAAGAAAAAGATGTTATTTCAATGAAGTTGTGTACTTTTTGGAATCATATAAAGGTCTGGTTCCATTTCCCTGAATTGTAACCCGATGTTGACCTGGGGTCTCTCTTGTTCGGTCTGGACCTACGCTTTAATAGGAATCAGTATTTACATCCGGCTATCTCTGGTGGCAGTTCTTTGATGTTATATAACTTTGAGCGGGTGAGGGGTGGGCTGGAAGTCAGGCTGGAGTAACGGAGCTGCTATTCCATTATCCAGGCGAACATCAGTTATGTACCAGATTTAAGGCCTGGACAGAGGACGGGACTAAATTCGGCAAATTGGAACCAGTCCTTAAGAGGCAAGACAAGACAAGTAATTAAATAACACGCGATGCACAACCACAGAAGTTTGCAAATTATCAACAACAACAACAAATTCCAAAACACATCAGTTTTGTTAATTAATGCCAGAAAATAACTGGTCAGTTGAATCTCCTTGTAAAAAAAATAAAGCATTATCATTTGTTAAACTGCATAGCAAATAACTCCCATATTGGGTTTTTAGTCAATCATTGACTCGCTAGAATTGCATACTGGGTTAGAGAGCACACACATAAACATTCAGACACAAGCCACCTTTAGCTGGCAATGTTAATCTCCCACAGACATAGTATTTATGGCAACCATTTGAACAAAAATTAACCTCCTACAGAGGGTGACCCCCTTACAAGAAGTGCTGGCCCTTTACACGGGGTGATCCCTTACATGGGGTGATTACCTAACATGTGGTGGTCCCCTTACGCGGGGTGTCACATTACATGGAGAAATACCCTAAAATTTGGTGTCCCTTTACAAAGGGTGTATCCCATACACGAGGTGCCCCCTTACACAGGGTGACCCCCTTACAAGGGGTGGTACCTTACACGGAGTGTCCGTTAAGCAGTGTTCTACTGTGCCAATATCTCTCAACACACAAAGATGTAAACTACTTATTCACTGGTGTACATATATCTCCTTTAACATGGGTGTAGCAGTACCTTTAAACTTGGCAAATTCTCGAAAGACAAAATTCAATTCCATCATTACCTTGACACTTGGTATTGTAATGAAGAACAAAATCAGTAGATGGGTCAAATTTCATGAACCACCATTCTAAATGAGTCGATTACCATTTCACAAAATATTTGTGAAACATAATTTGAAACAAAACAACAAAAACTGATATATTTAACAATTCTGTACACGTTTAGAATACGCGGCAAGAATAGATCTGGAAAAAAAATCATAAAATCACAGCATAAGAAACCCCACAAGAACATCGAAAAAACCTGGGAAAATGGTATCTAAATATTGACCAGACTACCTTTCTGTCGCTATCCTGCTAAGTTACTATGGTGGACCCCTGTTTTTAGACCCAATAGTTTATCATGGACTGCTGTGTGTGTGTTATACTGCCTCCACCTTTAATTTGCCTTGCAGGCATGTGGATTATTCACCTACACTTTCACATCTAAAGATCAATTCCCATATTCGGTTTGTATCTAAACATTGTTTATCTAACCCTCTCTTTCGGTAGTCTTCTATAATCTAAGAGTGCCATAAATAAGAAAATACCCCATACATGATGGCTGTAAACTGTATAATGTGATTCATTAAAGAAAAATATAACCTCAACTTAAAGGCACAAAGTTCAAGTTAACAAAATAATTCTAAGCTGTTTCATATAATCCTGGTCTACTTGGAGGCCAGAGGATGGTAGGTTTTGGCCCAATCGATTAAGGTCAGGGACCTATATTTAACATTATGAGAGGCCATACAAAGAGCTGTACAGGTAAAGTGAGGAGTAGCAGCTGGGATATGTATTATATATCGACCCATCATTAATTGAAGAGAAATACAGCTTATGATGGTGCTGCCATCTGCAGTTTCAACCACATACAAGGATTTATGACCGATGTGCGACCGATTAGGCCAACTACTTGGTGCGATGGCATAGAACTCTGCCAACAAATCAATTAATCAGTATCGGGGAGATGGCTATTGTGCTATGGACACCAAACAAGATACCAGGCAGGGTGCGGTTATCAATATATTTTAACTGCTCGTTCTTTACAAGCTGATAACAGCAGTTGTCCCCCGAATATGGTGGCGCAGTTGAACTTGGCCATCACTTTGTGCCCTAGACGACTAATGCCTGACTTTGGTATCTTGCACCACATCATGCTGGTCAGACACACTCACTGTCCAGTCTCGTAGAGAGAGCCCACACACAATAGCGGTCTGGCTTGGTGGAGCGAAGTTTCACCTCCATTCAGCTGTTCAGCGACACAGATCATGTAGTTCTGAATATTCCTCCTGTTTCTTATATTCAATTGACAAACAGGGCAATTGGTGTATCGACTAATTGTTGAGAAGTGATGATTTTCAAAAGATCATTTTTATACGCATCGAAATATCAACTCAGACATTAGATATAAAAAACATATAACACTACCCATGATATAGCCAGTCTACAATAACAACATACATAAAAAACGAATTTAATTAACGTTAATCAAAACCTTATTTTCATATCTACAAAAATCTACATGAATGAAAAAAAGTCAGCCCAGGTGGGACTAGGAATCGTTGTCATGATTTAAATTTCTAAACATTTTTTTTTGTTTTGTTATACAGCTCGTTTCACTATGGAGAGTTGAAGAGAGTTTCACAGTGACTCAGCAGTTTTGACCCTAAGCCCAATTTAGGGGTCAATACACAAATTAACTCTTCGTGGCGGCAGTGGCGGAGCTGGAATCAGACTTCTCATCGATGGTTGTTGGTAAAACTGTTGTTGTGCTGGCCACACTTTGTTCCTCCATCTTTATGTGGGTGTAGAGAATCACTCCTAAATTGTGAGAGAAAAATACATCAATAATTAATTCACATGAAGTAGGAAACAATTCGGGGAATTGAGACCAGGTTTTACAAGGGGAAAATCAGATGGGGTACTTCGGAGTAAATACTGATAAAAAAAGCTGGGGGGAAAATGGGAAGCTGTTGAGTTTTACTTGTTTAAACTACTTTATTAAACTACCACTAATTGATAAAAAAAATATATTCAAAAATATATCTAGATATTAATGTATGAGAATTGATATACTCCAAATGAGAAATCTGTAGTAAACTGGTGACTGGGGGAGAATTCATCTGCTTTCTCATGCTCTGACTGGTTTTAAAAGTTATCTTTGGTTAAATAACTGCACAGGGACATGTTGAATATTCAAAACGGAAATCTATACAATAATTTTTTCCAAATTTGATTCCGGCTTGCCATACAGGTGTATTTGCCATGTCTTGTTAAAAGAAAGAATTTCCATCTTACAGTAAAATGTAGGATAACCTACGCATGGTGATTTATTAACTGAATTATTATCATTATTATCATTATTATCATTATTATTGCAAGGAATAACTGGATGAGACTGGCATTCGAGCAATGCTGTTTTCAAAATGCATCATTCATCATTTTCCCAATACAAGCATTCACAACCATCACGGAGAATCTATTTCACATCTGTTTATCCATGGACAGCTTACTCTAGATTATCCTACCCCTAATAAAAAACGCCATAGGCTTAGCATGGGATTTGTTTATGTCACGGGTGTGACATAAAGTGTTGTTTATGCCACTACTTTCTGATACTGAAAAAATATGGAAACGGGGTAGGATAAAATCTAGACGCCACTCGTTTGTGTTTGAGCTTATTTATGCCATGCATTTTGTTGGCTCCGTAATGTCACTCGTCTTCGACTCGTGAAATTATGGAGCCAACAAAATGTGTGGTATAAATAAGCTCAGACTCAAACTCGTGACGTCTCTTGATAGTATACAATCCAAAACACAACTTGTCTAACACAAACACTCCACATGGTCACGTCTCTCTTTCCTAAAAAAAAAGACCATGCGGCCGGAACGAGTTTCTTTAAGAATATGAATAAAAAGAAACACTTACTTCACTGACTACATGTTTGGAAGTTTACAAACATTAAATAATGTCATGGATTTTGAAAATTTAGTGGACGAGTCTTAATTAAGCTTTTTTTTTTATTATAGGCTTCTTCGCTGAACCTCTCGGATTGTAACATTATTAGATAATATGAGAAAATGTGTTAACCGAGCCCGTACGTGTGGCCGTTCGAGCTCATTTGATGAAAAAATACGGCCCGATGCTGCAGGCGGAGGGACCTATTTTTTCATCAAATGACCGAGAACGGCCATCTATACGGGCTCAGTCACTATGTTTTCTTATTGCCATGTGCCTCCTAATCGTTTAAAAACCCGTTTTAACAACTTTTCTGCTCCACGAAAAGCAACTGCTATTCACTACGGCCCACTGTCACATCAGGCGCGACCATTATTTATACTACACCCCTAGCAGTATTTCATAGACATTTGCACACAGGTATATAGTAATTAATAGTGTGTCTAGTTATTGTATATCTTCTCAAAATTTCATGTGCTTTTTATCTCTTTGTTATTTATTAGATCAATTCACAGTACACTGGTTTTCCATTTTCCAAAAATTAAGACAGTATGTTTTCCTCCTGAACAGATTCAGATTCATATATAGATCTGAAGCAGAAAACACTTGTCATTGTAACCAGATTTTAATGTTAATTGTAAGATCTATATAGTTCACTACCAGTAGTGACTATCATCTGATATAAGATTTGATATTTTGTAATTAGAAGGAATTGCATCAAGATCTGTTGTTGCTGAAAATACTCCATGAGTTTTGGTTGCAGGGTAATTTCACGAGGCGAAGTTGAGTGACATTACATAGCAATGGTATATTTTAAGCAGCTTTGGATCGAGTGCGGTTCATACTTTATCTCACCCCTATCACTGACTGACTGGCTAACGTTTGTAACATAATCACCCATTGAGTATACTTTTACAATACTCCATAGGCATTGAGTATGAGGTTCCAATGTTAAGTTTAGGGAGAACAAGTAGCAGGGATGAGATGAATATCTGTAAATATATGGTGATGCGCACATATGAGAATGGTTGTGGCCCCTAAGATTCGCGGTCAACTCTCGACTGTAGAACCGTCCCAAGGCGCTAGAAAGTATCATGTAAGGAGGTCAGGGTCAAGGTCGGGGTTTGCTGCGAATGCAGTCATGGGCTACTCAGTCTACTCTATTCCTTACATGGACTTAGTGTAATGGGACAACTCCATGATGCATACACACGTCACCACTTTAACACACAAGCTGTGTCCTAGTTATCTAAAGATCTGCATATCATAAACATTCTCCTTCATGATGATCAATAAATCAAATTTATCCTCATATTCAATCGATTTAATCTAGTGACATATGTCAAGTTGTGGCCAAGACTAGCAATCTTAGTTTGGTTTGTCTGCATCGTGTTTTCCCTAGATCATTTACTAAAATGATAAAAAAAATCCCACTACAATTGCAAGTAAAGGCTTTTCTTTTGAAATATGGACCTGAATGACATGCTAATCACATGACCTTCAACTGGTGGTCTGAAGGTCATGGATCTACAGACTTGAGTCGACGACTATGGACCAAGTATATCATGTCAAAAATATCAGAAAGATGAATGAATTGGGTATCATTTGAACAGGGATGTCAGTTGGAGCAAGGGAAAAAGTGGAAATATTTTTCATATGGATTTTTCTTCCTCAGAGAGACTGGGAAAAACTGGATAATATGTCCTTGTCGGCCATGGCATGGTGCTGCGGGACTTTGGGGAGGTTGAAACCATTCTCTTATTGGCGTTAATGAGGTTAAATAAATATTATCTTTGTTTGATGCAAGGAAAAGCAATCATACTGAATATGAAAAAGAGGATTTCCACTGAAAAATAGAAAACTGACATCTATAAATGTGCTAGGAACATAGGACACATAGCCATTGTATTATGGAAGCGGCCATCCTGTCTCCCGACACTACAAATAAAACACCAGGTGGCGGTTCCAGTTATCAATGATATTTTTTTGGTTTATTATAAAAAAGTTTTAGCCTCGTCTCATGATTATCTATAGATCATAACAGCATAAAATAGTGACTGTCCCCCGACTACAGTAACGCTGGAACTCCCTGTGAGCCCTCTAACGGCTTATCAAGGAACTAGGGAACGCTCTCCACCGCATTCTGCAATACGAATGATACTTATATAGAACGTCCTGACCATGCTGTACAAGTGACAGAACGAGATGGTAATTTACAGTTTGTACGGACCGAGGCATTTATGCCGAGTTCCGTACAAACCGTGAATTATCATCGAGTTCTGTGACTTGTACAAGCATGGTTGGACATTATATATTTACTATATACCCAAATTTAAAAAAAAAATCATTAATCTAATTTTTAACAACCGATATGTTAATAAATTTGTATGGCAAGGTGGTCCGTATTTTAGTGTACAGACCAGCGGTCCGTACAGTATTTTTACGTCATATGCCGAAACGGTGCGTATTTACAGCATATACGGCATGGGTATATAGTAAAGCCACTGAATGACCATCTTCTTCATTGTGAATTCCAGGCAGTGTCCAATTCAGTGCAGCAGAATACATGCCATGCATGTCAACTGAATTATTTCATTCATTATTTCGTGGCAATTAAGTTCTGCGAAGAATACATGCAGGTGCCATGCAAAAATAAAAGATGCTAATACTAGTTTGTCTGTTTGTTTGTTTATTTGTTGGTTTGATTCAACATCCAGTTAACCATTACAGGTCCTTTCCAGACTTTCTAGATATTGTTTTACACTACAAGGGTGATGATCGAATCTATGAGAGGAATTCAGGTAGAAATCTCATCTTTACACATTTACCGAGGTCAGAGTTCCTTTACTTCCTACAACACATAGACATGGTATGAGAAGGACTGGCCTTTGATATAGCAGTAAGGCTACCACTGCTGGGGATGAAGAGAAGAGTGGCTGGAGTGGAACTCGACCCAGTATAAATAAAAGTTTTTTAAAAAAAACATAGTCTGACAACCTTGCGATTACAAGTCTACTGCCTTAACCACTAAATCTGGGAGTGCGATTGAAACGGTTGAATAACCGATGTACTTGTCCCAGTCTAAATAAAGTCTTTAAAAAAAACAAAAAAAACTCCCCACCCCCGAGGTAATACCAGTAATTATATAGAACGACCTGCCCATGCTGTACATGCTACAAAACGAGATGGTGAATTGTTACTTTTTACAGAACACGGCCTGGGGCCTCGTCTGTAAAAACATCAATTCCCATCGAGTTTTGTAGTATATTCAAACATGGTAGGTCGTTATATATTTATCATATGCCCAGAATTAATAAAATCTTACATATATTGGCATAGAAGACATGTCTACGTGAATCCCACACACTGCTGATGTTTCAACGTGTTCAGTATAAAAGTGTACTGCACAGGGTTCAGTATACAATTTATACTGCATAGGGAGCAGCAGTACGTAATTATCAAATATACTGCATGGGTATATAATAATCACTTAATTCACCCAATATTCTGACTTCTCATGGCCTTCTTCAGGGAAACAAGTCGGGGTAGAAGATTAGGGAAAAAATTAAAATAAATGCAGTCAAAGAAGCATGTGTGCAAAACGTGTAAAATCTGAGTAGTGCGTGTATCAGAAGTATTTGTACAGTGATTACTAATGCTTTTTATCACACCCCTGATAGTGTGAAAAATACCCAACCAGCCAAGAGTATTAATCAACCCTTACAAATCTCATTGGTTTCTTCTATGAGCTCTGTAAGATGCACATATTATATACACCATATACATTTAACAGACAGGCTTTATTTAACATCTCTGGCTGTTTAAACCACTCAGGCTTACAGCTCGGAATGTGGGGAGATCGGGGAACCTCCTGGAGGGTGCTCCTGGCTGTTATAGGAGGTCTCCTAATGGATTGTACATGATACCATAGTGAGGAAATCCTCCGAGACACCAGGGCAGCCGGAGGTACCTCTCCAGACTCTGGACAGCCGGAGGTACCTTTCCAGACTCTGAACAAGCGGAGGTACCTCCGAGACTCCAGACAGTCGGAGGTACCTCCGAACCTTGGGACAGCTGGAGGTGCTTCAGAGACTCTGGACAGCCGGAGGTACCTCCGAAACTCCAGACAGCCGGAGATACCTCCGAGACTCGGGACAGCCGGAGGTACCTCCGAAACTCCAGACAGCCGGAGGTACCTCTGAGACTCGGGACAGCCGGAGATACCTCAGAGACTCGGGACAGCCGAAGGTACCTCCGAAACTCCAGACAGCCGGAGGTGCTTCTGACACTCGGGACAGCCGGAGATACCTCCGAGACTCGGGACATCCGAAGATACCTCCGAGACTCCAGACAGTCAGAGGTACCTCCGAACCTTGGGACAGCCGGAGATACCTCCGAAACTCCAGACAGCCGAAGATACCTCCGAGACTCGGGACAGCCGGAGATACCTCCGAGACTCCAGACAGCTGAAGATACCTCCGAGACTCCAGACAGCCGGAGATACCGCCGAGACTGCAGACAGCCGGAGATACCTCCGAGACTCGGGACAGCCGGAGATACCTCCGAGACTGCAGACAGCCGGAGATACCTCCGGAACTCGGGACAGCCGGAGATACCTCCGAGACTGCAGACAGCCGGAGATACCTCCGAGACTGCAGACAGCCGGAGATACCTCTGAGACTGCAGACAGCCGGAGATACCTCCGGAACTCGGGACAGCCGGAGATACCTCCGAGACTCCAGACAGCTGAAGATACCTCCGAGACTGCAGACAGCTGGAGATACCTCCGGAACTCGGGACAGCCGGAGATACCTCCGAGACTCCAGACAGCTGAAGATACCTCCGAGACTGCAGACAGCCGGAGATACCTCCGAGACTGCAGACAGCCAGAGATACCTCCGAGACTGCAGACAGCCGGAGATACCTCCGGAACTCGGGACAGCCGGAGATACCTCCGAGACTGCAGACAGCTGGAGATACCTCCGGAACTCGGGACAGCCGGAGATACCTCCGAGACTCCAGACAGCTGAAGATACCTCCGAGACTGCAGACAGCCGGAGATACCTCCGAGACTGCAGACAGCCAGAGATACCTCCGAGACTGCAGACAGCCGGAGATACCTCCGGAACTCGGGACAGCCGGAGATACCTCCGAGACTCCAGACAGCTGAAGATACCTCCGAGACTGCAGACAGCCGGAGATACCTCCGAGACTCCAGACAGCCGAAGATACCTCTGAGACTGCAGACAGCCGGAGGTGCTTCCGAGACTCCAGACAAGCAGAGATACCTCTGAGACTTGTATCACACAAGAAAAAATAATTTTAGAAACTGAAAATCAAAAAAAGGATTTCTTTGGAAAAGAGCAAAATCGCCATCTCAGATATACTTTAGGGGAAACCTATGAAAGTTTACAGTCAGAGCTTGTATCCCATTGAGTTTGAATTGAAGAGTATTTCACAAGGCGAAGCCGCATGAATTACGTAGTGATTCAAATGAGATGGGATTGAACTCTGACCCTAAACTTGAATAGGTTTCTCAATTTATCTCACCCTTCATTCACATTGACTAATGGGTTAACATTTGGGACACAATCCCCCATTGAGTATTTTTTCTCCATGGGCGTTGGATACGAGTTCCCAATTTTAAGCCTATGAGGATATACATACCAAGGGTGAGATAAAGTCCCAAAATCAAACTAGATGGTGATAAGCTGAGAGAGTATTCAGGTATCATGCCGCCCCAGCCTTTCCTGTCCAAATAGGGATAGCTTTGGAACAACTAAAAGATCGAAACGAAATTTAAAAATTTAAAAAAAGACAAAAAATCAAAATAGCTCAAAGTTATCTCAGGGAAAGCCTGACCTCATTCGTGCTACACTACCTTTGAAGTCTTATTAAGTTTAAGGGACGTGTAGGTCAGGACTCCTGAAACACCAATACTACAGTTTTACACGTGCAAAAAGAATATACATTGCATAATGAATAAGTGAATTAGTAAATTAATACATAAATAATACCAAGCTATTCACAAATGCCATATATCAGTAATGCCTTATTATCAGTGTCCTTTTAATACTACCTACGTTCTTTGACAAGCAAATGTAATTATCTATATCTTTTCTTCTCTTTCCACCCTTTTTTATTTTAATTTTGCCTCTCCGCAAAACCACCAATTAGATCAGGATGATGTTAGACATGCGATAAATTCTAGGTCTCATGTTAATGCTAGGAAGGATTGCTGTTGTTGGTGTGGATGAATTTCTATCATCTCTTTATGGATGGTAGATGCCTCGAGGTATCATTTCTGAAATATTTACTAAATTGTTTTTCGCAAGGAAATAATGAATCAGTACTCTGAAACAGACTTGGGAGTGACATACAAAGAAGAACTACTAAGGACAAGTTAAAGTTTTAACAAGACGAGGTAAAAACACCTCTGTGGCAAGCTGAAACAAAATTTAAAGAATGTTGAATTCCACTGTATACATATTTTTTGAATGCCAAAACAAAATTGACATTCTTTTGTCAATCATTATAAGATTTCATCTTAACTTTATCGATACTCCTTATGTTATGAATGTCAAACTTTGTTTGTTTGTTTGGGTAGTTTAAAGTCAAATTTGTTCAATTAGACTTACTTTGGGTTTGACCGAATCAATGAGATGAATATAGGTAGAACTCCCACCCCTGCATATTTACTGAGGTGAGAGGTTTTTTTCCCCCACACCACATAGACATGGTATGAGAAGGATTAGCTTTTGATATAGCAGTAAATCCACAACTGCTGGGGGTGAAGAAGAAAAGTGGCTGCAGTGACACTTGAATCAACAAAGTCCAACAACCTTGGGATTAGAAGTCCAGTGCTCTTTACCACTGAGCTAACTCCCCACCCCCTCGCTTTAGTTATGCTTGAGTTAGCTACCTGTAGGGGATTCAAGCTACCTGTAGGGGATTCAATTGGCAATCAGAAATGCCTACATACAAAACGTTTTTGCCTCATGGATGAGTGTACACAGACCTGTCTGCATGCTGCCTGCCCATGTGGTCAAACAAAAACTTTGTTCCTATATACACCAATAAAGTAGGTCAAGCCAATATCTGGTGGTAATTGACATTACAAATGATTTTACAAAACAATATCATTTGACTGGGTCTTGACTGATTCTTAAAACAAAGTTATGAACCATTTTGACTTCTGTTTGTGTGTAAATATGATGAATAAAATATCTTCTCATACACCTCCCCCCCCCCCCTCCCATTATGAGATTTGGCAAAAATACATGAATAGTACAACAAATATACATTTCACCTTAATAATGACACTTCCTAGGGTGTAAGCAACTGTCAGTGCCACATATGGAGATGGTAAATGTTACACTAATGCTGAATGTAAATCAATACTTGTGTTTGAGTATGCCAATTTCACCACAAAGCCCCCCTCTTTAAACAAATACTTGAATACCTCAGTAAATATAGAATCTACCTAAAAAGTTCCACTACCTAGCACCTACTGTTTTATATTCTCTTTTGAATGAGGCATATTATATCATGATTGAAGCAGTTTTACAGATAGAAATATGTCCATAAAGGAGTTCTTAAAAATGGACCTGTGACTCATAAAGCCCCCCCCCCCCCCCCCCCCCACAACTGAAATCTCTTTTTTTTACTGAAAATCCATGTCAAAATACTAAATACTAAAACTGTCAGATATTGTATGACCATAAAACCTTCTGTCCAAAAATTATACTCCTATCTGTACTTAGTGAGCTATAAAAAGCAAAAATGTGGTCAGGTCGCCTAGTGACTCTACAAGCATGTGTACTACAGTACGCTATAGCCATAACCTAAAGACCAACCGTCCACCTGCTAATAATCCTCCTACAAGGTCTCCTTGTACCCTGTCCTTTCGCAAGCATAAGTTATTCAACAACCCCCAGGCTCTCACACACTCTCCAAGTGCTATCTAATTCCATGTGATCATTGCTGAGATTCGCCATTTTGTTTGCGTGTGCTCACCACACAGATAAGGTGTGAAACCAGCCTGTGGAAAAAGGCCTATCTGCTGCATCAATATGTACATAGTGCTATCAGGCGCTTCGACAGCTGTCCCACTTCATATCAGGGTCGTACACTCGAGCTACCACTTTCGTCTATACCCATTCCACTTCATATTGGGTTAATAAAAATAGTTAAGATGTTTTTCATGTGGAATTTGCTGCCTCAGAGAGATTTGTTTGTTTGTTTGTTTGGGTAGTTTAACGTCCAATTTGTTCAATTAGACTTACTTTAGGTTTGACCAAATCTATGAGATGAATGTAGGTAGAAATCACACCCCTACACATTTACCGAGGTGAGAGTTCTTTTACTTCCCACACTACATAGACATGGTATGAGAAGGATTAGCCTTTGATATAGCAGTAAATCTACCACTGATGGGGGTGAAATAGAAAATTGGCTGCAGAGGGACTCAAATCAACAAAGTCCAGTGCTCTTTACCACTTTGCTAACTCTCCACTCTGGTCGCTTTTGTTATGCTTGCGTGCTAGCATATCTCGTATGCACCACGGGGATGCGAGTCGACCAAGAGGGCAAACAGATTGGTAATTGCTGTCCACCCCAGCAGACCCCTCAGAGAGACCAATAAAACATGGAAAATATGTCAGTGCAAGGCTCAGGGACTATAGGGAGTTTTAAACCACTGTTCTATTGATTTGAATGAGGCTCAATTTCACGATAGAAAATGATTTTTATGTACTGAAAATCAAAATATGATTTACTATGAAAAAGTGATAAGCTTAAATTTCTGAATACTGATCATCAACTTCACAGCAATTGTTTATTTGTATTTCATTTCACTATCATGCATACATGACACTTGCATGAGAATCATCCCTTTTTTTGTTCCAGAACTCCATTCTTTAAATACTTACATTCAAAATACTGCAAATATCGTTGTTAATTGGTATCCGTCTCATTTAGGTGTGTTATTATGTATTTCTAGTTTGAAAAATTAAGTACATTGTATATATATATCGTTGTAAAATTGATGTACAGAAAACGAGTTGAAAGAGCCCCTAGAATATGTAAGGCTTGATGCAAACTCAAACCGCCGCATGCAATTGAGGATGAATACATTTTACCAGTTATTATCAAAACTTTTTCCCCCTCTTTGATGCAATTTTTGTTTAAGAATCAATTTGGATTTGGCTAGATGAGTCGTCAATATTGTAGGAAAAAAATTAGAAAAAATTTGTTTATGACATAAATTTATGAATAAATGAAGTCACATCGTGTTAAAAACGTCGATATATCATACAAAAGGCCAGGCCAGACTTTATTGATTTTACATTCATGAGGCTTTCCACGTTGTCCCGTTAAACAGGTGTCATTATCTCATTGCTTTCACTCTACTCCATCCTATAATCATCAATAAAAGTGTTCAGCTATACTTGAAAGAGTCTTGTTTTGTGTGGTAAGCTCTCTTCTACAATTTTTACAACATTGCGTCTAAAAAAATTATATAATTGATCAATCTGTAAATCAATGTCTCTTTATATATTTTGCCCTTAAAGGATATTCCTAGAGGTCAAAAGGTCGCATATATTAAGGCTTGATTCCATTTACCCAATTTTGAAGCCAATCATAGTTGGGCCCTAAGTTGGGCCCTGATTGGGTGCACAGTCGGGCTAACAGAAAAGCAGTGGAACTGCTCCACATGCGTTAGCAAATTCAGGCCTGATCGTGTACGGGGGACCCACTGACTCTTCAAGTGCCCGGCTCAGGTCAGGACCTACTTCAGACACGAATCCCGAACAGCGTCTGACCAGGGCCTGATCATGATCAATTCTAAATTCAGGTAAAGGGAATATAGCCTTTAGTAAGACACAATTACACTATTCTTTACTTTCTGCTACGTGAAAGGCCAATGATAAATGTATGAATTATTTGTATTTATGTTCCACGGCCAATTTTGTATTCACTACAGATGATTAATTTTAGATAGACATACTCTCCCGTGGTTTTTATCACATGTCTTTTTCTGTGGAACCATCTGAGTTCTAATGATTATTGTAGCGTTGAAGAAAATAGCTATAATCTTACACCCTGGGTAAATAGTTTATAGGTGAGGCCACTCAAAAAAACCAACTTGTTTCTCATCACCAAGCCATGAAAAATATGATGAGGGCGCTTTTTCTATTTTTTTGCTGGATCAAAGATGGCTTAAAAGTGTCATAAAATGGGCTTTAGACATACAGTAAAACCCTGCGTAAGCGGTCACCCTCCATTCCGGGCCAAAATGTTCGCATATGCAGGGTGTCTGCGTATGCGGGGTTTTCAGATTTATACTGCTTATACATTGAAAGCATCCTTGGCATGAGGACCTTTAATTTGATACCAAATACACATACTTTTCATAATTTCTATCGAGGTTCATCTTATTTTAACAAAAAAAAAAAAGAAGAAGAATATTCCAAAATCGTTTTTGCAGATGCGCGTGGTGATGAGAAACAAGTTGGTTTTTTTAGTGGCTTAACATGGATTTGACCAGTAGATAATGTAAAACCTGACCTTATTCAGTTTATCTCCCATGACCTCTGAATAAAAATCTCTTAAAATAATATTCTCTAGCCTAAATGATTTATCAAACTTAGGTTTTGGCTGAATATGACTTACAAGGTATGCAAAGGCCATCTTTGGCATAAAAAAGCAGTGATACAAACTACATCATCCACCGGAGGTACACTAGGTAATATAGCACCACAATCACCCACAGAATTCTGACAAATAAGAACTGATAACATTTTCTGGTGATTATCATTGTCTAAGTGTCTAAGGAATGTTTGAATCGTATTATTATTTCACCAAATATTAAGTGAACAAAATGAAAATGCTGCGAAATACACAGAAAAATGTGAACACTTGCTGAAACTTTTGACGTCCTCCACCTTTTAAGCTAGATATGTGTTCTACAACACTTAGAAATCATCATATTCAACTATTGTGAACATGACATGGGTTTTGATTTACAAGATGAATTGTCTGATATGCCTTTAAGTCTACGTACATAATATCAGCGTCCCCTCTTTACTGAAGTACCAAGTGACATTACACCACTGCGCACACTTACTGCGCACGCATGCGCACAACGTATGTCATAAGGTTACTGCTGCCTAAAACAGTTACAAAGTTCAGTAAATATCTATGACAAAGGCTAAAAGGTTTTACAAAAATATATATGTTAAGTCTCTATCGTACTCTCAATGAGGTTTACATTTTCTGCGTTGGATATTTTTTCAGATTTTTTTTTTTGTGTCAGATCACGTCCGTAGTTAAAAGTGAGATTTGCAGTAGCCTTCCAATAGACACACCTAGCCTCCATAGCCACGGCTTGGTTATGTTATAAAAGTTCAATGCTGAATGTTTTAAAGTCTTAGTAGTTCGACTCCGAGGTATAGCAAACTTGTTATTTGGAAATAAAAACAGAAAAAAGTTATGGAGTCCTGCATTTTTAGCTATTGTAAAAGTACATTTATTGCCTCAGCTGAGAGCTGAAATAACCTTTATGTAAAATTTTATTTTGTTAATTTAGTGATTTTATAATATATAACAACGCCATGAACTTTTGAAGCACCTCCTTTCCCAGTTTTTTTTCTCCGATTTATATATTACTCTATTAAAAAAGACCTTTGGGACCGGGGGAAGTTTATGTCAGATATGACTTTACAGGGGTAGAAATGAACTAAAGATACTGGAAGATAGAAATAAAAAGCTGAACAGACCTCCAGTAGAAACAAAAGATTTTCAAAAAGTACATTGTCGATCGATGTGACGTGGCAACACCTTTATGACAAGCCGATGCTAAAAAAATATTAAATTTTAAAACAAGAGAGTACATTTTCAATTGCACACGATCCGGTTTGTTCTCAACGTATTTTGCACGTGACAGTAATGTTGGCTACATTGTATTTTGCTGACTTCTAGCTGCGATCATTCTAACCTCAACATCATGATTTACATAGACGATAAACAATGGTTTTGTGTCACTGACTTCAATCTTGTCTTACTAATAGATAGACAGGAACATAGTAATAACCATGTACTGTGTACTGCACATATATTCATAGCACCTCAAAGGTAATACCAGTCTGGTAATATGCGGGAACGTAGTGACTTAGGCTGTAGAGATTGCCGTTCAAGGTTTTTCACCTGTAATAGGAGAAGTACTATAGTTACAGGATGAATTACCTTGAACAGCCATCACTACGGCCTCAGGAATTATATTTCTTTATTATTATATACATGAAAAGCATGAAAAAGAACCACATAAGCATTATCTACATGCCCTGCCAGACAGTGGGCCATATTTCATAGATATTCGTGCATAGGTACTATAGAGGAAACCTATGAAAGTTTATGGTCAGAATTCGTATTGCCTTGTGTAGTAATTCACAAGGCAAAGCCGCTTGAACTGCATAGCAATTCAAACGTGATGGGATCGAGATCTGACCGTTAACTTGAATAGGTTTCTCAATTTATCTCACTCCTCACATTGACTAATTGGATAACATTGGTGATAAAATCCCCCATAGAGTATTTTTTACTGTATACTCCATGGGCATTGAGTACGAGTTCCCAATGTTAAGTCTATGGGAGGAAAATACCAGGGGTGTGATAAATATTAATTCTTTCTCAGCTTACAGTAAAGCCTAAATGACATTGACATTTTATTCTTCATTCTCACTGATCCAATGATTAGGTGTGATTGGCAGTAATTGATAACATATCTTTTTGACGTATAAAACCTTTAAGCCTATAAATAATACACCAATTGTTCTCGATCACACTCCTCTGCTAGAATACAATGAGGAAGGTATGGAGTCCCAGGTAGGGAAGGTCTGCGTGTTTGACTTAGATATGGTTTGTTTGTTTGTGGTTTAAAAAAACTGATAATATCTTCCTTTGGAATAGTCTCAAACAACATTTTCACATTGATACTAATTTTTCCAAGTATCTTCATCTTCCTATCTTTTACATTTTTGGCAGTTCAGCAGGATATGCTGTACAGTTATAGGCACATTGCAAGTTTGACATGATTAGAGTTTTCTCCTTTCAGGAGGTATTTGGTATAAGTTTGGATTGACCTATTCTCCGACGAGTCAACTTCACTTTGATAAAGTGCTAATTCCACAAGACTAAGGTTTTATCGTAAAGTTTCTAGTCTCTTTGAGATATATCAAAAAATTTTGTATATCTTTGCACGGTGAATGTACTTGCGCCTTAAATCATATCAGCGCCAGAAATTCCCAGAAAAAAAGTGGGCGCTTCCACCGCCAGCTATGCTTATATGATTTTTCCCGATCACGCCCAATCTCCATTTTGGCAGGTTTCGGTCGCTCGGTGGAATCAGCGCTTAAGGGCCACATCAGACTATGTGCGCTTTGCCTGCTAGTCAGCTCTGGTGGTCTTTCCCTGCCTGGTCTGACCGCTTTCTCCGACTACTCCCTTTAGTCAAACGCCTCCTGACCGGAAACAAAACGCTGTAAGCCACAGATCCTGAAAGACAGGAACAAAGGCTTGGTCAGCTCCTGATCAGGTTTCTATCTTATCATCTTCTGTATCATTTAATTTAAGAATTAACAATGGAAAAGCTTAGTTCCATTATATTTCATGATAGAAATGAAGTGGTTTTTACATTTTACCTATTCCCAACTGTGGCGCTACATTCATTTAATCCCCCCCCCCCCAAAAAAAAAAAAACAAGTTGCCATATTAGTAAAACGGAACTTTAGATTTAGCTTACTTTTATCTTCCTTATATTTCCTATACCTTTTATAGAAGGCTTTTGCCACACACAAAATCCACAAACAAACAAGCAGTAACATTAGGTTGCTTACTATCAATCATGAATCTATCGATGAAAGACTGCATACATTTATGCCATTTGCGACTATCTAGATGTATGGAATACTACAGGCCAGGAAGGCATATAAGGGACTATGGTGCGATCTGGATTCAAATAGTTTTTCATAATCAAAACATAAAAATACTGCATCGTTTCCAACTATGCCTTTTTTAATACATTTTTTGCCTACCATGACATTGCTTTGACATATAGCAGTTATCACAAAAAGGTGCTTTTTAGTACTTTAATACTTTTTTAACAAAATTTAGACAGACTTCTACTATGAGTATAACTAAAGTTATCAAAATGATTGTAAAAGAATTCTCTACTTAATTAAACTTTAGATTTTGCTTCCATATAGCATTCTATAGAATATCTACTCATGTTCTAGAAGTCAACAATTTTGCCTAACTCTTAACATGATTTCTGAGAAAATACCTTAAAAATGAAAACAGATACATTATCTAATAAATTCAGTATATGTTAGACAATAAAGCCCATAATCTTAGGTTTAATATGGTACCTTTTCATAATCATTGTATACCAAGTGCAATTTTTTTTTTTTTTTTTTTACCAAGTGAAAAATTAAGTACTTTTCAGTTGCCTATTTAGTTGCATGGCCTATAGATGAACCATAAATCATATATATTATATGTGAAATGAAGCTACTTATACCTACTAACAGACAAACTTTATAAAAAGAAAAAAACTGGAAAACTGAAGTCAAAATCAATACCGTTTTTAATATAATTTACAACCATCTGTATATATCTTTTGATTCAATAAGCAAGGATGAGATTAGCATTTTAAATTTTAAAAGAAAGGAAGGAAAATGGGCCTCTTTAGCCCCCCTCCCCCTCACCCCGGTTGAAATTTTTCTAGTGTTTTAATGCTATTTCTGAGAGTTCGTATCATGAACTTCAGTAATTTATCCTACCCCTAATAAAAAACGCCATAGGCTTAACATGGGCTGACTGTATTCGGGTCAGCATGTTATTTATTGCACGAGGGTAACCAAAGAATTATTGGAGATGGGGTAGGATAAATACTAAACTGAACTCGTGTCAGTGGTGTTAGTGTCTATCACACTCCAGTCAGGTCTGCTTCTCACTACGCTCAGCTAACGCTTCGCGCAGTAATTCGCAACCTGCCAATCGTGCAATACACACTAACACTATTAACTCTCGTTCAGTTTCTACTAAGTAAATCTCCTTTCTCCCCCTTACTAAACATTTTTCATACAAGATCTACACTGATCTAAAAAAGAAAAAAAGGGCGGTAAGAAATTCTCTTGCCTGATCACTGGATTAGTCCAGATTGATCAAGTCTGACAACATTCTAGCTAAGAAGTTGGAAGAGGCCATCAAATATTTCCTTGACAATCCATAAATCTGAGTTCCACACAACATCAAAGGTACTGTTTATCTGTAATCTATGTAGGTCTATCTTGAGAGATAAGCCAGTAAGATATGAACAAGTAAATGTACTCAGCCGTGCGACCACCCTCTCATATGACACAAAGAATCTGGGTCTTTCTGCCTCAGAGAGACTGAGAAAACATGGAAAACACATCGTCATTGGCCATGAACTGGGGCTAGGGTTTATGGGGAGGATTGAACCACTGTTTATTGGTGTGAATCAGGCTTTATTTATATCATCTTTGCTTTATACATGATCAAAAAATTCATAAACTGAAAATAAAAACAGGGACTTCCTCGGAAAATTCGAAAACTGCCATATCTGGTAGAATTGGGATTTCAGTTTAACACATGATGGAAACAGTTCTTAACACATCCGCCAAAAAACTAAAGGGGGGTGGCTGAAAAGATGGCTTATTTAACGGGGGTCCTACTGTACGCCACGTATGTCTGCACTAAGGGATATAATTATAATCATAATCATGACTAGATTTCGTGGTAGTGACTGCTTTTACCAAGCATGAAATGTTGGTAAAATTGGAATCCCATTTACACAATTTACCAGCGATCATGTTCGTGGCATGTTCATCCCAAATTCCCTTCCTACTCGTCACTTGTTTGTGGACATCCGATACGTGTGTAGCCATTAAAATGCCACTTGCATGACTCGCACACGACTAGTTAATCTGCACTCTATTATTGTCATTCATCGTAACGCACTTGACAAGTCAACGAGGCATGATACCATTACCTTAACGCTTCGTGGCATGAAGAGAGTGGGGTGTCGGCCGCGCTATTGACCCTCTTCACACTGGCGCCATCTTGTAATGGCCGCCTATGCATGTCAATCGAAAATGAGGCGAGCCCTCTCCACTCAGTCCTGAGCAATGATAAAAATACTAGTGTTTCTCTAACATGAAAGATGGAAATCGCTTTCACATCTACACTAATCGGCCGATTTGTATAAACAATACATTTTAAGAAAGCTGAGACTTGGGCCTATCTGTTGGGATATACATGATATACCTGTGTTATGGATACAAATTTCCTGTCATAGAATAAAAATCGAAATTGTTTAAATGAATAACATAAAAATATGTTACTTTCCTGTTTTCACAGCGATTTAATGAAAAATCTATCGCGATGACATATAGAAATAAACATCCTACCCTTTTAGGCATCTCAAGACGATTAAAATGATACCTATATTACCAGGTTGTGATGGATATTTCCTGAGGTAATAGAGCATTATATGACAGATGACAAGGGGTCAATAAGAGCACTAAAAATTAGATTTTCTGATACCATTGTATTTCTGATACTGGCTTTGAAACAAAGTTGTCAAAGATTGCACTGTTTTGCAAGTGCAATATTTATTTCCCTGTATATTTCATTTTCTTAATTTTTCTTCTGTAACAGGTTTACTATTTCAGACTTAGAACACTATCAAATATCAGAAAATCATGTTTTTAGTGCTCTTTTTGTCATCCGTCTTGATAGACCATTATCTCAGGAAATATCTATCACAACCTGGTAATATTGGTATCATTTTAATCGTCTCGAAATGCCCAAGAATATAAGATGTTTATTTCTATAGGTCATCGCGATAGATTTTTCATTAAATCACAGAGAAAACAGGAAGGTAACATGTTTTAGTGTTTTACCCAAAGCAATTCCAATGTTCAATCTATGCCAGGAAATCATAGATATAACACAGGTATATCATATATTATACCAACAGATAGGCCTAAGTCTCAGCTTTCTAACAATGCATTAATTGTAAAATTCGGCCGTTTATTAATGACAGAAGAACGATTTATATTTTCATTATTATAGTTCTATTAGGCACTTGCTACAGTGGTGGCTTCACTCTGACAGCGCTCACCTCGTTCTGGAGTGCGGAAATTTCGCTGGTCCCGGGCTGGTACATATCAGACACATAGAAACCAGCGCAACCCGTTATCACGGCGACTGCCGCGCCACGCTTATGTGCAAGTGGTGAATGTTGAGCGAGCTGCCTGCTTAATGCAGTATCAACCTCTCCTATTGGTTGAGCGAGCTGCCTGCTCACCAGAGTATTGACCTCTCCTATTGGTTGAGCAAGCTGCCAGCTCAACGGAGCTTCAACTTCTCCTATTGGTTGAGCAAGCTGCTGGAGTATCGACCTCTCCTATTGGTTGAGCAAGCTGCTGGAGTATCGACCTCTCCTATTGGTAGAGCAAGCTGCCTGCTCGACGGAGTTTCAACTTCTCCTATTGGTTGAGTGAGCTGCCAAGGTTTACCTTGGTGACACCCCGCGAGCCCACCAAGTGGTGCCCTGGTCCTGGAAGTGACGTCAGAGAACATCCAGGAAACTTACTATATAAGTCTCCGGTTGTCCTCCGGACGCCAGTCCGTCTCAAGACTGGGCCCGAACCACCTCCAAAAGGCTCCCTGTGAACCCGCTGATCAACACCCTCTGGTTGCCTATCAATCATCCAGGAACTAGAGTGTGTTAAGAGTGATAACTCTTGGACTACTATAAGTTGTGCTGGAGGCACCTGTTTATTGAAGCACTGTTACGCTTGTCTACTGGCCTCCGTTAAGAAGCCGTGAATAAAACCTGGACATTGTATTTGTGCGTGTCTTAGTCCTTCTGTTCTACAATACATATGTATGATATGTGATTATACACACTGCGCCGCTCGGGTGTATTGTTCTGCAAAACCTGTCTCTGCAATGATAGACTCTTTACAATCTTAGGATTTTAAGATTACACATCCGTGCCTTTTTACGGGTCTACCGTGATGTAGTACTACCTCAGATGAAATATAGTTCCTAGCTGTACACAGTGTATCTAACACTATCCTAGTACTATTTGTAAATTCCATTGACAATTCTTGTTAAATACCTTAGTGGCAACCTTTTTAGTCACTTTGAAAACTATATGATTTGATTACAAGAATTTTAGGTTTTGAAGTAAGTAGTCATCTTCTAAGAACATGATGGTAGATTCATAACATCTCTAACTTCTTGATTCCAATGAATATATACACAATATTGACTGGTTTCAGATACAAGCAGCCGTATGCTCCGAGGAGTTGACACGTAGTAATATCCAAGCGTATGCGAGGATATTGCGCAGAGTCAACTCCGAGGAGCATACAACCGCCACCCAGAGCATACAACATATCCGTATGCACCGGGTATGTCCATTCACACTCCCTATGTGTTTTCTATGGACACTTTGTATTAAGTGGATGATAAAACTCAGGTTCCCCTCCAGTAATATAACCCAGATTGAGAACCACCAACCCTCAGGGAAGCTCCAACCCCTGACCCTTTGTAAACTATACTGCTGTAAGTCTTCACATCCATGAGTAATATTTCTGTTATACAGGTGATGGTCTCCATCTCAGGTGTCATCGCCTTCCTCGTGAATCTCTCTATCTTCTGGATCATCGGAAATACTTCACCTTTGACATATCCCACCATGACCTTGTAACGGTCGTGGCTGTGGTGACCTAGATCTACTTCCCTGATTTAACGTCCAGTCAACCATTACCAGGTCCTTACCAGACTTTCTCAAGGTTCTTTTACACCATGAGGGTGGTGATTGGATCTATGTGATAAATTCAGGTAGAAATCTCACCCCTAAACATTTACCGAGGTGAGAAGGATTGACCTTTCAAACAGCAGTAAATCTATCACTGCTGGCTGTGAAGGAGAAAAGTGGCTGTAGTGGGACCCGAATCAACAAAGTCTGACAACCTTGGGATTACATAGACAATAATCGATGGTTTTGTGGACAGGCGGCCGTAAACTACGAGAGGTTGACGCGTAGTATTACGAGGTCAACCGCGAGTGGTTTACAGAGCTGCCTGTCCACAAAACCATCGTTTGTTGCATTTATTATCCATCTTTTCGAATGAATTAAACCCAGTAATTGCCATATTAACGGGTATAACATTATCATTTTCAATGGGGACTTTGTATACGATGGATAATAAAAGTCCAGTGCTCTTTACCACTGAGCTAACTCCCCACCCTGGTCGCTTTAGTTATGCTTGCGTGCAAGCATATCCGGTCTGCACCATGAGGAGGCGAGGGGACCAAGAAGATACACAGATTGGTAATTGCTGTCCACCCCAGCAGACCCTGTCACTGCCAGAGGCTGCACCCACAGGAGTGATGCAGTCGCTCAGACATGTCTATGAAAGACATTACCAGGTTTCCATGCTATGGACAACCATTTTCAGCAAGGTTTGTAAACAGCTACACATGTGACACGACGACCTCGTCTGGTATCCCACAGTCCACATTGTATCAGTGAATAAACAGGGACCTTGCGAAACAACAACCGAGATCCCTAAACTCCTGTCACATTCTGTCCCTCATTCCTATCTTAACTCTTCCTTATTAAGGATTTAATTCCATTTGCCTAATTTTAGGGATGACCATGATCTGGCACTGGTCTGACATTGTTCAGGACAAGTGTCTGATCTGATCTGAGCCGACCACTTGAAGAGACAACGGGTCCCCTAAACAACAACAGACCCGAATATGGAGCCATCGCATGTGGAACTGTTCCACTGCTTTTCTAGGAGCCCGACTGAGCACCCAAGCAGTGCCTGACCTAGGTCCTGATCTCAGCTCGACCACTTGAAGAAGCATCGGGTTCCCTAAACACGAACAGGCCCCAATTTGGAGCCTTCGCATGTAGAACTGTTCCACTACTATTCCACTAGCTCGACTAAGCACCCGCTCAGGACCCAAGCAGTGACCGCCCTAAGGCCCAACAGAAGATCGGCTCCAAAAAATGGGTAAATGGAATCAAGTCTGCAATCAATCTTATCCATGCAAGTTGAGAAATAGGTTAATCACATGTTTATTTCTTTCTTGTACTAGTTTCTGTAGGGAGGCTCAAACCAATCATCTTATACACTGAAAATAAGGAAGCGGATTTCTTTGGGAAAAAAGTTGCCATCTTAAATACTACTTTCCGCTACTAAATTGACTTTTTTCAATCGCCGTTTTTTCCCAAAAACTCAAATGAAAAATTGAACAAAATAAAAATACTTCCCAGTACTTCCTAATCTTTCTCCCCTTGTCTGTATGAGTATGGGAGACTGTCCTAGCTGTTACCCAGAGAGTAGCGTTATTATCAATGAAGGTCAGGGAGGAGAGTGGTGTGAGTAGTGGGCGGCTAAAGGGTCAAAGTACCTTGTCGAGTACGTTAAATTTGATAACAGTTCATAAATGTCGCGAAAAGTTGGAATTATCTCCGAAGCGATGATACGCAGCCCACCATACTCCATATATCTTTGCTGAACCTGAGTGCAGTTAACTTTGTGGTTTATGACCCAAGTCTAATTCATGTGTTAAGTAGGTCGGCCATAACCTACATTATGAACTGACACATCAATCCCTGTGTTAGTTAAACAACTTCACTGACTCCTCTGTTCACTTTTTCTAGTTACCTCACAGATTTCTAAACACCTTAGGCCACTCAAAAAAAACACACTTGGTTCTCATTACCACGCGCATCAGAAAAAACAATTTTAGAAGATTTTTTTTTTTTTTTGAATAGATGAACCTTAATAGAAATTATGAAAGGTATGTGTATTTAATATCAAATAAAAGCTCCTGATGTCAAGGATGCATTAAATGTATAGCCAATAAAATTCAGGAAACCCTGCGTAAGCAGACACCCCGCGTAAGAGGCCACTTTGGCCCGGATTGAAGGGTGTCGGCTTATGCGGAGTTTTACTGTATGTCTAAAGCCCATTTTATGACACTTCAAAAGCCATCTATGATATAGCAACAACAACAACAACAAAAAAAGTGTCCTCGTCATATTTTTCATGGCTTGGTGATGAGAAACAAGGTTTTTGTTTTGAGTGGCCTTATTAATGTTTTTAATTCCAAGGCATGATTAAGGTTCACTAATAAAGAGACAAAATTCCTACTGTTGTAAAATAAAATGTGAAAAAATATAATGATATGTCATGAAAGAAATGAGTCTGCAATGTAAAGCTGCATGTAGCAAAATTTCCAATTTTCCAGGTCTAAAAGTGAAAGTCCAGTCTACTTTAGAGAATTTTAAAATTCAAAATTTCATGAATGATTTTCCAGGTTCATCCCATTTTCCAGGGTCTTCAGGAGAGAACCATGTGATAAAATATGAATTCCATGGATGGGGCTTTGCAGGAACCAGAACTTGGCCTGTCTTTCCTTTCAGTTCCCATTTTATGAAGGATTCAAGCGAAAAAAATACTGGTTTCATGACATGACTATGGCGCGAGAGTGAGCGGCGGCTTTACACAGGGTGACCTCGGAATGTGACTAAAATAGGAATACATATTGGACTAACCAAGTGGCAAATGTGTATATAAGAACTGTGAACTACTGGAGTACCTCCTGTTTGGACCAAGAACCTTACCTATCCATATTGCATCCCATTTCTGGACTATAAGACAAAGCGCATTACAGCTTAGTCATAACCGACTGATTATCGCCCACCGGCAACGGCGAGAGACACTGTCCCTATACGCTGTCGCTATAGCATGGGTAAGGACAAAAAACTCAAAACAAAGATGAGTAATTCACCGCACGCGATGGAACTCAGAGGTTCTAAGGACATAGCTGAAGGCGATACGGATACGGTAGACAAACATCAACAGTTACTGGAGTTGATAGGTAACCTACCTACTAAGGCGGATATTAATGACCTACCGACAAAAAAAGAAATGAACGATCGAATTGACACACTTGAGCAGAGGACTAAATCATACCTAAAAAAAGAAATCGAGACGCTGTACAGTAAGTTCGATGTTAGTGTTAAAGAACGATTTTACATTTATAGGCAGGTCTTATTGGAGGTATACATATGGATTATTGTATGACGTATTATCACAACATGATTGGAGGAGTTTCTGGACCAGCACTGACCCCGACTACTTGTGGAACACAATCATTGGCCTTGTTAAAAATGTTGTTGACAAACACTGTCCGGTCAAAAACATGAAGTTTAAGAGAGAAAAAACCCCATGGATTACAGACGACGTTATCTCATTAATTTATGACAAGCGTACTAAACTCCATCAATACAAGTTAACTCAAGATGGAAAACTACTGGATGAAATTTGTGTCTTAAGTAGAACCATCACTAAAGAATTAAAAAAGTGCAAAGACCAATTCTGTATGGACAATCTAGAGAGCTCCAAAGATAAACCGGCTGAATTTTGGAGGAAGTTAAACCAATTAGTAAATGGATCTAAATCTACACAACAATGTAACTTAACTGATAGAGACACTGGAAAGCCAATAAGTAAATCAGACACACCAGACTTTATAAATAACTTCTTCTGCCAAATAGGGAAAAAACTGTATGACCAATGTGACCAAACCAAAATTAGAGAGAATATAGCAAACATAATTTTAAGCAACACTAACGATAAAAATCCATCTGAAACAAATAGGAGTAATATAACATTTGATAGAGATGACCTTGTTAAGATTGTTAAAAATATTAGTACACATAAAGCCTCAGGTCTGGAAGACATATCCCCTAGAGTTATGAAGGACACCATGCTAATCCTAATGGATGAATTCCTATATCTATTTAATTGTTCCATAACTACCGGAGTTATTCCCAGCGACTGGAAACTGGGGAGAGTCACTCCCATCCCTAAAACTGGAGACATCACGAGTATAAATAACTGGAGGCCTATAACTATATTAGCTACACCTGGTAAAGTTCTTGAGAAGTTAGTTCACACAAAATTATATGACATAGTTATGGAAAAGCAGCTCATCTCAGAAAACCAATTCGGTTTTCGACCGGAACTAGGCACTGGAGACGCACTCTATAACTACGCAACTCACTTATATAAGACCAAAGACATGGCCATGGTTACTGCGGCCTGTTATGTGGATATACGCAAGGCCTTTGATTGTGTTCCCCACGATATACTACTGTTAAAACTAAAGCACAAATTTCAACTACCTAGTGACCTACTTAGGTGGATAGCCTCGTATCTTGACAATAGAACCCAACTGGTCAAAGTGAATGGCAAAACCTCTGGCGTACAACCTGTCCCCTTTGGGGTCCCCCAGGGGTCAGTGCTGGGACCATTATTGTTTGTCTTGTATGTAAATGATATGTGTGAAGGTACTGCAGGCTGTCGTAATATCCAGTATGCAGACGATCTGGTTTTGTTTGGTTCAGATATGAGAGCTGATGTTGCTTCTTCAAAACTGCAGACAGCTATAGGGCAGATATCTACTTGGTGCAATGCTAATGCCCTGACCATGAATTTGGACAAAACCAAGACTTGTTGGTATGGGTCAAAAACTAGAGTGGGTAGACTTGATGCTATGAATCTTATCTGCAGTGGCAAAACGCTATCACACTGTACATCATAAAGATACTTAGGAGTAGCCCTCGATGCATCCCTGACTCTGAGCGAGCACATGAAATCGGTGTTCAAGTCTGTCAACTCTAGAATGTTTAAGCTGGCTAAATTTAGAAGTTCAATAACTGAAAAAGTTGCCCGACAAATCTACATAAGCACTATCAGGCCAGTCATGGAGTATGCATCTTTTATCATCGATGGTTGCACTAGTGCTGACTCCTTAAAGCTGCAGCGGTTGCAAATTAGAGGCCTACCTATTATTACCAGAAAAAGAGTAACTGAACTCAGCACTGACCAACTTCACAATATATGTAGAATAGAGAAACTGCAAACTAGGAGAACCCGTCAGCTACTGAGTATCATGTACAAACTTGCTCAGGACCCTGAGAACATTGATCAATCTGTTAGAGGAACCAGAAGTGATCTAAAAGTTACCTTATTGACTCATGCAAATAAAACAAGTGGTTACGAGAAAAGCCCGGAGTTCAGGGGAACCAAATTATGGAATAATCTCAAAGTAGAAATACAAATATTACCCACAAAGAAATCCTTTAAGTGGGCGATCAAAAAAGAACTAAGAGTATGTTAGACCATTTCTGAACCTTGGCGAATTGAGGATGTCTTACTGTTCTACAGAGCACCCGTGGCAAATCTAGATGTGAATGCCATCTTCACTATATTATATCATGTCATACTTCATCATCATTTATTCATACTCATACTTGTATGTGTGAATGGTGGACCAATTTGAGTGCGGAGTAACCACCATCCAATGGAAGAACTGTCCTATGACAGAATCGGATGTTTAATTGAATAAAAAAAAAAAAATAATAATAATAGAATAAGTTCCATTTGGTAAGAAAATAAAGGTTCATACCTGAAAATATAAGCTTTTAAGGGCTAAAAATCGGAAATTCCCAAAATAAAGGTTTTAAAGGCTCCTGTACAACCCCTGAGACTATTAAATTACTTTGACTAGCAGCGTAACCAAGCAACCTATTGAAACTACTCCGTCGTATCACCGAGTTATTGGGAATATTTCTCTACAACTTAAAATTTATGATATAATAGTAGTCAACCCTTTAATAGCAGCATGATGCCTCCAGGCATTCCCCTGGCTACTGCAGCATGATGCCTCCAGGCATCTTAGAGGCATAATTTATACTTATGTACCAAATTCAATAAATAGAAAAATAATTGTTTGAGTAAAAGAAATTTTGACAAAGTACATGAGGCATATTGACTTTTGATTTGGTACAACAACATATCATTAGTTACCAAGGTAAATTACACAAATCGGGTGACACATCATTTGGCATTACTATTTCCTCAAAAAGGTGCCTGCCGTAGCAGGGTCGTTTATGCAGGCAATGCCTGCCTTGTCAAGGTGAGCAGGGGAATTGGATGCTGCAGGGAAAGGGTTAATGATAATCAAAGAAAGAAGATATTTTACATTTACTTCCTATTTACACCAGCATCATTTTTGTTAGAGAAAAATAAAATGCAAATGTAAAAGAATGAAGCGAGTTCCGATTGGGTTGGATTTTTGAAACCTGCTAAATTGCCAAAATGAGCTTATTCAAGGTTCATGTTGTATAAACGTATCTCATCAATGTAAAAATGAAATTATTTGGTGCATCTTTTGATAGTCTTTCTTTCCAACATAGGATTTTGTAGAGCTCTGAGGAATTTTTCCTTCCGAAAATCAACAAAAACTGTGATTTTCTAGTGATTTTCACTTTGTTCAAAATCTGGGAGACACAATTTTGAGCCAATTGTATTTATTAACATCTTTAAAGCATATGTCATAAGAAGTGTAGACAATATAATTTTGAAAATTGGTAAAAGATTGAAAAAATATTAAAATGGTGAAAAATATCTAGGACCTTCAAATTTTCCAACATAGAGACCCATAGAGCATGTTGTTCAACACCCCGACTTTCAGTGGACAATACTAATGAAATATATTGAGAGAAATTAATTTTCCTTTATTGTACAATGCTGACACGAATTCTGGCTGTGATAACTGAAAGTTTCAACACAATCGGATTTTCCATTCTGATATCAGAACATTATGATTCCATGATGATATTTTTCCAAAAAATGGTGTGTTGGACCACACATCTCTAAAGGATGTATAAAAGAACTAATAATCATAATGGAATAACAAATATCCCTGATTATGTTAAGAACCCCCACCACTCATGAATACCCAGGTTGATTTTTTTCTAAATAAAAAAAACCCAACTTTTTATGGTTCAAAAACTGAAAACGTGTTGTCCGACACCCCGGGGTGTCGGACAACATGCTGTGATATAAGTTATGATTTTGGGGTTGTTTTTTATCAGTAATTGAGTAATGTGCTTTGTTAAATATAGCTTATTATCACATCATTAAAGATATAAAGGATTATAGCCTCAAATTTTATTTTTCTCATTGTTCTGAGCAATTCTATTAACATGTTGTCCGACACCCCTCGTGTTGTCCGACACCCCTGTGTTGCCCAACACCCCAAATATGGTTCAGAGCTTTTCTTTTAAATCTAATATATGATAATGGTATTCTGGGTAAAATATAATGTGTGTCACCATATAATATTAGTCTTTCTTAAGTTATAAGCATTTATAACATTTCTTGAAATTTCAAATATTTAGGGGGTTGGACAAATTGCGGTATTATACACAACTTCAAAAGGCTCTCAAATCTAAACCATTCATCTGATTTTGTTGGAATAATGTTTTTCTGGAAGGTTCTTAGTAGGTGGATAACATAAAATATAAAAAGAAGTATTATTCTAAAAAAAAAAATTGCATGTTTTATCCCATGATCAAAGCGGAATTTAGCAGGTTTCAAAAATCCGACCCGATTATGTTCACTTACCTAAAAAAACGAGGTAAATAACAAGGAGTTGTGTTAAACTTAGTTTCTCCGCAAAGATGAAACATCCAGTAAAAATCATCAAACAGAACTTCACATTACCTATCAGATTATATCTTTAGTCACAGTCAAGGAAAGGATATGGTGTGTTATGTCAGATTAATACATTAAAAGTGTGTGTGTGTGTGAGGGGGGGGGGGGGGGGGGTAGAAGGGTGTCCAACAACTACGATAGAAATTGAAGACCTTCTGATGCACTACGGTGCAGATTGCCCATATCGTAGTGCAGAATAAAATCATTATTAAATATATATATATATATATATATATATATATATATATATATATATATATATAATTCTTCACCTGGAACTTAGGTGGACACCCCCGCTTAAGTAGAAAAGACAGACTTTAGAAAAAATAGAAGAGGCCTTATTGTTCGATTAAAAGGCCTAGAAGATCTACGGCCATATCACGTTGAAAACACCGGTTCTCGTCTAAAAAGCCTAAAACAGCCATCCCTATACTGACTCAGTACCATACACCTCCTAATCGTTTAAAATGCCGTTTTGTTTAATCTTCTGGTCTCCAAAAACCACTGCCATTCACTATGGCCTGCTGTCACGATGGGCGTGAACATTATTTATACTACACCCCTAGCAGCGGGCAGTATTTCATAGACGTTCGGGCATAGGTTCATAGGAATATGTATTATTATATACCTATGCACTAAATCAGTGTAAATACGTACTGCTCCTAGGGGTACAGTTATCGTACACAGAATGCACTGTACGCCGTGAATCGTTGTACTGGTGCCTTTGGATAGTGACAGACTGCACGCTTTGGGTGACAGATTGCATCCTTTGAACCTTACCTGCACGCTTTGGGTGACAGACTGCACCCTTTGAAAAAATAACGCATTTTGATTGGTCGAGAGGCCGACAACAGAATTCTAGGTGCCAGATTAAAAAATGGCGGATCCCTTCACTTCGCGAGTTCTGTGGCGTCGTACAGTAACCACGGAGCGAGTTTGTGCGAAAACACATCAAACTTTGAGGTGGAATACGATAACGAATCACGTGATACACTTTAGATAGCTTATATATGCGAGAAATATCGATTTCGATACGTTCACGGGCCGAGCGGGCGACTCGTCGATGTCAACAAATGCAAAACCCCTGTGATACACTGCACTGCTCGAGTGGAGCTGTCCGACCGCACAATCTAGCATAGCAGGGTGATCGCACGCTAATTTATGCGGCGCTATAATGTATTCGCGCCTGCGCGGTGATCACTTCCTGTTATCAACATCCGGCGTGTCTGCCAACGTACACATCGTCTTTGCGAGTTGCAAAAAGTGACTTCGACGTCGAATTGCGGTCAGTTTTAGCTAATTAAGACCGAATTAAGGTATATAATAATATGAAAGCATAGTGATAGTGCCAGTACGGGGTAGATTTACTCGTTGTTTCGGAGAAATTCGTTCTGAACTCGCCGTGGCGGCTCGTTCAGAACGAATTTCTCCGAAACAACTCATAAATCTACCCCGTACTGGCACCATAACTATGGTTTCACATATTATATGTTCTTCATTATGTTCTATGCGTAACGTTATTCATAAAATGGGACCACTATAATGATCTGATCTATATTCCAGAGGAAAAAACTGTATGTAACTAGTGCAAGACGATTGTGTAATTGGGATGAACTGAGTCAATAAAAAAGAGAAAAAAGACCTCTGCATTATCCACCTGCTAATATGTTAATGTAATTACATAAAACGACCTGACCATGCTGTACATGCTAAAAAACGGTATGGAGAATTGTTGCTTTTTACGGAACGAGGCCCAGGCCGGGTTCCGTAAAACATTAATTCCCATCGACTTTTGTAGCATGTACATGCATGGTAGGTCGTTATATATTTATTATATACCCAAAATTATTCAAATCTTACCATATATTGGCAGAGAAGACATGTCTATATGAAAGCTCACACACTTCTAATGTTTCAACGTGTTCAGTATAACAGTGTACTGCATAGGGTTCAGTATAAAATTTATACTGCACAGGGAGCAGCAGTACGTAATTATCAAATACACTGCATGGGTATATATTAATTACATAGAACGACCTGACCAAGCAGCACAAGCTACAAAAGGAGATATTTTAGTCGATGTTTAGGGTCAGGGTTAGGGTTATTTTTCCATATGGAACAATGTTCAGTGCAGTATCTTTACATTACATGACGAAAAGGCGCATATTTACAGGATATACAACGTGGGTATTTTACATCTGGTCAACCATTACAGGGCCCCAGTAGACTATCCCTAGGTTCAGCTTTTTCTCACTGCTTTTACACAAAATCTGATCGAATCTATGAGATGAGTAAATCTCACTCCTACATATTTACTGGGGTGAGGGTGTTCAAGTTCCACCCCAATAGATATGGTCTTTGATATAGCAGTAAATCTACCATTACTATGAGATTTAAAAAAAACAACCTGAATAGCATATCTAATATATGTTTCACCTGAATCAATGTTGTCTGTTTTAGTATGCCCATTTCACCCAAATAATCTGATTGGACATTTAACTATATGGCATTCAAACTGTCAGATCTGATGGGACAGATTTAACTATACTGCATTCACCCTGTGTATCTGATGGAACAGATTTATCTATATGGCATTCAAACTTTCATATCTGATGAGACTGACTTAGCTATACTGCATAAATTTGAGGTCTACTGGAGGTTCTACCAATTGAGCTCTTGAGTTCCACTTTTTCTATAGTTTCAGTGTTACACCAACAAATACCTATTTTGCTTTTGATAAATATTTAAACCTATGGCATATTGTAGAAAGTGTTGGATTCCGTTTTGTCCTCTTTGCACTATTCTTCCCTTTCAAAATTACAAGGTCTAATCTAAATAGCCAACAATACCAGATTCCTAGAATGGAAATATCACCAAATACCTAACAGTGTGCTATGACACATGAAACGAGGCATTTATATATATATATACCTGTTTGGAATTCTTGGAGACTGGATAGGATGAATAAACAGGGACCTTGCGAAACAACAACTGAATTTTAGTTAGTAGTGTTAGTGTCTATCGCACTCTTGTTAGGTCTGCTTCTCACTACACTCGGCTAGAGTCTCATGCATTTGCGCCCTGCCCATTGTGCGATAAACGCTAACACTACTAACTCTCGTTCAGTTTTTACTAATTCCTCTCCTGAGCAGCGCTCAGGTCTAATAACTATTAACGCAATGTTATTAACAATGCTAGAGGGGGAGACAGTATGAAAGACAGTCAGAAAAAAACAGAGATGGCTGAAGACAGAGATTACCATATAATCTTACTTTCACCATCCTCTTCCGTCAATTTCCTTAAATAATCTTAGCTCCTAGTTTTCACTTACCTGAAAAAGCTAAGCAGACACCACCGAGTTGTGTGAAGCTCATTTTTTCCGCGAAGATCAGATATCCACCCAGAAGCGTCATACAGAACTTCAAATGACCTATCATATTATATCTTTAGTCAAAGTCAAGGAAAAGAAATTGTGTATTATGACTACTACCTACAATACAAACCTAAATCGAGAAACAAGAGATTTAAGAAACGAGGCGTACGCACTTCTGTAATCAACCGATTTAAAAAATAAATAAAAAATTGAGAAACAACAAACTTCTTCATTGGTTGCTGGTAATGTCATACATTTTAGAAATATTTGCAAAACTTTCATAAATGTGTATTGGTAAAAGCAATTGCAAGTTTGGAGGGTTTCATAATATTCACTCGGCTATCACCTTGTTCATATTACTGCGCACTCTAAATTCGATGGCGAACGAGGACGCGGCCCAAACCCTCATCAATTTCTTTCTTAATATCTTCTTGCTAAATCTTCAGATATTTTATGGATGCTTATTGTTTGAAGCCTGCTTAAAGTGCAAGCGTGGAATATACTTGGGTTGACGGATCAGCACGATCAGAGACCAAGCTCCTGCCAACCGAAGAACCAGGGATCTCAGCAGCCCATGACGACAATCCCTGAAGCTATCCCCCCCCCCCCCCCCCCCCGCCTCGCTACCATAAACAAGCTTACTGGAATCTCAGGGGCCATCCATAAAGTACGTACGCACTGAGGGGGGGTGGGTCAAAAAATTTGAAAATTTTGCGTATGCTCCCTCTTTGTTCAATTGCGTACAAGATCGGGAGGGGGGATCGGGGGGTCCAAAATTTCAGAAATTCTGCGTACGTACTTTATGGATGGCCCCTCATTAAAATTGATGAAAACTGTGTCCCCTGGTGAGTAGGACTGGTACTAGTGTGTCCTCTCCAAGCAGACCCTACCTTCCATGTCCTTATAAGGTTAAACCAGATTTGTGCATGGGAGATTGTACTATGAAGCTGGCTCTTGGTGTTAGCTATGCATTCAAAGTGGTTTGTATGGTAACAGTACAAAGGTTTCAGGGATTTCAGGGATGTCATCCATGCATAATCTATGGGGAGCTTGTCAGGGAAAAACCTGAAAATCATGGAAGTAATAATGCACATATTTGTAGGGAAATCAGATATATAGAGTTCCTGAAAGAATATAGGGTTGACATACACAGGTTCTATCAAAGCTTTTAGATAGTGAGGACAATATTTCTGTATTTTATAAAAAAAAAAAAAAAAAAGATTTCAGGGATTTCCCTGAACTCTGACGTCCCTGAAGAACAAACATAAATGCGCCTTTTGTGAATAACCACAAACCATGCCTGAAGATACCAGAATAGGAAAGATTTTCTGTTCCACCAAGCCAAATATTAGCAGGATGGTGTGCAACCTTGGCCGAGTGTACCCAGGAACATGCAAAGTGCTTAAAAATCCTCAGTTGAGAATGTGCGCATATATATATATAAGACAATATACGTTCCTGCTAAATCTGACCGAATATTCACGGTGAAAACTGGAAAATTTGTGCAGAAAATCATTGGTACTACATTCTCTTGGGGAAAAAATGGATGAAAACACTCATCTACTAGAGAGGTTTATAAATCCGTCTCTCATGAATATATTTACAAGGATACGTCAAAGGTGAAGTATTTCCGATGATCCAGAAGATGGAGAGATTCACGAGGAAGGCGATGACACCTGAGATGGAGACCATCACCTGTATAACAGAAATATTACTCATGGATGTGAAGACTTACAGCAGTATAGTTTACAAAGGGTCAGGGGTTGGAGCTTCCCTGAGGGTTGGTGGTTCTCAATCTGGGTTATATTACTGGAGGGGAACCTGAGTTTTATTACCCACCTAGTACGGAGTCTCCATGCTAAACCTATGGAGCTTACAGATCACTACTGAGTAGAATACGGACCTCCGGAATATCCTAGGAGAATACGGCTTTTTCGGCCACCTGACGGGCATTATAGGAACTAATTCATATAAACAAAGGACAGAACTTGGGTTGAATTTCTAATAATATATTAGATTTTTTTCCTAATAATTACCCGAAAGGTGAGTAATAAATACAACATTACCATGATTTCGATCTGTGTGGCCATATTCTCCTTCGTGTCAACTACGCCGAGAATACGGCCACTCAGATCGAAATCATGGTAATATTGTGTATTTATTATCCAACTAATACAAAGTGTCCATAGAAAACACATAAGGAGTTTGTATGGACATACCCGGCGCATACGGATATGTTATATGCTCCAGTTGGCACATACGGAAAAATAGTGTGTACGGGAAAATAGTGAATAACTTAAATGAACTGATATCGACATGCAACTTGCCCAGAAAAGGTGGATAATAAATACAATGTAGACTGGTTTCAGATAAAAGCGGTTGTATGCTCCTCGGAGTTGACTCTGCGCAATATCCTTACAGCAGTATATTTTACAAGAGGGACAGAGATCCTTGGTAGGTGGGAGGATTTCAGAGTTTCTCAGAGAGTTGGTGGGTTACCTGAGGGTTGGTGGTTCTCAATCTGGGTTATATTACTGGAGGGGAACCTGAGTTATATCACTGGTTTACAGGCCTCCCAGTACCACTCTTCCTCAATATAAGTTTTTTTAATAGGTTTTGAAAATCAAAATGTACGTTTTTTCAGGTTTTTTACAAGGCCAAAAATATAGCTTTTTATAGGTTTTTAGGGTTAACATATTCAGCATGATGGAGTCAAAATATAGGGAATTGCTTATCTCCAGTTCTTGATTTCTAAAAAGATTTACCGGCACATCAGGATGTCTGGCTCATCAGGTTAGACATGTCTGCTGAGTTTCAAGCAGGCTAGCAAGACTGGCAAGATGTCATACAAACTGTTAAGTCTTAAATATATTTAAGATCTTTTGAATACACTGATTTCTTTGTCATTTAAAAATCTGACTTTGTGTCAAGTCAACTTCAAAAATTTGTATACATCAATCTGCATGGCAATACAAAAGTATAGCTTTTTATAGGTTATGTAACTTACTTAGACAAAATAATGGCTTAACAGTAGATATATAGATTTTAAAGGTTTCACTGGGGGGGAACTGGGTTATGTCACTGGTGGAAAACCTGGTTCATGTCACTAGTGGGGAACTTGGGTTATGTCACTGGTGGAGGAACCGGTTTACATCAATGGTGGAGAACCTGGGTTATATCACTGGTGGAGGAACTGTGTTGTGTCACTCTTGGAGAACCTGGTTCATATCACTAGTGGCAACATGGGTTATATCACTAGGGTTTACATCAATGGTGGAGAACCTGGGTTATATCACTGGTGGAGGAACTGGGTTATGTCACTGGTGGAGAATAGATAATTATTCGTACTCCATGGGTATATGCGCGGGACTGATTACAACACGGTATAGATCTCCCTACTACCCTAGGACTACGAAGAAAGTAGTGACTACTGCGAGTAAGAACCTGGTTCATATCACTAGTGGCAACATGGGTTTTATCACTAAGGTTTATATCACTGGAGAATGAACTGGGTTATATCACTGGTGGAGAATCTGAGTTATATAACTGGTGTGAACATGGGTTATATCACCAGTGTTTTCATCACTGATGGGGAATTTGGGTTATATCACTAGTGTAGGAACTGGGTTATAACAGCAGTGAATGAACTGGGTTATATCACTGGTGGGGAAACCAGGTTATATCACTGGTGGAATACTTGGGTTATGTCACTTGTGAAGAACCTAGTTTACATCACCAGTGGGAGCATGGGTTATATTACTGGTGGAAAATCTGGGTTAAGTTATTGAAGGAGAACCTGGGTTATATCTCTAGTGGGAAATAACTGTGTATATTTTATTATTCTGATGAAGAAAACCACTGATAATTTATACAAGAACTTAAAATTGGATATGAGAATCAGCTTTTCAGCTATGTGTTCAGTTCAGCACTGGATGACTCTGGAAATGTTACGTACAAGTGCTTCTACTGGCCATGCAGAAAGAATGCCGTGGGTGCCTGTGACGGGCTCGAAGAAGGGAATGACGAAGAGGAGAAGTGTTGCTGAGAGTGGTGCCTGGTAGTACAAGAGCTGCATCGAGTTGACCTGGAACTCCTTCTGCTTCTCCGCAACCCACTGCAAGAAAAAAAATGATCACAGTCACTGAAAAAGTTATGACAATGTTACGAGTTTTGCCGCTTTCACACAATAAATACTGTAGACCTGTCGGAAGCATAGGGACCGCTTTGAGCTTCCAAATGCAAATTCTCTGTTGAAAATAAACTTTTGATCTATTAAAATTTAAACATATTTTGTCACCTTTATGTCTTATTCGATTCAGTAAGCGTGGAGATTACAAGCAGATTACATGGTAAACATTGGCACAGCACTGTAGTGCTGTTTCCAAGATAGAAGGTTAGTGTTAGTGGTTCAACATCCCAGGGGACCCTGAGGATATACAAGGGCCATCAAAGATTTAAGCTTTTCACTTTTGCAGATTTATTTCAGTCAATTCTTTCCAAAGTTTTCTACAAAAATCTGAATCATCTTTTCAAAAAGTGGAATTCCATTTACACGATTTTATGTGATTGTTTACATGCCATTCGTTGTCTTCCACTACAGATATCACTCAGTTCCGCTTTGTGATATCATTCTGCAAAGACAACTCATGCCATATAAACAATCGTATGCAATTTTATGATGTTTCATTCTAGAATGCGCACTCTAAGCTGATCCTGGCCAGATTAGTAGACTGTTTAATCATTGAGTGTGCCTGCCCCCCCCCCCCCCAACCCCATTTATGTATCTATCTTTGTCTGTGTAGTTAAACATCCAATATGTTCCGTTAGACTTAGTTTGGTTTGGTGGTGATCGAATCTATGAGATGGATTTAGGTAGAAATCTCACCCCTACACATTTACTGAGGTGACATTTCTTTTAACTCCCACACCATAAAGACATGGTATAAAAAGGACTGACCTTTGATATAGCAGTAAATCTACCACTGCTGGGGATGAAGGAGAAAGGTGGCTGCACACCACGCCACATCACACCACATAGACAAGGTGTGAGAAGGACTGGCCTTTGATATAGCAGTAAATCTACCACTGCTGGGGGAGCGGGGGTTAAGGAGAAAAGTGGCTGCAGTGGGACTCGGACCCACAAAGTACCGTAACCTTGGGTTTAAAAGTCAAGTGCCTTAGCCATTTGCTGGCCATGAGCCCCAATAGGACTTTTTCCACTGGCCGGCAATGCGCCTTATCTGCTTGGTTACGCAATGCGGGAGGCCAAACCATCACATGGCAACGTATTCTTTATCATTGCAGGACTGAGTTTATGAGAGTAATAAGTTTATAATACCCATGCACATTATTTCCATAGACATAAAAGCGATTGCATCATATTCTATGGTATGCCATCTCCAATTTGATGTATCATACATGCATATCACCTCAATGATACTATAGATATTCCTTAGATAACACAGGGACACCTAAACTGGATATACACTAATACATTGGCAGGCCTAGCTATGATATTCTTATCTTTTTCCAAGTTAAAACCAAGACAATTATCAACTATGATGTTTAGACAGTTCAGACTCGTTAATACAATGCCAAAGATTGTTCCCGAATTCTAATCCGTCAAAAACAACACTCCTGCAATCACACCCACCGTTCACACTTTAGGTGTGATTGCTGTGTGTCTCTATATGAATACCGCCGGACTCGCGGTGTTTGTCCGAGCGGCCGCGTAACGAGACGGTGAATCGTTTGGCGGAGCTGAACGGCAACACCTGTATTGGTGGATGTGAGCGACAATAAGGGCTGCACACACAGAGGTAATCAGGCAAGCAGTTCTTTCAACATTTAGGACGATCCAGCATGATGCGACCAGGCACTGGGAAACCTGCCAGCCAAAAACATTGGGCCAGTGGAGCACTTTTTTTTAAAATTTGGTTTATTTGGCCCTATCTCCTATACAGAAGTTTTTCTGAGCTTGTAGAATAAAACAACCCTGCTGCCTTCTTTGCAATGCTACTGAATCTAAGCTATGAGAGTAGTTAGGGGAAGGAGGAGGGGGTGTGTATAGGGCATATAGCCTATGAGCCATGGGGGCTGCCATGACGCCCCCCGAGTGGGTGTTCTTCACTATAGGTCAGGAAGGCATATTAGGGACTAAGGTCGGATCAGGATTCAAAAAGTGTTTCCCTAAAAATTCTTATAGATTGACTTGTGCTGCATATCTAATTAGTTTAAGTAAGCATTTGTTTGTAATTAATAATAAAAAGAAAAGTATTTTCTGAAATTATAATGTGAAAATATAGCATCATTTCCAACCAAGCCTTACTTCTCCATTTTCTGCCTACCACGACAGTGGTTTAACATATAGCACATATCACAAAAAGGGGCATTTTGCTACTTTTCTATTTTGATAACAAAACAGTCCATTTTGACTTCTACTATGAGTCCAATAAAGGTTAAGGTATCAAAATGATCCTCAAAGAAATCTCTACTTGATTAAACTGGGCTTTGATTTTGCTTCCATATGGAATTCTATGGAATCTTCACTCATATTCTAGAAGTCAAACATTTTGCCGAACCTTTAGCGTGATTTTAGAGGAAATATGTCAAAAATGAAAACAGATAAATCACCTCAATAAATTCAGAATATATATGAAAATAGAGCCCATAATCTCTGGTTTAATATGGTACCATTTGTAAATCTGTATCTTTTTTACAGCCTAAGTTATGATAACTGTTGTATAGCAAGTCAAAAATAACTAGTTTTCAGTCCCCAATATGGTTGCGAGGCCTATAATGGAGATGAAAAAGTAGGTGTTCTTCACTAATGGAGGTGGAAAAGAAGTGAGTGATAATTGGGAAAGGTCACAACTCTAGCCTTGCTCAAATATTTATATATTGTGTCCCATGTGAAAAACATCATGTCCTGGGTTTAATGATTATCTCATCCTGCTCTGGGATGGGTGTCGAGAGTCAAGGGAACCATGGTAAAACATTGAAAGGCAGTTGAATTTTGTAAGAACAAAGAGCCAGAATATAGATCTGTTCCCCTAAGGGTCTGCCATACTGCTGGCCACCTAGTGACTGCTTCATGAACTAACAATGGCTCTGTCTCCTATAATGAGATGAGTAAGAAATCGGTACCCAGGCTTTAAGTCTATAGGACTATATAGGAAATGATGATAATAGGTTAGCGTGTCACTTATGCCCATCTTATCATCTTTAAACACCAAACGAGAGGCACCATCATTTATAGCATTGAGATAGAGACCAAGCCTGTTATAGATACACCAGTTTGTTATCTTATCTGTTTAAGCGATGAGTTTCGCTCGACCAGGTCAGCTTGACTTGTAGATCTTACTAGTATCAATAAGACTACAATACTGAAGCATTGTTAGAATAGAAATGTTACGATTTTAAAGATTCTGCATCGGGAAGAATAATAAAACGCGAAAGAATATGTTCAGATAAGGAATCGGAAAGAAAGTATGATAATTTCCAATGAAGCATTGTTAGAATAGAAATGTTACGATTTTAAAGATTCTGCTTCGGGAGGATGAATAGTAAAACGCGAAAGAAAATGTTCAGAAAAGGAATCGGAAAGAAAGTATGATAATTTCCAATGAAGCATTGTTAGAATATAAATGTTACGATTTTAAAGATTCTGCTTCGGGAGGATGAATAGTAAAATGCGAAAGAATATGTTCAGAAGAGGAATTGCAAAGAAAGTATGATAATTTCCAATGAAGCATTGTTAGAATAGAAATGTTACGATTTTAAAGATTCTGCTTCGGGAGGATGAATAGTAAAACGCGAAAGAAAATGTTCAGAAAAGGAATCGGAAAGAAAGTATGATAATTTCCAATGAAGCATTGTTAGAATATAAATGTTACGATTTTAAAGATTCTGCTTCGGGAGGATGAATAGTAAAATGCGAAAGAATATGTTCAGAAGAGGAATTGCAAAGAAAGTATGATAATTTCCAATGAAGCATTGTTAGAATAGAAATGTTACGATTTTAAAGATTCTGCTTCGGAAGGATGAAAAGTAAAACGCGAAAGAATATGTTCAGAAAAGGAATCGGAAAGAAAGTATGATAATTTCCAATGAGCATTACGTTCGATGTTAATTTTGGTGTGTCTTTTGATCAACTAATCACAACTTTGTAATCGTGAGAATATGTGTCTAAGCGCATGCGTGCATGTGTGTTAGTGAGGCGTGGTGCAACCCCAATAAACCTGATCAATCTGAATTCAGCTTGTCTGGTTTTCTATGGATCATATCAACTTGAATTACTTTAAAAAGAAACAAATATATCTTCATGATCCCATTTAAGATCATAGAAAAGGGCTATAGACACATTTGAGGATTACCAGTGGCTGTGGCACAGCCCATACTGTCTCACTATTCCCAACACAAACGTATGTGACTTATTCCTGTGATTTATCCCACCCCTAATATAAAATCCCATAGGCTTAACATTGGGTTTCCGTATGCCACGCTGACTTTATATGCCACTAGTGGCATACAGCATTGTTATCACGTAATATTCCAAAATCGAGGAGATAGGGTAGGATAAAATCAAAACCTGATTCGTTTTAATCTTGGCCACCGCATTCCACTCCTGAAGTTTTGGCTCCGGACTTCTCTCGGCTTCGCCTCATGAAGTCACTTCGCCAAACTCCAGTCGTGGAATACGGTTGACAAGATTAAACCTCATCCAGTTTTACGATATTATCTTCTCCTTGGACTCTATGTCTTATCTCACCCCAGTATTTTTCTCCATAGGCTTAACATTAGGAACTCGTACTCCACGGCCGTGAAGTTTGTGTACCGAATACTCAATGGCTAATTGGGTGTTTCATTTTATCAATAATGTTATACGGGGTGAGATAAAATCAGAAACCCACTCGATGAAAATAACTTTTACGTCATAGGCTTTACGTTAGGAACGCATACTCCACAGCCGTGAAGGTAGTGTACCCAATACTCAATGGCTTTATCCTATTAACTGATAATGTTATACGGGGTGAGATAAAATCAGAAACCCTCTCCATGAAAATAACTTGGTCCGCAATCTACCTTGTTTACCCGCTACATATTTCACTCAGCTTTGCTTCGTGAATTACTCCGCAGTCAAACTCGGTGGAGTATGGACCGCGTTATTTTCATATTATGAGTTTCCTTCTAAATCTACACTAATATGTTACATCACCAGCACACTGTGTTTCTAGTGTGATAAACAGTGGACAAATAGAATTACCCGATGTGCTTTAACTACACTGAAGGGGAATTGATTATCTAACAGAGTTCGTACATGGACAGCCCAATAAGATTCCAGGCTTTTCCCAGGCTTTTCCCGGCTCTAATATTTCTTTTCCAGGCACATAACAATGTGAATCAATACCATCTTGCTAGTGAATGAAACATGAAGACAAACAATCAAAACCATGCTATAATATTAATAAAAAGGAATTAATCAGATAGCTGACTTCCCTGCACATGTCCACAGTCAAATGACATTGTAAGGATGTAAGGTAATTATATAGAACGTCCTGACCATGCTGTACAAGTCACAGAACGAGATGCTAATTTACCTTTTGTACGGACCGAGACGTTTACGCTGAGTTGGACGTTATATATTTACTATATACCAGAAAATTATAAAAAAAATCAATTTCATTTTTGTTAACAACGAAAATTTTAATAAATATGTATAGCTAGGTGGTCCGTATTTTAGTGTAAGGACCAGTGGTCCGTACAGTATTTTTACGTCATATGCCAAAACAGTGTGTATTTACAGTGTATACAGCATGGGCGTATAGTAATGTATTTTACATCAGTTTTTAATAGTAATCTAAAAATGCTTTTGGGCGTCATCCATAAAATATTCAAAGTTACTTGAATATTTTATCCTCTCTCCATCTTGTACGCAATAGATTAAATAAAGGCCGTACGCAAAGTGTCCAGAATTTCTAACTCCCCCACCCCGAACCCCTGTATACTACTATACTAAATAGCCAGTGTAATCAGCCTTGTCAATGGAGATGAGGGCGTGAATATTTTACCAACTTTATATACAGCTCCCTAGACGAACTATTTCACCACCATGATATATATTTCTATTTGGCAACAGATCTTGTTAATCTTGTTATGTTATGGGTAGTTTAGTTACCCTTTTGTTCATCTCAATTAGACTCTCAGGCAGAGTTTGGTCCGGGCGAAACTCGACTATCACCCGGACCGCAAGACTCTACATAAGGCAGCACTTACGGGCGGCACATACAATATTTGCAACAGAAACAACTGTCGCTATTGCACCAGACTAGACAAATCCGGCCACATAAAGTCGTCTACCACTGGCCGGGAATACATCACAAAATACAATGTCACATGTCAAAGTTCAAATCTGATCTATTGTATAACTTGCACTAGGTGCAAATTGCAATATGTGGGCCAGATGAAGCGACGCCTTATGGATCGCTTCCAGGACCATTTCCACAAGGTGACTCACAGTCGCCTAGACAGCGACATCGGCAGACACTTTAACACTTCAGACCACCAAGGCCTGACAGACATGAAAATCCACATAGTGGACTTCATACACTCAAACCCCGAGAGCCCACACTCGGGAACGCTGAGAAACAAAATAGAAAAAAACTGGATACATCGGTTACGAACTCAAATCCCAGAAGGGATGAACCTCATAGACACCCCGATCTATCCCACGGCACACCATTAAGGAGTGCGATCACACACCTTTGCCTCGTCTAAAAATTTTTTATGTATACGGTCGATCCACCACTCCCCGATGGAGCCGTTCTGTGATCAACTCCCATATCACAGGAGTTTGTAACCAATGCACAATAACCAACATGGCTTTTTGTATTATGTAAGGACCCCTTTCACCACAATAATACAGTTCAAATGTTGCGACACTAAGTTCAGAGAATACCAATTTTAATCTGATCACCTTGTTACCCACAAAGCTTACTATGATGCCTGATGAGCCGCTTTCGGCGAAACTTTGACATATCACCTCTTATGTAAATAACAGCACACACACAGACAGACTTACACTGTCCAAAATCCCCCCCTGATCTCTGTAGAGACTCCAGGGCAACCGTTGTTGACACTATGATGTCACGACTGACAGTGCGCTATGGCTACGGTGGTTAGGTACAGTTCTACAAACTGTCACACAAGGTAGCATCGCTGGGAGAGAAGGGCGTCGCCTCGTCCTGCATTCATTCATTCATCTCAATTAGACATGGATGTCAGTTGGGGTCATGAATAGAATAAGGAGTCCCTCCCACCTACTACGATTAACTCTACGATTAACCCTTTGGCCGTGTCGGCGACAAACTGAAAAAATTGTGGAGGTATCGTCGACAAACTCCTCAATTAGTCAGGTTTTGTCGCCGACAAAATCGCTGCGCGCCGATGGGCTACGACGCGCTACAACAAAAAAACGTTGATCGTAGAGGGTCTACGAAATTCAAACATGTTTGAATTTCGTAGCTCGTCGTAGCCCGTCGGAAGGTTCGGGCCCCCTCCCACCTACTATGACGCACTACGACTAAGTCTGCGACAGCAGCGCTCGTTGCCGACGCTGTCGGCGACGAGCGCTGCTATCGTAGTGCGTCGTAGTAGGTGTTGTAGTGCGTCGTAGTAGGTGGGAGGGCCCCCTAAGAAACATTTTTTATTTGAAATTCAGTGCCTCAGAGAGACTATCAAAACATATTAAATAGATCGTTTTTGGCCATGGAATGGGTCTGGGGTGCATAGGGAGGTTCGAACCACTGTTTATTGGTGTGATTGTAACTCAATTTATTCTTTGTTTTACACACACAAGAATTGTAAACTGAAAATGATAACAAGTATTTCCTTGAAAAAAAAGGAAATCTGCCATCTCTGAGTAAAATGGTTCAGCTATTCGCCATCAACATGGGATTGCTAATGCAGGGGCTATAAGTCAATGAACTTGCCCCAGCTGTTATTAGAGCGTAGCCAGCAGCGGTTAATAAATGATTTGAAGGCATTTACGTTTAGTGTGTTGTTGGACGAGGCGTAACGTTTAGTACCGCTAAAGTACCGACACAATTATTTTTGACATAAGGAAGCCAGTTTCTGTATAACGTATCACACAATTCTATAGAATTTCACCAAGATATACATTTTTTTTTTAGCATCGGTTGTGTGTGGAAGTGTTCCTGCCTCGTATCTATAACAACCAAGATATAAATCTTGGCCTTTGTCAAGCCCTGCACGAAATATTCAGCCTTGGACAAATCCCTGCTTTAACTGGTTAGTTGAAAGGGTGAGAGATCAGGGTAGGGTTGTGGTCATGCATGCGTGACGACTGGCGACTTTTCACCTAAAACAACATACTAATTTTTTTTGTTGTTTTGTTTGGTTTGATTTAACATCCAGTCAACCATTATAGGTCCTTACCCGACTTTCTCAAGATTCTTTTACACCGCAAGGGTGGTGATCGAATCTATGTGATGAAATCAGGTAGATATCTCACCCCTACACATTTACTGAGGTGAGAGTTCTTTTACTTCCCACACCACATAGACATGGTATGAGAAGGATTGGCCTTTGACATAGCAGTAAATCTACCACTGCTGGGGTCGGGACTCGAACCCACAAAGTCCTACAACCTTTGGGTTCCAAGTCCAGTGCGCTCACGACTGAGCTCAATTGATATCATCTGTCTTTGACACTAGGAAATTAATTTCATATACAGAAACTGAATACCGTAACACACTAGTTATAAGATGACCCCGGTTATAAGCCAACTCCTCACTTCAGCAAAATGCTTCAAGTCGATTCGGGGGCATTTGAACTTTAGAAAAATCCTGGTTATAACCCGACCCCCTACTTTAGGGTCCTGCCCCCCCACCCCCACCCAACTCTTTATAAACGTTTCAATTAACTTTTTTTCACCAATATAGGATATCCCATGCTATCTGACCATGTATATCTCTGTCTTTTGGCACTTTATTATAGATTTGTACTGATTTTAGTTTTTTCAAAAATTAATTTTTGAAAAAACCCAGGTATAAACGCCCGATTTGGGCAAAGATTTATAAGCCGATTATTTTTAATGACCCTAAAAAAATTGGCTTATAAGCGGGGTTTTACGGTACATGGATTTCCATCTTATAGTGGAAAGCTGCCATCTCTGACTTCTATACACAGACGATGCTACCGATGGCAATTGATGTTTTTACAGAACTCGGCCTGGGGCCTCGTTCTGTAAAAAGCAACAATTCCCCATCTCGTTGTGTAGTATGTACTGCATGGCCAGATCGTTCTATATAAATACAGCAAGCTTCCCCTGACTGGAATCCTTGGTGGTATTTTATAGACAGCGACGTCTTTATTAGTGACCACGGAAAAGGAGTGACCGTATTAGTGACCAAATTACTGTGACCGTCACTGTTTTGCGTTGCGTAGACCCGATCACGATTTTACAGTGGGAGCACTGTTGATTTGATCACTAATAGGACGGTCCCTGTTGAAACGATCACTATTATGGTGATAGAATCAAAACAATCACCATTTCTATGGATATTTACCTGCCAACAACCAAATTGTCTTCGCCAAGTCAATTTCGGAAATTGTCTGTGGTTCTTTGCCCATGTCAAATAAAACTAGTGACATACATTGGCTTGTCACTAATAGTGACCGTTTTATTGATCATTTATGGAAAAATCAGTATTGATGATCATGGCTATGCAACGCAAATCGGTCACTCTCAATCGGTCACACCTGTGACTGATCACTGTTAAGTAATTATCATGACTATGAAACCCGATGCGCTGGAAACGATCACTATCAACGATTGTCATGACTATAAAACACCCCCCTTTATCGCACTGAGGAGGGGTGTGGCAGGGACTGAAGCGCAGATGTAGTTGTTAGTAGACAAGGATAAACTTCCAAGACATCAACATACTGAATCTTCCCAACAAACTAAACAGGAAGAATCAATAACATTTGATGACAGTCTTTGTTTACGTACACACTTCGCAGACGCGATTTTATTACTCCCTAGACAGGTGTCGGGCATTTGTTTGTTTGGGTAGTTTAACGTCCAATTTATTTACTTAGACTTTGTCAGGCATACCTTGCATGTGGGTAGGTAAGTAAATAGTTGAAACTAAACGAGTGTTAGTGGTCAGGTCGGCAACTCACTGGGCTTCGCTAACACCTAACACAGCAGCGCGACCTGCCCATCATGCAAGAAACACTCATACTACTAACTCTCGTTCAGTTTAGTATTTATCCTTTCCCATCTCCACGACCTTGGAATAATAATTAGCCATTTTAGTGCGTCCAAGTTCCTCCAGCAAATGAAATTTGCAGCTGCCGCATTGTCAAGTAAGACCATAGGTCGTTATTTCATACACTGCATTTGTGTGACATCGCGCATGCTCTGTTCGCTGATTGGTCAATCTTTTTATTATCCCTGTGCTATAAATAACACTTTACTGCACGTTCGCCCAAATAAAGTGACCTAAAACCTTGAGATTTTGTTGTACACACTTAACACTGCCTGCTGCCATTTCTTAGTGGACCATTAACACAATATTGGCATGTAGTATCCATCGTATACAAAGTCACCATTGAAAATGTATGGGGACTCAGTAAACCACAACCCATTGTATAAAACATGTCAGATACCATAACTGTGGTATACTTATACCAACCTGTGGTATACGGCCTCAAAACCATGGTATATGGGAAAAATCGTCCCTTTGTGCTATAGAGCCAAGAAATAGTCCCCATTGTTATACCCTTTAATATGGCAATTACTGGGTTTAATTTATTCGAAATAATGGATAATATATACAACAAACGATGATTATGTGGATAGGCAGCTCTGTAAACCACTCGAGTTTGACGTTGTAATACACTCGCTAGCGCTCGTGTATTACTACGCGTCAACCTCTCATGGTTTACGGCCGCCTGTCCACAAAACCATCGATTATTGTCTATGTATCCTCCTGCATGATATAAAAGTATTATGTATACCAATTTGTAGAGATGATTTGAGCCAATCATAGATTCATGAGCTATGACCAAAGAGGTTAGAATAGTTTTTTCTCATGTTTGGGAATAAACATTGAAAAATAAAAATAGAAATAGATGAATAGAAATAGATCTACATGGTATTTTTTCTCCCAATTTTACACAGAACACTGACATGGGGCAATTATTCTAGCCACAATGGCCCCATCATCATTATAGATATTGGTTCCACTAGAGTATAACTGCAAGACTCCTGCTGAGTCAAAAACAAATAACGATCATCAACTTCTAGGCTTTCAGTTTCATTATCAAACGCACATTTGATTATAAATACAATATCAAAAATCAAACTTACAACTTGGTAGAGAGATGTCACGAACACTCCCGCTGTTGCAAAAATTATTCCTAGAAGGTTGAACCTGATATCGTAGTATGAGTTAAGGAAGACGCCAATGGTTATAGGGACCTGTGAGAAAGAAAGACGCATACATTACTCAATCAGTGGAATGCATTTTATTTTGGGTCTATTCAAGATATTACAACAAGCATCTACATACTGGAGGTTAGTTAGATTTAAATTAAAAAATATATATTGCCTTTTTTGCGAATTGAATTTGTTGTGGAGGGGAGGAAAGGATTAGATATTCTGATTTTGTGATACTGGTTCCATATTTGTTCGTTTGGGAAATATCAAACTGCGGTTTGATTAAGAGAATCACTAATATGCTTTTCTCATCTACAGTAAAACACTGCTTCCGGGATACCCCGCTTAAGGGGTCACCATGCTTAAAGGTCCTTAAGTGGGGGCAATTTTCTCAGAACAGAAAATTTTCCCCTATTAAGAATATATGTTAACCCTGCTTAATGGGTCACCCCACTTCAGGGAACAGTTATATTGGTACAGAATGCTTCCTAACCCCGCTTAAGGTGACACTTTTGAGGGGCATTTCATCAAATCTAAGGCTACAGTAGGGGGTGCAACACTCAAGATTATCTTGATTGATATGGTGTTTATCATGTGTATGAGGCAGGTAGACTGGTGTCTACACAACCAAGACTCCAGGCAATGGCCTGCGTAGGCTCCTGTAAGGATCAGCTAGGTGTCTGTGTGTGTGGTTATAGGAGTCTCTATGCCATAGAATCACCTTTATAATAAAGGTATTATATACCCGGTACAGTAAAACTCCGCTTAAGGGGATACCCTCCGTTCTGAGCGAGGCGTCTCCTTAAGCGAGGCGTCTCCTTAAGCGAGGCGTCCCCTTAAGCGGGGTTAAAATAAATTAAATAAAGATTCCTGTTCCAAGAAAACTGACTCCTTAAGCGGGGTGTCCCCTTAAGCGGTGTGTTCCCTTAAGCGAGGTCTTACTGTACTACTACAACGCCCAACCATCGACAAACTGAAAAGCCTGGTTAAGGGTAGGTAAAGTATTCACCCCTGATATCTGTTTGGGACAGGGCCGGGAACACTGGCTAGGTTAAGGGGAACATCGCTTGGAAGAGAGGGTGGCCCCTGAAGCGGGTTTACTGTATTATACTTGTCTGTGAGAACTGAGTTACAGTGAGTATTAAGAACTGGGGTATCATAACTTACCAGTGTCAGTCTAATAGGTAGTGTAAACGTCCTCCCATAGAAATAGGTTTGGAGAATAATGATGCAAGGAGTTGTCATAACCTTTGCAATCTGGTAGGTGCCGACTGTATTATTCTGCAGCGACAAATTCGTGAATACAACGAAACCACAAAACGTGAGCGATAACGGCAGCATTTTGAGAACCGGTAAAGATTTGTGTTGGAATACGCCACATTGTTGACATATCATCAACCCGATTGCGGTGAACACAAAATGAAGACAAGTCATTGTCATGTTTGGAAATCCATAGTGAGTGTATATCCATTTGTTGACCATCACAATAGAGATGGAAAAGAGCACATTCAAGCCCAAACAGACGGCAATGAAGGGCCTACTATAGGTTGGATTCCCCGACATGATGTTGCTGAAGTGTGTGGTAGTTGATGGGATGGGAGTTGAGTTCTCGACACGTCACAAGCGAGTCGGTGCTTGTTGATGCCAATTGATGGCCGTTGCTAGGTCCGTAAATAATGAATTCCTGAGATTCTAGCCCTGACAAGATCAAACACGATGTTTTCCTAGCAAATACGCGTTGCCTTGAAATAACAATCCAAGTTATGGGTACAAGCCCTCATGAAAACAACAGCAATTCACATGGGGTCGGATAAAGTTCCCAAAGTCGCTTTCGGTTGTCTCACTCCACAGCCTCCAGTCATTAGTTCACTCTCCTAGCTGAGATCCTGAACCACCGTAGTATCAAAGAATGGCAGGATACATGCTGAAAGAGTGTTATTGGTGTTGTGACTATCAAACACCAGAGGACGCGACGAGCGGATGAGCACATGACGTCATTGCTTGAACTTGTTCCCGATGTTTAAAACTACAGACCGTAACCATCCGTATGCCTTGTCGGGAAATATTAGATTCTATCACTGATCGCACTAGAATCGGGAAAAAAAACATTTGGATATACACTTCATATCATAGTATGACTCCCCCATATCTCATGGTTGTAATGTGATGAAAGCGACGCCTGTGGTGTGGTTTAAAATCCGTGTTTCAGTGCCAACAGACTTGTAGTCAGCAAAGTCAAAGAACTCAACCTACTTTTTACTCTGAGAAAGTAAAAATAGTCTAGCACCAAGGTAGAAAACCGTATCAAGCTTTAACTAAATAAATGTATGAGTTTCTAATCCACATGATAACACCACGGCACTTTAACATCCATTCAATGACAGGTTAACTGAAGTGTTTTACTGGTGTACTGCCCGTATTTGAGCATGCAGTACGACCAACTACCACCAGATGGCGTCTGGCCTGCTTCCATCCAATCAAAACACGGCCCCGCCGTTAGCCCCGATCTGATTGATGAGCCGGATGTGGATGTAAACACAGACGAGGCAGGGGTGCGTGGCTGCCACGGTGCCGACGGTGTGAACGGATGAACAACTCACCTACAACGTAAGTAAAGTGCTATACTTAGAACAACAAGACTTTCACAGAGACTATGCTAATATGACTAAGTGCGAAACATACAATCTGATACCGGGTAGGCTATGAGAACGATATATGAAGGTGTCAATTTGTTACGGTAGGCCTACTGCCACTGGTAGCTCACCAGGCCCAAAGAACTAAACGGGTTATAGTTGTTTGGCAGGCATTCAACTGGATCAACACTGATACAAGAAAATTTCTACAACCTATAAGGGCCAGGGCTATCTGTCCCAGGGTCGCGGTCTCGCCTAGTCGGTGTAAACAGGCGAGAGGGAACACATATACTTGGCCAAATTGCAAGTATAATGCTACGTTTTGATATGAAATGAATATAGTTTGCGAAAGTAGTATCATTAAAAATGAAGCCAGTCTACATACATGGATTTGTTTTGGAACAAGCTGTAGTGTGGCTCTACTGCACTATCTGCAGATTGGTCAGAAAAGAAAGAAGAACAATATACAGAGGGATTGATTTATTACCTGATTTATTACCGAAAAACTTGTGCATTTAAAAAAAACAAATTACTGGTTACATTCTTAAGAAATATCAATAACCGAAAAGTGTAAATACCTAACTGTCAAATAGCCTTCAAGCCTCACTATGCCGCATACAAAATATCATGAGTAGGAGGGTGGGGGGCATCTGACCAGAGAACTAGAGACCAGGGACTCGCTTAATTTGCTACGCAAACGAGAGTTTAAGGTCCAAGGAGAGGCCATGCAAAGGTTCTGACAGGGTGCCCACAGCACAGGAAAAACGGAAAATGCTAAAAACAATTTCCCTGCAGAGAGAACGCAGGGAATTTGAAAGATTTCCCAAAACACAGGAGAGAAATGTCACCAACTCAGAAAAACTAACAAGGCGGTACAAATTTATGACTGGGAAATTTGTGTGGCGACAGGGAACACACAGGGAATTTGGAAATGAACCTGGGTTTAATGATTTGATTATTTGTTGGAAGGACAGTTGATGCTGACAACAGATGAGGTATCATCCATTTGGGTGGTAAAATTCTTTCTGCTGTGGACGGTCGGTGGTCGGATGGGACCTATGACGCCTCCTGTGGCCGAAAAAAAAATTTCAGCCACAGGGGGCGTCAAAGGTCCCGTCCACGGCAGAAAGAATTTTACCACATAATTCAGTCTTCGGGGACATCCAAGCGACGTAAGTGACCGGCTCACCGACTAGGGGGTCAGTGCCATGTGATTAAAACAACAAAAAAGGTTTTATTCACCAAAACGGAAAAAAACCACACAGCCAATCATAGCCTGATGGGGTTTTTTTTTAAACGGCTGGTAGGGAGGGCAGCCTATACACAGCTGCCCCTACAAAATGAAAACCCATGAGAACTCTCATACACTCACTACACCCACAGAGGGCAGGACAGTAAACATATACACTGGTACAAGTACCTCACACTAGAGGGCAGACACAAAAACATAAAAACACAACACAGACCAGTGACCAGCACCCCGGTCAAACCGTGTCCAATTACACTGAGCGTACAGGTCAACTGACCACATAAACCAATGAGAGAGGCACTAAATAGGTCGGCAGGTCGCTCACACCTGACAGCGGAGGTGAGGAGCATAAACCCGGTCACTTACCAGCAGTCGCTGAAACTGTGCACCTCATCTATACAATATAATCCATTTGGGTTTTATAATGTATCATAGGGGTGGCCTTCATCGTCCATAGTCTCCTACAGTCTCTCTTAAGGGTGTGTTCTACCAGATAGGCATTGAACAGATGTCCAGCTGGCCTCTCAGCCGGGCCAGCTTCAGCCTACAGCCCGACTGCAAGCAGGGTGCGTACAGAGCCTGGAAAAGCCTGGAATTATGCTTTTGGGTTTTCACAGAGAGCCTGGAAAGACCTGAAAGAGCCTGGAAAATTTAGTCTCGTATAAAATCAATTTTTTTAGTGTATGAAATTCTGGTCATTTTTTTAAAGGTTTTTATTTCACATTCGATTATTACAATCGTTCTTCCAAGCGAAACATCAAGTTTGGTGTACAATGCAACAAATTTACATAGTTATGAACATTATTAGCTTTCCTTAACTATGCTACCTGACTGCCTATGAAATTTCAGTGACTTTGATTAAATAGTTACAAAAATCCTTTATTTTACCATGCATAGCAAATTGCTAATAATATAGCATGGTTTTGATTTTTTGTCTTTATATCTAGAAGAAGCGGGAAAAAAGAAAGAATTTTGAGGTATCTACCCCAAACTACTGAAATTCCACAGGTAGTAAGGAAGATGAAGACAATTTTAACTAAATTTGGTGATGAATCAGACATGTTTTTAATACAGTGACCAGATATGATATGAACCCATCAGGAAACAAATAATGACTTTTCATTCAATAGCAAGATGGTATTGATTCACATTGTTATGTGCCTGGAAAAAAAATTGTTATAGCCTGAAAAAAGCCTGGAATTTTATTGGGCTGTCTATGTACGAACCCTGTTGAAGTGTACTTGTAGTGAGAGCTCACCAATCCAAAGTTTTCTAGCTGACCAGCAACCACACTGCACCCACACACCAACCTAGCATGAACTTCCACTAAGCAAGGCAGCTGCCAGGTGCCGACAGGGCATTGGGACTGCTACACAGTCTGGTGGAAGTTTGCTGCATAAACAGTCCACATTTGTTTCCCGTTCATTCAGTAGGAGCTGTTCAGCCAAACCTGTCGCTCGAGCTGTGCAATGTGCCACCTCCACTTTGGTGGTGTTTGGCCATGTTGGGATTTCTGCGGTTCAATGACAGCTCGTCGATTATCCTCTGAATACTGCAATTAATCAACTAATGAAGGTATATAAAGGTGAATGTTGATGTTATGAATGTGTAAAGCACACTCTGTTGCTAAAATGCCATCCAAATGTTCAAAACCATCGAAGAACATATCAGCTTTATGGCTCATGGGTTCACCCATCGCTGCTGACCATATCTGTTGTGGTGGGGGTGGGGAACAGTCAACGGGGAGGTCTGCTAGGGTGGACAGCAATTACCAATCTGTTAACCCTCTTGGTCGCCTCGCCTCCTCATGGTGCAGACTGGATATGCTTGCACGCAAGCATAACAAAAGTGACTGGGTGGGGAGTTACCGCAGTGGTAATGAGCACTGGACTTGTAATACCAATATCAAGGTCTAACAGCAGTGGTAGATTTACTGCTATATTAAAGGCCAATCCTTCTCATACCATGTCTATGTGGTGTGGGAAGTAAAAGAACTCTAACCTCGGTAAATGTGTAGGGGTGAGATTTCTACCTAAATTCATTTCATAGATTCGATCGCCACCCTTGTGGTGTAAAAAAACACCTTGAGAAAGTCTGGTGAGAACCTGCAATGGTTAACCGGACGTTAAATCAAACCGACCAACCAATGCCAGGATAAATAAATATCTTTAACAAAATTTAAAATCAACGATTATCATGACTGTAATAGACCTGTTTTATGGTCGCGATGATCATAAGTCAAGATTAATGAAGATTAGCCAGCAGATGGGAAAATGAAAGGTAAATAGTGGCAAGTGTTCAATAGAGGAGGTTGCAGTGCGTCAGAGTCAGTCGATGCACAAACGGTAGATAGAGTAACGATTTAAGGCTGTGTTCCACATAGCTGAAATTAGACCCGATAGGTCGCCGGGCCTATAGCCGGCCTCACATCCTGTATTTAGCAGGGAGCGGTCGCCGATGAGGATATAGCTGCTCTACTACTGCTCCATTACACCGGCCATCTGTCTGACCTTCTGTAGAGCACATAGCTATTGTCCTATGGATGCGGCCATCTTGCCCCCAAACGCCATCCAGAACACCAATTATCAATGGATTTTATCAAAATTATTATTTGGGGCTTGCCATGGAGGAATTTTAGCCTCGTCTCAGTATTATCTATAGATTATAACAACTGATAACAGTGGTTGCCCCCCCCCCCCCCCACTACAGTGGCGCTATCTTTTTTCTTTCTTTCTTTTCAAAAGAGTTTTTATTAAAGACGAAAATAGTTCACATGAAAATACAGTGATCTTCCACTGTTTCCGTCTACATCAAGATCGGACAGATACAACATATAATCCAGAAAATAGATACATCACATTTCACTACAACTAGACATTATAGTCAGTAATTACTTGAGTACTCATTCTTACATGCAATTTTTCATATGTCATTCTGTAGACCTTTACATCAGAGCCTCATCTCATCAGAGATAAATATACTCATTATTTTTTCCAAGTATATCCAGCTGATATAGAGGTAAAAAGTATTACAGGACACAATACAACAAATGTACGCAAATACAAACAAAACACACGGAGTATATCACATAGTAATAGTGGTGGTGGTGGTGTGAGCTATTCCCCATCAAGGTTTTTATTATCCATCGTATACAAAGACCCATTGAAAATGCATGGGGACTCAGTAAACCACGACCCAGTGTATAAAACCTGTCAGATACCATAACTGTGGTATACGGATTCAAACCTGTGGTATACGGCCTCAAAACCATGGTATACGGTAAAACCATCAAGGTTTATATCCCATAGTTACTCAGAGAGAGACCCAACAAAATCCAGCTGGCAAATCTCAGCGCAAAATCCCCCCACAGATTACTGTAAGGTCTTTTTTCTTTAGTTCCATTTTAAAGATATCTCTGCTCTCAATTCTCTGTATTTCAGGGTCTAACATTTCCCACAGTTGTGCACCATGGTATAGTGGTGTTCACTTAAAGGCTTCCGTTCTTGGTCTTTTAACCTTGAGCACCACCTTTGTGTTACTCCTTTTATTTACCTTACAACTTCCTGACGGGTGAATGCATAACTAGGAATCACTCTGTGCCCTATAATTCCCGACGTACATGTAGAAATATCTGAAATTTCCATTTCTGGCATCGGATTTCCAATTTGAAATTATGTAAAAAAACGATTAACAGCATTAATTGTGGGATATGGGTCAAGCGTCTATGACTGTACAACGACGGGAACCAGCTAACATAGGATCCTGGAAACACACTGAATATGCAGGGATGTCAATTTTCCGGGGCTCTCCGGGTTTCCGGTGGTTTTTTTCTATTCTAAATTAATTCAATGACTAGCGGCCAGTAGCGGAGGTCCAGCGGCCGGTAGCGGATGCTGAACGCCGGCAGCGCAGCCCTGGTGGTGACCAGAAGCACCCGCTTAGCGCCCGGGATTTTGCCGGAGTTCTGCCTGTGTGCATGGTATGCTGCCATAGGCTACTAGTGAAACCCCGGAATCCCGGAAACCAAACCTATGCCGGGAGAGTGATAAAAGCAACGCTTGCAGCTCATCCATCTGACCTATATTCCTCCCGTGTCTGCCAAGACTTGTTCAGGTCTTTGTGGGAATTTTTTCTCTTTTTTTGTGGAAATCTTTTCAAATTCAAGCAGATAATCAGATTTGGTATAATTGTTTGATAGCTCGCTTAATATGGATATCTAGTGCCAAAGTATCATAAATGGCAAAGGATTGGTGATAAATAGGGTTTAGATATTTCCAGTTTTTTTTCCAAACCTCACCGGCATCCCTGATTATGGGATTCCTCCATGTTTTACAGACACAATGAGGGGATTAACCACATTAATTGTGGGATATGGGTCAAGCGTCTATGACTGTACAACGACGGGAACCAGCTAACATAGGATCCTGGAAACACACTGAATTATCATTTTATGGGATCCCTCCATGTTTTACAGGCACAATGAGGGGAGCGTGGTTGCTGGTGTGTATCGGGGCGGTGATACACTCACTGCCCTCTGTGGGCTCTGCGGGTGACGACCAGTGGACGGCGCTGGGACTGATCAGAGAACACATTCCCTACTTCTTCTACAACAACCCAGGCATGAAGAAGGCGTGTGAGCAGGATGCGGAGTGTCACTACAAGGTATGTGGTGTTACCTTAAGGGCTGATTCCACCAGCACAATGTTTTTTTTGTCTTGCAAGGTCAGGCTGTGTCTTGTAGCACCTTGCTGCATCTTGCTGAATCGGGATGAATGTTGTAAGATCTGCTCGTGCACTTGTCCCTATGTGTGTAGCCCCTATTATTATATACCCATGTGCGAATGTCTATTAAATACTGCGTGTTGCTAGGGGTGCAGTAATAATAATGTTCGTGCCCGCTGTGAGTGTGACTTAATGAGTCATTAAATTGTCGTTTTCTTGTCGATTTAAGGCATATAATAATAAGCAAACGTCCTGACTGGACGAAAAGGTTTGTCTTCTCAGTCAGTCGTTGATTTTATACTACCTTCCGCCTGTGGCGTCAGGCAGTATGAAATCGATGACTGACCTCGAACAAGAACCGTTTCGTCCACAGTAAGGACGTTTCCTAATATTATCACTCAAAGAAGGCTTTTCCACTGCCGCGATTCAACCAAATATTCACACATGATTCAGCTCGACCTAGCAATTCATCAAATTGGGCATGATCGGGATATATTGCTTGGCCCGGTGAAATCACCCCTTAACATTAGGAACTCGTTCTCAACAGGCATGCGAGAACAATAACTGATACTCAATGGGTGATAAGAAATATTTCCAGGCTAAGATAATATCAGAAACATATTTGTGCTTGGTCTGAGTCCCTGTTCGCAATTTCATTTGGAGCGCTTCAGAATATTCACTCGGCTATCGCCTCGATCATATTACCAAGCACTCCAAACTTGATGGCGAACGGGGACACAGAGCAAACACTCATCAGTTTCTATCTTATTATCTTAGCCTGATATAAATGTCCATAGTCTTAACATTAGGAACTCATTCTCAACAGGCTTGTCAGTACGGTAACTCATACTCAATGGGTGATAAACATATAACTATATCCAATCTAAGATAAAATCAGAAACATATTCCTGTTTGGTCTGTGTCCCCGATAGCCATCTCGTTTGAAGGGCTTCAAAATCTTCACCCAGCTATCAACTCATTCAGATCTCTGAGTGCTTCAAACTCGATGGCAAACTGGGACACAGACCACTCATTAGTTTCTTTCTTACTATGATAGGCATGTCGTTACAAGGAACTGCATCAAGATATATAGCCACTGACAATACTCCATGAGTTTTGGCCCAAAAATTTAAAAAATCCGTTTTTTTTTTTTTATATTGCAGTGTTTATTCAAATTCTTAATCAACATGTACATTAAGTAGCATCAGCATCAGATAATCTTAACGAAATCACACTCATATCGCTTAAGATTTCACACTTAAGATTTCACATAGAGTAACATTCGTTTTATATGTTAAACATGTTTACCTTTACACCGCTTTTTTTCCCGTTTTTTCCTTTTTTTTGTTAACATATATATGTTATCCGCACGCGAAATTTTTTTTCCAAAATTAATGGCATGTTATCAGTGGCTATGGATTGAGTGCGAAAACACAATTGAAACAGTCATATGAAATTGAGTGACGTTTTATCCTACCCCGTTACATGTTTTTTACGTGGCATATCAATGTTTTATAACATAACCGTGGCATACAGTGTGTTCTTTGACTATGTTAAGTCTATGGAGGTTTATATGAGGGGTAGGATAATAACCGTGGCATATAATCACACCATGTTAAGTCTATGGAGGTTTATATGAGGGGTAGGATAATAACCGTGGCATACAGCCACACCTTGTTAAGTCTGACATAATAACCGTGGCATACAGCCACACCATGTTAAGTCTATGGAGGTTTATATGAGGGGTAGGATAATAACCGTGGCATACAGCGACACCGTGTTAAGTCTATGGAGGTTTAAATGAGGGGTAGGATAATAACTGTGGCATACAGCCACCCCGTGTTAAGTCTATGGAGGTTTATATAAGGGGTAGGATAATAACTGTGGCATACAGCCACCCCGTGTTAAGTCTATGGAGGTTTATATAAGGGGTAGGATAATAACTGTGGCATACAGCCACCCCGTGTTAAGTCTATTGAGGTTTATATGAGGGGTAGGATAATAACCGTGGCATACAGCCACACCTTGTTAAGTCTATGGAGGTTTATATAAGGGGTAGGATAATAACTGTGGCATACAGCCACCCCGTGTTAAGTCTATGGAGGTTTATATGAGGGGTAGGATAATAACCGTGGCATACAGCCACACCGTGTTAAGTCTATGGAGGTTTAAATGAGGGGTAGGATAATAACCGTGGCGTACACCCACACCATGTTAAGTCTATGGAGGTGTATATTAGGGGTAGGATAATAACCGTGGCATACAGCCACACCTTGTTAAGTCTATGGAGGTTTATATGAGGGGTAGGATAATAACCGTGGCATACAGCCACACCTTGTTAAGTCTATGGAGGTTTATATGAGGGGTAGGATAATAACTGGGGCATACAGCCACACCGTGTTAAGTCTATGGAGGTTTAAATGAGGGGTAGGATAATAACTGTGGCATACAGCCACCCCGTGTTAAGTCTATGGAGGTGTATATGAGGGGTAGGATAATAACCGTGGCATACAGCCACACCTTGTTAAGTCTATGGAAGTTTATATGAGGGGTAGGATAATAACCGTGGCATACAGCCACACCTTGTTAAGTCTATGGAGGTTTATATGAGGGGTAGGATAATAACCGTGGCCTACAGCCACACCGCGTTAAGTCTATGGAGGTTTATACGAGGGGTAGGATAATAACTGTGGCATACAGCCACCCCGTGTTAAGTCTATGGAGGTTTATATGAGGGGTAGGATAATAACCGTGGCATACAGCCACACCTTGTTAAGTCTATGGAGGTTTATATGAGGGGTAGGATAATAACTGTAGCATACAGCCACCCCGTGTTAAGTCTATGGAGCTTTATATGAGGGGTAGGATAATAACTGTGGCATACAGCCACACCGTGTTAAGTCTATGGAGGTTTAAATGAGGGGTAGGATAATAACTGTGGCATACAGCCACCCCGTGTTAAGTCTATGGAGGTTTATATAAGGGGTAGGATAATAACTGTGGCATACAGCCACCCCGTGTTAAGTCTATGGAGGTTTATATAAGGGGTAGGATAATAACTGTGGCATACAGCCACCCCGTGTTAAGTCTATGGAGGTTTATATAAGGGGTAGGATAATAACTGTGGCATACAGCCACCCCGTGTTAAGTCTGAAGGTTTATATGAGGGGTAGGATAATAACCGTGGCATACAGCCACACCTTGTTAAGTCTATGGAGGTTTATATAAGGGGTAGGATAATAACTGTGGCATACAGCCACCCCGTGTTAAGTCTATGGAGGTTTATATGAGGGGTAGGATAATAACCGTGGCATACAGCCACACCGTGTTAAGTCTATGGAGGTTTAAATGAGGGGTAGGATAATAACCGTGGCGTACACCCACACCATGTTAAGTCTATGGAGGTGTATATGAGGGGTAGGATAATAACCGTGGCATACAGCCACACCTTGTTAAGTCTATGGAGGTTTATATGAGGGGTAGGATAATAACCGTGGCATACAGCCACACCTTGTTAAGTCTATGGAGGTTTATATGAGGGGTAGGATAATAACCGTGGCATACAGCCACACCGTGTTAAGTCTATGGAGGTTTAAATGAGGGGTAGGATAATAACCGTGGCATACAGCCACACCGTGTTAAGTCTATGGAGGTTTAAATGAGGGGTAGGATAATAACCGTGGCATACAGCCACACCTTGTTAAGTCTATGGAGGTTTATATGAGGGGTAGGATAATAACCGTGGCACACAGCCACACCGTGTTAAGTCTATGGAGGTTTATATGAGGGGTAGGATAATAACCGTGGCATACAGCCACACCTTGTTAAGTCTATGGAGGTTTATATGAGGGGTAGGATAATAACTGTGGCATACAGCCACACCGTGTTAAGTCTATGGAGGTTTAAATGAGGGGTAGGATAATAACTGTGGTATACAGCCACACCTTGTTAAGTCTATGGAGGTTTATATGAGGGGTAGGATAATAACCGTGGCTTACAGCCACACCGTGTTAAGTCTATGGAGGTTTATATGAGGGGTAGGATAATTGATAGAAACAGCCCTAAATGAGAGTTCATTTAGATTTTTTCAAAAGTCCCATGCATGTAGTAATCTTCACGAGGCGGTAGCCAAGTCAAGTCAGAAGCAGTATGGACAGAGTTACTAAAATCCAAATTGATTCTCACAGAGGGTCGTTTAGTATTTATCCTACTCGTTTCCACAACATTTAGAAAGAAAGAATAGTTGCACAAAAAATCTTTTATGCCATGTCTGTGTACTTCAGGATCTACTCCCAGTGAGGCGCTGCTGGGGTTATGAGAAGGACTGTCGGCCTGAACTGCGCATGTCACCGGTACACTGCCCCGACAGCAGCCAGCAATGGTAAGAGCGTCTTACATTTTATTATCCACCTAATACAAAGTGTCCATAGAAAACGCATAGGGAGTGTGTATGGACATACCCGGCGCATATATGGATATGTTGTATACTCCGGGTGGCGCATACGGGAAAAAATAGTGCGTATGGAAAAATAGTGCATAACTAAAACGAACTGATATAGACATGTCACTTGTCCAGAAAAGTTGGATAATAAATATAATATAGACTGGTTTTATATAAAAGCGGTTGTATGTTCCTCGGAGTTGACTCTATGCAATATCCTTGCATACGTTCGGATATTACTACGTGTCAACTCCTCGGAGCATGCGGCCGCTTGTATCTGAAACCAGTCAATATTGTGTATATCCTCCACCAAAAATTTGTTTCAATCCTGTTGTTAGAGCGTGCCTGTACGACCTATATACATTGCCTAAATGTTAGAATGGTCACTTATAGACTTCCAGCGTGCTGCAAAAAACTATACCTTTACTATCTGTGTGCTCTTCGCTGTGATATTGGGAATGGAGGAGGCTAGTGTTTCAGGGTCTAAGAAGTGTGCTTAGCTGACCATGACCAATCACTCAAAAACCAAAATACCTCATTGACCCACTGCTGCTTGATATGTTAGGATCCTGGACTCAGGCAGTTGCCGAAATGACAAGTTGCCTCGGTGCAAGTGGGTTACAGAAAACTATCCATAGACTAAATGTAACCCAAAACTTTTAATTGTTATTAATTTATAATTGCATGCTCATTCATCAATGATACATACCATTTGCTCCTAGTTTTCTTTAGTTACTACTGGGATGCAAGTTTGCCAACAAATGATGGAATTCCTATATTTCCTACACACCAACACCACTCTTTATGTTAGAGTGGCATTTCCTGTTTAGTTTTAGATTATTTCCCTTCACATTCTAAAAGTTATAGTTAAATAAAAATTGATATTGATCCATAGCAATTCTGTCCCAATATAGTATTATAAAATGCAACTATTTTACCGGTTTTTCCGATTTTCATCCAGACTTTCATCCCTAGTTATTGGAAATATAAGACTAGTGTATTATTTCAAAGTTATTTTGCATATTGAACATGATCAATATATCTAACGTTTCTCAAACATTGTCGGTACCTACCTATTTATTGGGCTGGTTAATCTGATAAGTGTTTGTATGTTGATAATACAAAGTCACTTGTGACCAATGTAAACAGTCAAAGTATAGCCCGAGAAAAGATTTCGCCTCCTCGACCGGAGATTGATTATTATCAAAGGGATCGTTCTCCGAATTTGCTGTTGTATTTAAAAAAAAAAAAATGTTTATTGACCTCTCTATGTCTAAAGTTCTTCCAATGTAATAAGCAAATGTTAAAATATGAACAGGGTATCGACTATTATACCGTAATAGAACGAAATTAGTACTGGCTGAAAGTAGAGGATAATGTTAGTTGAATATACAGGCAGTTTGGGGCCATTCATTAAACACTATGTATATACATTGCGGGGAGGGGGGGGGGGGCAAAAGGTTGCTGCCAAAAGTTTTGGGAATTTTGTGTATACTCCTTCTTTGTTCTATTTTGTACAGGATTGGGGGTCAACATTTTCAGAAATTAGACGTAGTGGAAATTCATTAAAAACCAGTGGATTTCTTATTACTGGTGTTATATTGACAAGCAAGGTGACAATGTGTGGTTCAACATAGGGTATCAACAAGCTCATGACGTTTCAGCCTATTAATAGCAAAAAAAAATTTTTTTTTAATTGATAGCACTTCTTCAGAAATTTTGCGCACATATTTTATCCTACTCCTAATAAAAAACGCCATAGGCTTAACATGGAATTTCTTTATGTCACGGGTGTGACATAAAGTGTTGTTTATGCCACTACTTTCTAATACTGAAAAAAATCTGGAAACTGGGTAGGATAAAATCTAGACGCCACTCGTTTGAGTTTGAGTTTACTTATGTCACTCATTTTGTGGGCTCTGCAATATCACTCGTCTTCGACCCGTGAAATTATGGAGCCCACAAAATGTATGGGCTCCAAAAACGTCTCTTCATATTATTGATGGCCCCTTTCCGTACTTCTTTTATTAAATTTATAATCTCTTGACAACAAGTTATCAGACAGTATTTATTGTAGCCTTGAAAAGGAGCTGTAGATAAAAACCTATAAAAATATCACATAGACAACTACTTAAGCAGTTACAATATATAATAGACATAGTTTATCAGTTTGTCAGGAGGAGCAGCAGGTTGACTACCTGTCTTTTATCCCAGTCTTGATGGTTTTACTCCACCTTACTCCATGATTTTTTCCCTCACTCTGCCAGGGCCAAGACTAAGGAGCAACAACGCCAAATGTTTTGGGAAGCAGCCGATTTTGGAAACATACACCTCCGAAAGTCCACCTTGAAAACGTTCTGTGAACCTCTGGAAAAGGTAACTGCACTAGACACTATGCGATTTATTATTAGCAGGTGGACGGTTGGTCTTTAGGTTATGGCTATAGCCTACTGTAGTACACCACTTGTAGAGATACTAGGCGACCTGACCACATTTTTCTTTTTTTAGCTCACAAAGTACAGATAGGAATTTTGTTTTGGAAAGAAGGTTTTATGATGGTACAATGCCTTACAGTTTTAATATTTAGTATTTTGGCAATGATTTGAAAAAAAAGTGAATTCAGTTTGGAGGGGGGGGGGGACTATTGTAGTCACAGGTCCATTTTTAAGAACTCCTTTATGGATATATTTTCACCTCATAAACTGGTTGAATCAGAATATGATATGCCTCATTTGAAAGAGAATAAAAGACAGTAGGTGGTAGATAGTGGAATTGTCGAAGTAGATTCTATATTTACAGAGATATTCAAGTATTTGTTAAGGGGGGGATTGGGGGGGGATGGGAATACTCAAACAGATGTTTACTCAATATTGATTTACATTCAGCATTAATGTAACATCTCCATAAGTGGCACTGACAGTTGCTGACACCCTAGGAAGTGGCACTATTTAGGTGAAATGTATATTCGGCATGATATTCATGTATTTTTGCTAAATCTCATAATGGGAGGGGGAGAGGCAGTAGGTGTGGATGGTTTATTCAGCATATTTACAAACAAACAGAAGTCAAAGTGGTTCATAACTTTGTTCTAGGAATCAGTCAAGACCCAGTCAAATGATATTGGTTTGTAAGATTATTTGCAATATCATTTACCACCAGATATTGGCTTGACCTACTTTATTGGTGTACATAGGAACAAAGTTTTCTCCTCCATTTTGGAGCACATGCACATGCAGACAGATCTATGTGCACTCATCCATGAAGGTAACACCATGAGGCAACTGAAAACATTTTATATGTAAGTAGGGTATTGCTAATTGCCAATTGAAATCCTCCTCAGGTAGCTAAATATATGTGTGCATTGATCCATGAATTGCTGAGTTCACAGAGGAGTAGGGCTTTAAATATTCAATCAATGCAGGTCCTTCCCTATTCATGAATGACCTCCCTCCCTCCCCCTCCCTCCCTCTCCCCCTCCTTCCCTCTCTCCTCCCCCTCCCCCCCCTCCCCCTCCCTCCCTTGTGTTTTAACAAATTCTAAAGAAAAACAGTTTCATGCCAAATGTTCCCTGATAGAGTAAGGTATTTTTCAAGGTTGTGCCAAAACTGACCCATTGATAGCAAAGGAGTACAATACCTTTTTTCATATAACAAATAAATGAAAAACATTCATTGAAATTAAGATATCAAAATATTTTCGGTCAACAATTTTCAACGTGTCTTAAGCTACTTGTAGTGAGTTTTAAATGCGTCCACCTGCTCGTTTGGCCTTATAAAGTGCTGGTTCCACCATTACAATGGATCTGCCATGGTATGTCTTGTAGTGTCTTACAGTGTCACGATGTCGCACCTCCGTTGTCGCAAAACGTAGCCACGCGGTGTTGGGTCTATGTTTTGGTGCTCCACCACCGCGACACCTCAAGACAAATTGAGACAATTATGCACACGATTATTCAAACCTAGCCTGATTTAGCAAGACAACCAAATCGTGACCAATCTCGCTATATCTTGTGTGTCTGTGGAATGAGCACTTAAAGGCCAATGGTTCTATTTCGAAATGCACACTCTTGTTTTTGTTCTGGTCTCGACTGAACAGTTTTCTATTCCACAGGGCGATACCTATCTGGCGTGTTCGGATAATACTCGTTATTGCATAGGCAGGAATATTTACATTGATCTCTCAAAGGCAGGCCTCGGCAGAGGGAGCAAGTAAGTACAAATGTACAAATGTTTTCTTTTGCTTTACATTCATAGGGAGGTGGGTTGAACAAACACCTTTATCCTACTCCTAGTGTAAAAAAAACAACAACAAAAACTAGTATAAAATGCTATAACATTGAGTGACTGTATGCAATGGGATGTGGCATAAAATGTGGCATAAAATGTTTTTTATGCAACAATTCATTTGATCTAAAAGCGTCAAGACGGTTAGGATAAATACTATACGACCATCGGTGAGAATTAATTTGGATTTATTTTTAAGGAAGTCGGCCTATATTGCTTCTGCCCATATTGATAAATTTGTTTTGATATTTTCTTTTTTAAGTATTCCGCCTTGGTAATACTGCTGGAGTTATTGCAATGAAAGTTAGAAATTGTACAATTTACCATAATTCCAATCACAAATGACAATACTGAGGACTATATGGCATATTGCTATACACGAAAACAGGGTTTCATTTTAGGGAGCGTAAACAAACTGATTGTGGAAGTATATCAATGCAAAAAAGTCCACCAAGGCTGCCCTGCATCGGATACCGCCTGTCAAAGTGCCAATGACACTGACCCAGTGTCAAACTGAGCCCTTGACACCAAATCTAGAGCAGCCTGATGATTCTCAGTGATGAAACCGCTATTTGTTGTCCTATAGTCAGTGCTATAACAACAGACCACGCCCCCAACTCATGACATCATGACCAAGGCGCACGATAAACGATCTCTTAGCGATTCACCTAGAAACGTGTTGATCCATATGGATACTGTTCGATAGTGAGTAATCGATGACGTCAAGGCGCTGTCTTGTGACAGCGCATTCAAGCGGTAGCTGCACTAAAGCATACATGCCTCGTCTCCTCTGAGTAGCTACACAATAGGTTTGCCAATTTTTAAGAGATATACTTTCAAAGTTTGTTTACGCTCCCTTTTCAAGTGCCAAACCACTTTGCATATGACCATATATGGCAAACTCTGTTTCCGTGTATTATGGCCTGGGGGCCGCCATCTTGCTCCTGATGCCATTAAAAAAAACTTCAGATGTTAGGTGCCCTCCCCACACACCCCATTCCATGGTCAATAACCATGTGTTTTCCATGTTTTCTCAGTCTCTCTGAGGCAGTAAATGCCACATGAAAAATATTTCCTCTTTTTTTTCATGACTGCAACTGATATCTGTTGTTTACATTCCAATGTTGTGGGACTTTGATGATTCGGGTCCCTCTGCAGCCACTTTTCTCCTTCACCCCCAGCAGTGGTAGATTGACTACTATATCAAAGGCCAATCTTTCTCATACTATGTCTATGTGGTGTGGTGTACAGCCACCTTTCTCCATCATCCCTAGTAGTGGTAGGCTTACTGCTATATCAAAGGCCAATCCTCCTCAAACCATGTCTATGTGGTGTGGGAAGTAAAACAACTCCCACCTCGGTAAATGTTTAGGGGTGTGATTTCTACCGAAATTCATCTCATAGATTTGATCACCTTCAAACTCAATGTAAATCTAATAGAACATATTGGACGTTAAAGTACTAGCCAGACAACCAATTAACCACCCGCCTTTTATAGCACCTCTATGACGTCACAGGGAGGCAAGTCTCGCAGACTCTCACAGAGTATGAGATCTATGGGGAACCCGCCCCATCTCTTGGGGAATCTGTCATGGCAGACCAGCCAAGGGGAGACACTCGTGTCCACAACAATATCGTAACTGATGAAACCAAGCGTCTTTCATTTTATTCGCCTATTCGGTTCTTGCAGGAGGTATCGTGGCGACACACTTCGCGAAGAGGGTCTCATTGGTGGAAAATGCAAACCTAACAAATACCTCCTTAACAAGGAAGGGGACCATAAAAGTTTTCTTCAATCATGGGGAGAAGAACTTGAATTTTTCACCCAGTTTGACTTCCACCCAATCAAGGACAAGAAATGTGATGTAGTATTTGAAAAGCCCACCGTTCTTCATAAATTAGATGCAGGTATGTGTCTATTTCCTAGTACATGTGTGCATGGATTTATTAGTGGGCGGACTGTTGGTCTTTAGGTTATGGCTAGAGCCTACTGTAGTACACATGCTTGTAGAGTCACTAGGTGACCTGACCACATTTTTGCTTTTTATAGGTCACTTAAGTACAGCAAGGAATATGATTTCTATTTTGAACAAGTTTTATGGCAATGTAATACCTTACTGTTTTAATATCTAGTATTAAAACATGGATTTAAAAAAAAGTGATTTCAGCTGGGGGCATTTTTTCTCACAGGTCCATTATTAAGAACTCTTTTACGGATATATTTCTACCCCTAAAACCGGTTAATCCATGATATGATATGCCTCATTTGAAAGAGAATGAAAAGTATTTGATGGTATGTATGCCAAATCTAATGTGTGTGGATGGGGTTGGAGGTAGCCAGGGTAACCGGCCCTGTGACCGGGCCGGGTTCCTCTGACATAGAGCCCTCCATCGTCATTTCATACTGCGCACACTCTGACATGTATGGGAAAAAATTGAATCAGTAAATATATACCCATTTGTCTTTGTCATCCTTCAAAACAGCTGTCTCCTGTCTTATAACTGTGTATTTAGAGGTAGTTTTCCAGTGGAGCTTGGCTGGTTCTCAAGTCCATCCATTTTGTTCAGTATTCCTCGCTGGTTCCCTAACTGCAAAGTGCCTCGCCTATTTACATAGAACAGCTGTTCACCCCATAATGGAGATCAGGTGTGAATACTTTACCTAGGTTGGAGGCAGCAGGTGTATGAGTGGATGGTTTATTCAGCATATTTAGAGACAAACAAAAGTCATTATGGTTCATAATTGTGTTCTAGGAAACAGTCAAGACCCAGACCAATAGTATTTGACCCAGTCAAATGGTATTTGGTTGCTAAATCAGGCTCGGTTAAAATTATTTGCAGTACCATTTTCCACCTGATATAAGGTTGACCTACTTTATTGGGATACATACAAATAGTTTTGTCTACCATTTGATGCAAATGGCCAGGAAACATGCAAACAGGTTTCACTTCCTGTGTAAACTCATCCATGAAGGTGTCACCATGAGGCTAGACTGGCTTCAGTCCTTGCCCCCCCTCCACCTACCCCACCCCTCCTCGCAGTAATACAGACTTCAGTCCCTGTACCCCTCCACCTACCCCACCCCTCCTCACTGTGATACAGGCTTCAGTCCCTGTACCCCTCCACCTACCCTACCCCTCCTCACCGTGATACAGGCTTCAGTCCCTGTACCCCTCCACCTACCCTACCCCTCCTCACCGTGATACAGGCTTCAGTCCCTGTACCCCTCCACCTACCTCACCCCTCCTCCCCATGATACAGGCTTCAGTCCCTGTACCCCTCCACCTACCCTACCCCTCCTCACCATGATACTGGCTTCAGTCCCTGTACCCCTCCACCTACCTCACCTCTCCTCACCATGATACTGGCTTCAGTCCTTGCCCCCCTCCACCTACCCCACCCATCCTCGCAGTGATACAGACTTACTTCAGTCCCTGTACCCCTCCACCTACCTCACCCCTCCTCACTGTGATACAGGCTTCAGTCCCTGTACCCCTCCACCTACCCCACCCCTCCTCACTGTGATACAGGCTTCAGTCCCTGTACCCCTCCACCTACCCTACCCCTCCTCACCGTGATACAGGCTTCAGTCCCTGTAACCCTCCACCTACCCTACCCCTCCTCACCGTGATACAGGCTTCAGTCCCTGTACCCCTCCACCTACCTCACCCCTCCTCCCCATGATACAGGCTTCAGTCCCTGTACCCCTCCACCTACCCTACCCCTCCTCACCATGATACTGGCTTCAGTCCTTGCCCCCCTCCACCTACCCCACCCATCCTCGCAGTGATACATTGCCTGTCAAGTATTAGGAAAGTCCATATGCTGAAAAATAGTTTTATTTTTGAATCATGTCCATGATCAAAGACTTGGGCAAGTCTACCATCAGGCAACAGACAAACGTTTCTTATACTTGTAGCTGAATATACTGTGGATTCTTATGAGGTACATGTATGTCATTGTATTACGTAGACAGAGGACTTGGCAAGGTAACTGGTCCCTCCTCTCCACAATTCCCCTTCCCACCCCCAAACCCCACGCCCAATGCAGGCCCTTCCCTATTCATCGATGACCTCCCTCCCTCCCTCCCTCCCTCCCTCCCTCCCTCCCTCCCTCCCTCCCTCCCTCCCTCCCTCCCTCCCTCCCTCCCTCCCTCCCTCCCTCCCTCCCTCCCTCCCTCCCTCCCTCCCTCACTGAAAGCTCACTTAGTACAGATAAGAATATCATTTCAATTCTGGACAGAAGGTTTTATGGCAATATAATACCTTACTGTTTTTATATTTAGTATTTAGAAATGGATTTCAGTTTTTTGGGGAGGGCATTTTTAGTCACATACCTCCTTTATGGACATATTTCTACCCCTATAAGCGGTTCATTCATAGTATAATATGCCTTATCTGAAAGAGGAGGGGGGGTTAAACCAATATCTCTCCCTCCCTCCCTCCCTCCCTCCCTCCCTCCCTCCCTCCCTCCCTCCCTCCCTCCCTCCCTCCCTCCCTCCCTCCCTCCCTCCCTCCCTCCCTCCCTCCCTCCCTCCCTCCCTCCCTCCCTCCCTCCCTCCCCCTCCCTCCCTCCCTCCCTCCCTCCCTCCCTCCCTCCCTCCCAACCTCTCAACCTCCCAACCTCCCTCCCTACATTTTGGTAACATGTAAAGTAGCAGCATGTAAGCGCTACTCATATCGAATCAGCATATATTAGATACAATATTTCATAATTGTATAACATTATTAAATTCAACTGTTAACCCATTTATATTCATCAGTCGAGAACGACTCAATGACTACCTCAGTAAATAAGGAAAAAGGGAGTCTAATCCCGAAACGTTGGTTCTTAAAAATGCCTACAAAAATCATCGGCTGCCTTGTAGTTCTGCTGTCTTACCTACACATATTTTATAATTAATTGTTTCTTTTATATGTTTTTCTCACAGGAATCAACATGTATCATCATTTCTGTGATTTTGTCAACCTGTACATGTCGCAGCACATCAACAACTCATTTAGTAAAGACATAGACATCATTAACTGGGATACAGTAAGTTCTTTATCTCATTTGCTCTGTATTTATCTTTTTAATTCAAGATTACGGAATGATTCGCATGTACATACTATTTGTTGACATTGTCGTTGGTTTCTTCATATATTTCACTGTAGTTTTATTAGAATTCATTTCTTTCTTGTTGTTAAGATATAACTCTAACAACAGTGAGTTGCTACCCTGTAAATCGTCGGTATGGTGATTTCTTTAATAACAATGATGACTGGAATTATAAATGTCATTGTAAAAAGGTGGAAATTGAAAATGAAAATCTTTTCTAAAAAAAGAAAAAATTCTCTCCACATACCCCCATGGGGAAGGGGAGCCCAACAAATCGAAGAAGGAATTTTTTCACCAGAAAATGAATATTGTGTATCATTTTTTTCCCCAAAGAATTACGCTTTTTTCATTTAGGGGAATATGTACAAATCAAATTTACCTGTACAGTCGTACCTTTATGTTTTCAGATGGGGAGTGGTCAGTATTACGATCTGTTTAACTCCACCTGGGATGCATTCACATCGAATCCTGTTTTGATGCTTAATGCATATGCTGGAAAAAAGGTAAAGTACATTGAATTTCAATCTCTTCCCTTTGTTAGGCCTTGCACCCACAAACGCTGATTCTGGTCCCGATAGCGATAGATTTACTGCTACATCAAAGGCCAGTCCTTCTCATACCATGTCTATGTGGTGTGGTGTGCAACCGCCTTTCTCCTTCATCTCCAGCAGTGGTAGACTGACTGATATATCAAAGGCCATGTTTTATTTATTCAAAATGATGGATAACTAATACGGTAAACAATGGTTTAAATTGACAGGCGGCTCAAGGTTCACTTATTAACACTCGCTGACGCCCATGTATTACTAAGGGTCAAACTCTCGTGGTTTACATAAATACGCACTTTCAAGTAGTTTTCCAAGCAGAAAACTACTTGAAATCCATTATTACAAAATAGAATTCATATTTTTACAGGTGTGTTTTAAAGACGTCATGTTTCCGTTGCTGGCACGACAGCGGCGGGGACTGTTCTACAATACGCCAATTGTAAGTCCTTTACTATCAAATAGTACTTAGAATCACAATCCTCTATTATTTTCCCCTTTTTTATACCATATTGTATAAACACGCTTTTAACATTAAAGAAAATCACTGAAATATTTCTACTTGTTTGCTTTCTGCAATGACTAGTTAATTTCAGCATCATATCCTTATGCCAGAAAATACTGTAAATATCAACCTCTGATAGAGAAGTGGTAGTTGACACGTACCACCATACTGTGCCAGTATGGCGACATACCGCCATACTTTGAATACGATTGGTTGCACTTAACATGGAAATTCCTTAATAACTAAGAAATATATAATATAGATGTCAAAATAATATCATGATTATTATTATTTTTTATTTTCTTGTACTATAATATCATGATTATAAATCATATAAAAGCTTTTTAAAAGCATTTTGATTTAAAAAAAAATGAAAATGAGATTGTGAATATAGCGCCGAGGGATGTCCGCACAGCACACTTTGAAGAGCAGTCCCATGTCATCAAATTTTAATGAATATTTAAGTATTTATCGATATCTATAGGTATATGATACATAGGAAACTTGTTAACCTTATTGGGACAATGTTGATGATTATTTTACCATATTTTAATGAAAGACGGATTCTCATTTCAGATTCCTGGGTGTTATGGTACGAACCTGTTTCGGGCCTTTTCTCAGCACGTTCTTCACCGCTTACATGTGGAACAAGAAGGTCCACTGGTGAGTGACTTTCTATCAAACAGAGAGCTTATATAGGGCAGATAGCTATTGCCCTATGGAGGCAGGCATCTTGCTCCCAACACCAAAAATGACACCAAGCAGTTATCATTGGATTATTCTTGTGTGGGTTTTCTTGGATTGCCATAGTGGGGTTTTAGCTGTGTCTCGCGATTATCAATGGATTGTTTTTGTGGGTTTTTTTGCGGCTTGCCATAGAGGGGTTTTAGCCTTGTCTCACGATTATCAATGAATGGTTTTTGTGGGGGTTTTTTTGCTAGCCATAGAGGGGTTTTAACCTTGTCTCGCGATTATCAATGTATTGTTTTTGTGGGGTTTTTCGGCTTGCCATAGAGGGGTTTTAGCTTTGTTTCGCGATTATCAATGGATTGATTTGTGGGTTTTTTTTCGGCTTGCCATAGAGGGGTTTTAGCCTTGTCTTGCAATTATCAATGGATTGTTTTTGTGGTTTTTTTCGGCTTGCCATAGTGGGGTTTTAGCCTTGTCTCACGATTATCAATGAATGGTTTTTGTGGGGGTTTTTTGCTAGCCCTAGAGGGGTTTTAGCCTTGTCTCGCGATTATCAATGGATTATTATTGTGTGTTTCTCGGCTTGCCATAGAGGGGTTTTAGGCTTGTCTCGCAATTATCAATGGATTGTTTTTGTGGGGGGGGGGGGGGGGGGGGGTTTCAGCTTGCCATAGAGGGGTTTTAGCCTTGTCTCGCAATTATAAATACATGATTTTTGTGGGGTTTTTTTTCGGCTTGACAGAGGTGTTTTAGCTTATGTTGCGATTATCAATGGATGGTTTATTTTGTGTGTGTGTGTGTGGGGGGGGGGGGGTTGGCTTGCCATAGTGGGGTTTTAGGCTTGTCTCGTGATTATCAATTTATTGTTTTTATGTGTGTTTTCTCCGGCTTACCATAGAGGCGTTTTAGGCTTGTCTCGCGATTATCAATGGATGGTTTTTGTGTGGGTTTTTTCGGCTTGCCATAGAAGGGTTATTCTCGATCTAAGTAAAGACAGAAAAGGTGAAACTAGCTCTTTCCATTACAAGAACCTTTAAAAAAAAGTTAGAGAAGAGTATATTCCCACATACACTGATGGGTAAAAAAGAAGGACATAAAGTTGACTTTGCTGTCCATACGCCATATGGTACTGACTGCAGGATTACCTGGCACCCTGCTCCTTTCCGAATAGCACAGTGAGTAGCACGCAGATAGTGAATGGATAGTCTCTTTTTACAGCAACACTTAGGCAATGTATATAGGGCATGTGAGCATGCTCTAATAAACATGAAAATGGGGAATTCTGTTTCAGACCAAAGTGCACTGAGTTGTAGGACAACACTGTAATGAGGTGCCCTGCTGCCAGGGTATCATACGGAATTAGTAGAACCTTAACGAGAGTTGGACTTGTCAGTGTTTATGCCACGACGGGAAGGTCGTGTATTACTACGCGAAGCGTTAGCTGAGCATAGTGAGGAACAGACCTGACCAGAGTGGCATAGACACTGACAAGTCTAACTCGAGTTTGGTTTTGTATTTACCCTACCCCGTCTCTATGCTTTTGAATTACTAAAAGACAAATATCGATTGAATGACCAACTGAAGTCCAACCGGAACTTTTGAGGCCAACCGGAACTTTTTTGGGAGCAGCTGACAATCTGGTCGCTGATTGGTCAATTTTTTTATGTCCCTAGAGGCATAAATTGCACTTTATGTCATGGCATGCCGCATAAAATTTGCCTATGTTATGCCTATGGACCGTTTTTATTAGGGGTAGGATAATATGGATTACTGTCTTTGCACATCAAAAATATGATTCAAAATTATTTATCGAATATTGTTACTATCAGTTGTGAATAGTAAGCTGAATGAATGACTTTAAGGCTTCGTCCCGTTTTAAGCTTTATTGGTGGTAAATTGCTTTAATTTTTGGAAGGAGTTCCTTGAGTTAACTTATTCATGAGTAATCTTTTCCATTATTTCGTGAAACTGTCCTCATTTATTGTTGTCTTTTGTTTTACAGGAGACCAAGATCAGAATTACATTGTTGGTACGAAAAACTAAATTTAGGAAGATTCTAATGAAGCCGAGGTAGGTTGATACCCTTATTCTTTTATATTTTATTTTACAATTCCATGAATATATCCTATATCTGTATTTATATATATATATATATATATATATATATATTAAATATAACTGTATTTATAGAACACAACCATCATAGGACCGTCCCTAAGGCATGTATGCGAAATTTCTGAGAATGTTTGTCCCCCCCCCCCCCCCCCCCCGCCCCCACAAAAAAAGAAACCTTTCTGCTTATATTTTTTATGCATGGTTCCGTTGGTATATTTCGGTACCGTATACAAAATTGGAAGGAACGTGTGATCTGAAATGTCGGCCAGTAATTTAAATATATAGTTTCCAAGTTTGAGGGTTTTGTTGGACTACATTACTTAATAATTACCACTTTTCTCCTTCACCTCCATCAGTGGTAGATTTACTGCTATATCAAAGGCCAATCCTTCTCATACCATGTCTATGTGGTGTGGGAACTAAAAGAACTCACCTCTGTAAATGTGTAGGTGTGAAGTTTCTACCTAAATTCATCTCATAGATTCAATCACCACCCTTGTGGTGTAAAAGAACCTTGAGAAAGTCTGATGAGAACCTGCAATGATTAACTGGACGTTAAATCAAACCAACCAGCCAACCAATATCAAAGGCTAAATGTATCCCTCATATTTCAGTTGACACAGGCACTAAAGACTGTCGGTGAATACGAAGTCAAAGTCATCGATTATTGGTAAGTGACCATTGTTTGTTTATTTTAGTCTTTTTGTTCTTGTTTGCACATAAATTACACTAAAATGTATGTTAACCTGTTTCCCATTAATTAATTTTCTGCGTATGCTCCCTCTTTGTTCTATTGCGTACAAGATTGGGAGAGGGGGGTGCGGGGGTCCAAAATTTCAGAAATTCTGCGTACATACTTTATGGATGGCCCCTTAAGACAATCAGTGGGCAAAACTTATATAGAACGACCTGACCATGTTGTAGAAGCTACAAAACGAGATGGTAATATATGGTTCGTACGGAATGAGGCGTTTATGCCTCATTCCATACGAACCATAAATTAAACCAAAGATTATTCATTATCGCATTATCCTCTTGATGTTGTTTTGGTTTTGGTTTTTTTGTTGCATTTTTTTACCAGGTTTTTATCCAGGGAATGTATTTTATATCTCCACCGAGTTCGGTAATTTGCCGTTCTTCCACCTGGGCCGTCTGTTGTCACGGGTACAATCCTGGTTGTTTTTACAAAGTACTAAGATAAAATAAATATACCTTACTGATATGTACTCGCATACTGCATTTCTTTCAATGGAAATTTTCCATGAGCGGGCAGAGCGAGTGGGATATTTTTATTGAAAGAAACAATGTACACAAGCATATACCAGTAAGGTAATACATTTTTATTGTATTATATACCTTCAAACATAAGTATTTGAAGAATCACATATGGAAATGTGATGACATCCAAGCTGGATTCAAAGTGTGCTGGTATATCTGTTGACATCTTACTTGAAGTTCAACATGGAATACTCTCCAAGTGAATTTGTTACTTTTATATTCCTTCAACTTCCATGAACCTTTGAACACATAAAATAGCAGAGTGCTGCAAGTCACTGTCAGTATGTCATAAGTAGGTCAGTGCGATCTTTTTTCAGCCAATCAAAATGTGTTTTCAAAGTAGGGTGGTACATCATTTTATACCACCATACTCTGACGGTATACATTTTATACCAATACCCTAGCAGAGGTTGGTATTTGTGTAATATATTGACACAGGTATATTAGAAATATAATAATAACACGGTTGTACTCAGACACATGTCGCAGAGGGGAGAAAATGAGATGAGTAATGTGAAGAGTGAATTATAGATTATTGTACATCTCCTTGTTCTGCAAGTATGGGTTGTCTCCTTTGTTGTCCAACTTGGGAATATAAACATTTATATGGACACCCTTTTCACAGTTTCTAGAGTTGAAGGGTAATACGAGGAATGATAGTAATATACGGAAACTGGCTTACTGTCTACGTACGTCAAAAATATGCGGTGAAATTTTCGATCACATACATCCCGATGCCATAGGCAGAGGGATGTATGTGATCAGTCCCACCAACATGATGGATTTGCCGTGGTATGTCTTGGTATATCTTTTTTTTCTTTTTAAAACTTGCAGCGTTTATTTTTCCTTCAAAAGATACATGTTCACGTTTGAACACCCAACCAGAACATTATGGTACATTCTAAACAATAGAGAATCAGTGCATGATCTCTTTTGATGAAGGGAGCGTATAGTTAGTATATATCGGCCGCAGCTTTTTTTTTTTTTTTTACATATATATAATATAGTCATACTATCGTAAAACTGGATGAGTTTAATCTTGGCCACCGTATGCCACGACTGAAGTTTGGCAGAGTGACTTCATGAGGCGAAGCCGAGTGAAGTCCAGAGCCAAAACTCCAGGAGTGGAATGCGGTGGCCACAAATAAAACGAATCAGGTTTTGATTTTATCCTACCCCGTCTCCTAGATTTTGGAATATTACGTGATAACAATTCTGTATGCCACTAGTGGCATATGAAACTCTGTATGCCAGTTAGCGTGGCATACAGAAACTCAATGTTAATCCTATGGGATTTTATATTAGGGGTAGAATAAAGTAATATACTGAACAATATAATCATTCTGTACTCTAACACAAGTTTCATGATCTGTGTGGAGTATACGTGTCACAGAATAACAATTACATTTGAAAATAAGACTGGGAGGACAAGACAGAAAATCAAAGGACGGTAATTAAAAAGTAAGTGAGCCTATTGGGTACTCTGTTAACATAAATCGTGATTCTCCTGGTATGTGTGGTGCCAAAAAGGTAATTTAGACTGGGGGAAAGTTCCTAGTCTCACTTTTGGACCGTTGAGTGTCCTGTTTCTTTTCCTTCTTTTAGGCATTAATCATTATCTTAGCCTGGAATAAACGTCCATAGGCTTAGCATTACGTTCTCGTTCTGAACAGGCTTGCGAGAGCGGTAACTCGTTCTTAACGGGTGATAAATAGACAGATATTTCCAGGCTAAGATAAAATCAGAAACATATTCGTGCTTGGTCTGAGTCCCTGTTCACCATCTCGTTTGGAGTGATTCAGAATATTCACTCGGCTATCGCCTCGTTCATATTACTGTGCGCTCCAAACTCGATGGCGAAGGAGGACACTCATCAGTTTCTTTCTTAATACCTAAAAAAAAAAAATTAAATAAATCGGCTGTGTGATGAAGTGTTTCTGCCACGTATTCTAAACTTTCTTAATACCTATGATGTTAAGTAACTGGTATAAAGAATATTACTTTGGAGTGTGATGAGTCTATCTGCGTCAGTTTTTCTGCTCTACAGTGTGGCCAGTTCTATTGTAAGTGGGAGAGGTTAAGAGAGGGCTTGATGCCATATTCCTGTGGAGGTAGATGTTAATCCCTTCTCAATTCAGTCCTGGTTCTTAGAGTATCTGCAGGAAATAGAATATACATCGCTATTTTAAGGCAGGATACCCTACGGCATGCTGGATTAAGCTGTATTTGTATCTTGGTATATCTTGATATATCATACTGTGTCGTGATGTGTCGTACCTCCGTGGTCGCAAAACGTAGCCGCGTGGTTCCGTGTGCCTATTTTGGTGCTCCACCACGGCCACACCTCACGACAGAGCAGGCTAATTATTTCTAATGAGAAAAACAAACTTAAAAAGAAAAATAACATTATATGGGGGAAAAGTGCATTTTTACAGTATATGCGTCATGGCACGGACCTACATACCCGGTCAACCAAGTCCGTGGTAATGGGGACATAAAAAAGGAAAGACTCACATGGAAAAATATTTCCACTTATTTTTCTGTCCCCATCTGACCTCCCTGCCCTGGATATAGTCATCGGCAAACAAGTGACTTGTTAAAGTTACAAACTAATGTGTACGGCGGTGTGTACCCACGTCACTCCCATTATAGGTCAGGCTGGCATATTAGGGACTATGGTGGGATCCAGATTCAAATAGTGTTTCCCTAAAGATTCTTATACAGGGTTCGTACAGAGCCTGGAAAACCTGGAAAAGCCTGGAATTATGCTTTTGAGTTTTCCAGGCCTGGAAAAGCCTGGAAGAGCCTGAAAAATTCAGTTTAGCATATAAACCATTTTTTTAGTCTATGAAATTCTGGACATTATTAGCTTTCGTTAATTACGGTATCTGACTGCCCATGAAAAATCCTTTTTGCTAATAATATAGCACGGTTTTGATTATTTGTCTTCATATTTCATTCACTAGCAAGATGGTATTGATTCACATTGTTATGTGCCTGGAAAAGAAATATTAGAGCCTGGAAAAAGCCTGGAATGTTATTGGGCTGTCTATGTACGAACCCTGCTTATAGATTGACATGTGCTGCATATCTTATTAGTTTAAGGAAGCATTTGTTTGTAAATATTAACTAAAGGAAAAACAGTGTCTGAAATTTTAATGTAAAAATATTGCATCATTTCCAACCAAGCCTTAGTTCTCTATTTTCTGCCTACCATGACAATGCTATAGCATATGGCACATATCACAAAAAGGGGCTTTTTGCTACTTTTCTAATTTGATAACAAAACAATCCATTTTGACTTCTACTATGAGTACAATAAAAGTTAAGGTATCAAAATGATCCTCAAAGAAATATCTACTTGATTAAACTGGGATTTGATTTTGCTTCCATATGGAATTCTATGTAATCATCACTCATATTCTAGAAGGTCAATATTTTGCCTAACTGCATGATTTCAGAGAAAATGTGTCAAAAATGAAAACATACAATTTACCTCAATAAATTAGAATTGTACATGATAATAAAGCCCATAATCACTGGTTTAATATGGTACCATTTGTAAATCTGTTTCTTTTTTACAGCCTAAGTTATGAGACCTTTTGTATAGCAAGTCAAAAATAACTAGTTTTCAGTCCCCAATATGGTTGCAAGGCCTATAGTGGTGCTCCGTAATTAACCTTAATGACTGATGTGTGATTTGTAATTAATGCTGATTTGTGGCTATGTAAACAGCTCCAGCAAAAAGAAAATAAAAGTAATTAATGCTAATGAGTTATGAGTCCAGGATATGCCCTCCCAACTCTCGGCCAGTGACTGCTCCTAATTATATTTCTATGTTGTTTGTTTTTTGTTGTTGTTTTTTTTTGGGCCACGTTTTATTAATCCGTAATTATATTTAAGTATACTTAATGACCCAGCACTTCATTCATCTTTGTTTCTATTTGGTAGTTTTCCCCTGTATTTCTGTTTAATGTTTTGGCACATCCTTGTGATGTGTGATGGACGATCGCGTTTTTAAACTGGGCTAAATTTTATATCGACCTCCGGTTGGATCAAAATTCTGGGTATAGTATAGGATGGATAGATTAATAAGTATATAACCAACCTAATTGCCTGAAGAAGTCTCATTAATTGGGACGAAACTTTGCAAAATATTGAACCCCCCCCCCCCCCCCCCCCGATGTTAAACTGAATCCCGTAATAGATATTAATACTCAAATCAGCTTGTCTGTTTTTTTTTGGATTTGAACCAACTTCATTTTTTAAAAAAAGAGAATGGATGGATTTTATTCTCCATTTGGACCAAATGGTAATACGACATTTTGAGGGGCTCTCTTTTATAACAAGAAATGTCTTTTTTAGAATCACCCATTCACGCTAATTGACCAATTAACGTATGTTTACGTAACGCTGGCAGGAGAGAAATTCTTGACTTCCTCAATGAATATAAGATTTTCGATAAGATATTATCGAGAAGAGTAAAATGTCTGGATCAACCAGGCAGCATACCTTGTAAACCAAAGTAAGTCTAATTGGACATTAAACTACCCAAACAAACAAAATGTATGTTTTCAAAGTCTTTCTAGAATGATGCATATCAAGTTTTGATTCCACAGAGCAAACAACCTATGCCGAAACCTGCCAAAATGGAGGTCAGGTGGGATCGGGAAAAAAACATATTTATAAGCATAGTACATGGTGGAAGCACCTAATTTTTTTCCTGGTACTTTTTGGTGCTAATATGATTTATCGCGTGAGTGCATTCGCCATGCGAAGACATTATCCAATATTTTTTTAATATATTTCAACAAAAATGGCAGTTATCCTAGCAAATCTTTGTTTTCATTTTCATTTTATAAAATATCTTTGTTTTCATTTTCAGTTATAAAATTATTTTTTGTTATGTAAAACAAAGAGAGAACACATTGGGTTTGTGAAACGTTTCTATCAGTGTGTAGTGGTCCGCCGGTTCTGGGTCTTTCTCAGATCACTAGCCGAGAACTAGATTAGTCTGTTCCAGTGGAGTGAGACTGTGCTACCCTATATGGAATCTATCACATAGGTTGGTTCGGATATCTTTCGGTAAGTCAAGAAGATGTTGAATCAACTAGTGCCTAACCTACTGAACACAAAACCAGACTCCGAGATCTTAGGTATATCAATCTTTATTATACCTGTTTCTACTACAGTACCTTAGCACCGGAGTGCTAAGTAAAGCTGGGTGTGTGAGTCAACAAGCCGAAGCAAGTTCCCTCGCTCAACCACTGAAAGGTTTCAGAGAAACCCAACCAATCGTGAGGCTCCAAGATGTTCACTCTATGGAACACTCAAGTAACCTGTTGACCTGCTGTGGACTCAGCCTTATATATTAGTAGAAACTGAACGAGAGTTAGCCTTGTCAGTGTTTATGCCACGACGGGCAGGTTGTGTATTACTACGCGAAGCGTTAGCTGAGTTTAGTGAGGAACAGACCTGACCGGAGTGGTATAATGACTGAGAAGACTAACTCGAGTTCGGTTTCATATTTATCCTACCCCGTCTCTACACTTTTGTATAACTAAAAGATAAATATAGACTCAACGACCAACAGAACTTTTTTCATAGTAGCTGACAACCTGGTCTCTGATTGGTCAAGTTTTGTATTACTCTAGTGGCATAAAAGACACTTTATGTCACGGCCTGCCACATAAAATTTGCCTATGCTAAGTCTATGGCGTTTATTTATTAGGGGTAGGATAAAGACCAAGTTACATAAACTGGGCGAACCTGTAGCGCTTTCACGCACGGGATCTCCGGGATCACCGCACACCGCAACCTCTAGCATAAACCAAACAAACCACTGCTCGACTAACCAACCCCTACAAGTGTATAATCGGTGTTCTTTGTTATCACAGGAATGTACCGTATTGTAGAACAACTGGCCATCACACATACCATGTTTCTATCAGTGTATAACCAGTATGTTTTGTTATCACAGGAATGTGCCGTTTGTAGAACAACTGGCCATCACACATAACATGTTTCTATCAGTGTATAACTGGTATGTTTTGTTATCACAGGAATATGCCGTTTGTAGAACAACTGGCCATCACACATAACATGTTTCTATCAGTGTATAACTGGTATGTTTTGTTATCACAGGAATGTGCCGTTTGTAGAACAACTGGCCATCACACATAACATGTTTCTATCAGTGTATAACTGGTGTGCTTTGTTATCACAGGAATGTACCGTTTGTAGAACAACTGGCCATCACACATAACATGTTTCTATCAGTGTATAACCGGTATGTTTTGTTATCACAGGAATGTACCGTTTGTAGAACAACTGGCCATCACACATAACATGTTTCTATCAGTGTATAACTGGTATGTTTTGTTATCACAGGAATGTGCCGTTTGTAGAACAACTGGCCATCACACATAACATGTTTCTATCAGTGTATAACTGGTATGTTTTGTTATCACAGGAATGTGCCGTTTGTAGAACAACTGGCCATCACACATAACATGTTTCTATCAGTGTATAACTGGTGTGCTTTGTTATCACAGGAATGTACCTTTTGTAGAACAACTGGCCATCACACATAACATGTTTCTATCAGTGTATAACTGGTATGTTTTGTTATCACAGGAATGTGCCGTTTGTAGAACAACTGGCCATCACACATAACAGCGACGTCTTCATGGGAATGCATGGAGCGGGACTCACTCATTTCCTCTTCCAACCAGACTGGGGTGCCTCCTTTGAAATGTAAGTTTCCTTGAATTTATAGATATGCTGCTACCTGATCTATACTAGTTGTACCAGTTGTACTTCATGTATTATAGAATTGGCAGGACTAGTCATACCATATGTATTATAGAAATTGTTACACCAATTATATTTCGTGTATCATAGAAATGACGCTACCACATGTACTATGTTATCATGTTTTATTATAGACCTGATAGTATTGGTCATAATTAGGCCATATTCTTATTGTGGACGAAACAGTTTTCGTTCAAGGTCAATCATTGGTTTTGTATGGCCCGATTCCTTTGAAATGAATGACTGATCAAGAACGAGAACCGTTTGCTTATTATTTTACTATATACCCATGGCGTATATTCTGTAAATACGCACCGTTTGGGAATATGATGTAAAAATACTGTATGGACCAGTGGTCCGTACACCAAAATACGGACTACCTACCCATACACATTTATTAAAATTTTGGAAAGAAATTCTTTATTAAAGAAAAATGAAATCGATTTTTGTTTTAATTTCGGGTATATAGTAAATATATAAGGTCCAACCATGCTTATACAAGTTACAGAACGAGTTGATAATTTACCGTTTGTACGGAACTCGGCGTAAACGCCTCGGTCCGTACAAACCGTAAATTACCATCTCGTTCTGTGACTTGTACAGGGCGTTCTATATAAATACACGTGAAAATAATTTCAAAAACACTATTTTAAGCACATACGCATTTCAGATTGATCCTTACAAGCGGGCACAAACATTGTAATTAATTATAAATTAATATCAATTCTGCTGCCGGACTGCCCTCCCATTTTATATATAATGTCGCACAACATGACGTCATGATCACGTGCTCACCTTGAGGTCATGTTGAAACCAGTTCGCTCTCAACCACTGAACTGAACGAATTCTTTTCACCCATCCCCCACGCCTTGGTGTAAATAAATACACAATATTGACTGGTTTCAGATACAAGCGGCCGTATGCTCCGAGGAGTTGACGTGTAGTGATATCCGAGCGTATGCGAGGATATTGCGCAGAGTCAACTCCGAGGAGCATACAACCGCTTTAATCTGAAACCAGTCTATATTGTATTTATTATCCACCTTTTCTGGAAAAGTGGCATGTCAATATCAGTTCGTTTTAGCTATGCACTATTTTTCCATACGCACTATTTTTTCCGTATGCGCCACCGGAGCATACAACATATCCGTATGCGCCGGGTATGTCCATACAAACGCCCTATGTGTTTTCTATGGACACTTTGTATTAGGTGGATAATAAAATATATAACTGCACACCTAGCAGCGGACAGTATTTGTAGACATTTATATACAGGTATGGGGCTAGCCATAAAGTATGTATGCACCGAAGGGGGGTGGGGGGCTCAAAATTTTCAGAAATTTTGCATATACCCCTTCTTTGCTTTATTGCGTGCAAGATTGGGAGTTATGGGGTTTAAGTATGAGATTTGTCGGATTTTCCACAAAGGAAAATATTGTTGTTACCTCAGATGAGAAGTGGGTCCTATGCTTTCATTTTATATATACCATTTTAAATTTCATAGTTATAACTGCGAGGATGCAATGTGCTACAAGGACTTGGCTCGTTTAAGAGGCACGAAGTATTTTACGTGGGAAAACACGAATAAACTTGAACAAGAAGATGAGGTGAGTCAAAGAAGTCTTGAGATGTGCCATTTAGTCAAAATATTCGTTGTTACAAAAGTAGAACAAATTTAATGTATTAATGTAGTTTTCGTCCCGGGCATTACTTATTGCCGTACTAGTCTTTAGTTCTACCAGTAGCTTAAAGCGTTGATTCCACGGAGCAACTGAAACTTGCTGAACTGGAGATCAGGCTGGATCTGGGGAAATCGTGAAAAATTTGTATGAGCATAGCTGGCGGTGGAAGCGCCCCCTTTTTTCTGGTAATTTCCGGCACTAATATGATTCATCGTGTGAGTACATTCACCATATAAGATAATTTTTGATATATTCCAAAGAGACCAGCAACTTTACGATAAAGCCTTAGTCTGGTGGAATCAGCACTTAATTTACTCATCTTCCTTATTTAGGCTTAGACTATGGCATAACATCACCCCGCCCATTATGAAATATGAAATAAACATGGATGCAAGTATTCTAATAAATTACTTTTTTTTCCCATCAACATCGGCTTGCCATAGAAGTGTTATTGCTACGTTATATCAATCTGGTGAATTACAGGTATCTGAGATTCAATATTATCATGAATAGTGATCAAAATTCCATAAAGTGACCATATAATACAGATCGAATGTATGGTTAATTGTCAAGTAAAAGTACTCAAACGTTACCAAGACTCGATGTATCCATCTTCAGACTCAAATAAAATTCTTTGCTAAATAAAAAAAAATTACATCTGGCCATACTCTGACCGAACCTCATATTAACCCTTGCAGCATGTGGCCACCAACAGATTGCTGAAACGTGCCGCTTAATGTGCCAAACTTTGATTATTTTTTTAATTTAATTTAATTTTTTTTTTTAATTTCCGGAAAGCAAGAAAGATCTATATAGGGCACAGAGTAATGGCTAGTTCTGCCATCATCCGCTAGGAAGTTGTAAGATAGCGCCACTGTAGTCAGGGGACAACCACTATCATCTGCTGTTATAATCTATAGATAATCGTGAGACAAAGCTAAAAACCCTCTATGGCCAGCCCAAAAAAGATTTTTAATCAAATCCATTCTTTATTGGACCCACCACCTGGTGTTTGGTTTGGCATTGGGGTTAAGATGGCTGCCTCTGTAACACAATTGCTATGTGCCCTATACACACACCTTACAGCTCTGAGAATTTTTACCACTGGTTCAGACACTGTCCGGTCAAATTTCCCTCTAGAAAAAAAAAAGAAGAGAATATATTTCCGATTTCTTTTTCTAATCGTGACTTGCATCCCTGTGATAACCTTCGTATCATTAAGTTATAATTTCTATAGACTCGGCTTTTAGCTAATTCTTTTATTTCGAAGTTGACTGCTTGCTAACTTGTCTGTGCAGGAGTCTGGGCTTCTCGTTCCCGTTGTAAGTAAAGGTCATGTTACATTTAAAGCGGGTGTTCCTTCGGGCTGACCTTGAATCAGATGGCATCGGCGTCTGCCAAACATGCATATAGTGTACAAACCCATAGGTCCATACAATGGCTGATGTTGCATGGCAGCCGCATTTGTACGCACCCAACAAAAGCTAATTTATTAGGGTTTTATGGAACGTCACCCATGACACCGATGGTATCAGGCATCTGCCAAATATGCATATAGTGTACAAACCCCCGGTTCAGTTCAAAGGCCGATGCCGCACAGCGTAGGTGTGGGTGACATTTGCAGGCACCCGACAAAAGCTACGTTATCGGGTTTTATGGGCTGTCGCCTGTAACACTGCTGACGCTGATGAACATATTGCCTCCTCCACTACAACGATTGCTATAACCACCTGATAAATGGTGGCTGTGTGGTTGGCATACGGCTGCTGTGTGATGCTATTTTGTGGTGGTGGTGGAGTCAGCCCAATGGAACACGCCCTTTACCCTTTGACTCGTGACCAATCCAACTGCCATGTGCACCTCCGGCATCTTTGACGTGATTGAATGCTGTACTAGGTGAGACCTGATGCCAGGGCCTGCCACATGTATCTGTGTTGAATATTTCTAGGCAGCTAACCTACGCTTCGTCTTTTGGGATGTCGAAACAGAAGTCATCGTTGAGTTGTTACATGCTACAGTTTTCTATCCATTGATATAATTATTCAGTCAAACATAGCTTCATCACTAGTTGTCAGGATGTCACCTGTCTCGACTATTCTATGACTAAACCACTTCGCGTCATGAATATGACCCAGGCTGTCACCATGATGTTAAATCTCCATTACCTACCTACCTAAATCCTACCCCTAATAAAAAACGCCATAGGCTTAACATGGGATTTGTTTATGTCACAGGCGTGACATAAAGTGTTGTTTATGCCACTGGCTCCGTAATGTCACTCGTCTTCGACTCGTGAAATTATGGAGCCAACAAAATGCGTGGCATAAATAAACTCAGACTCAAACTCGTGACGTCTCTTGATAAAATCCTACCTCTCATATAAATCTCCGTAGACTTAGCATGGTGTGACTGTATACCACGGTTATGCCATAAAATATCTATATGCCACTGGTGATATTACAATCATGTGACAGGGTAGGATAAAATCTAAGTTTAAAACATGTGACAGGGCAGGAAAATATCTAAACATCACTCAATTTCATATAATTGTCTTCTGCTACAGATATCACTCAGTTCCGCTTCATGATATTCATTCTGCGAAGACAACTCACGCCATATAAACAATCATATGAAATTCTGTGACGTTTCATGATAGGATTTGATGCATGAACAGAATACGCTGTCAGACATATCACTTCAAATCTCACAAGTAAAACAATCGTAGCCTCTTGCTTGCTTTAAGATATCATCAAGGTAAGTATTAAGACGGACTAGGATGTGTATATAGATCCGTGGTATTAAAAACACGAAAATATGAAGTATAGGGAGGCTGGTTTAGTAAATGATACATACATTTAGATTCATGAAACACCGTATTTACTAGGCATTTAGGCCTATGTTTCACTTATATGTATTTCTAAATACCCATGCCGTATATACTGTAAATACGCCCCGTTTCGCCAAATAACATAGAAATACTGTACAGACCACTGGTCCGTACACTAAAATACGGACCACTTTGCCATACACGTTTATTACGATATTGGTTGTTAAGCTAAATGAAATTAATGATTTTTTTTTTAATTCGGGTATATAGTAAATATATAACGTCCAACCATGCTGTAGAATTCGGCGTAAACGCCTCGGTCCGTACAAACTGTAAATTACCATCGAGTTCTGTGAATTCTACAGCATGGTCAGGACGTTCTATATAAATACTGTTAGGAATACAAGGCTGACAGGTGTGTATAAAAAAAATGACAACATAAAGAAGCATATGTGATACGATGTACTTGTTTGGTTCGGACAAGCACATGAAAGAACGCCATATTGTATTTTTTTTTAAATTGAAATAAAAAAAACACAAAAAAGACTCGGATGTTGTGGAGCAAGAGGAGAAAAAATTACGTTTAAAAATGTATACGTTTCTTTCTGAAGCATGCCACAATTTAATGACTTTTCACCAGTTTGTGTTATGCTAGAATACACGCTCGATGTGCATGTCCGGAACTTGCTGAAGCATTTGCATGTGAACTTGTAGCAGAATAACATTTTCGCACCAGTGCACTTAATAAAATGTTCATATGTCATATATATATACATGTATGTATGTTTCGCCGCGAAACTGTTTCAATGTACTTTATTTAACAATTATTCAGTGGTAGCACTTTTACATTTTCCATGGAAATATATTTTTCTCCTAATCAGAACATTCACCCACCTCCTTCAAAACACATGCACACACAATCACGTCCGCCTCATGTACGGCATCGAAAAACATGCCACGTTTCTCGCTTGTCATATCCACACCACCCATAGAGCAGCATCCATTATGGGTTAATATTCAATTTTTAAAATGTTTTCAATATTAAGTTCCCACGTTATCTATTTAATTTAAAGTATCTTATATATATCAATAATTTCACGGCATTTTTTTGACATACGAAGACAGTAAGCTAGTTTCCGTATATCATTCAGTTCCCATGTTATCCATTTCATTGAAGATAATTTATTTTATGTTTGTTTGGTTCATTACTAAATTCGTGTATCAAAGTTTGTTCAGATAAAAAATTTAAAAAAAATTTAAAATTAAAAAAAAATAATAATAAAACAGATAAAAAATTGGGAAACACTAGTGTCTACTGATGGTAGCTTCACTAGGTATTTATTTGTTAAACTTATGGATCACTCCCCTCTTACTTGATAAAGTCTAGTTAATTTTAATCAGAGACAGCACTCATGTTAGTATTTCTACCTTTATCTATTGATTCATAGATATAATAACCAGAGGATAATTGTGTAGATATGTGGCAAGTGATCGGAACTAACCCCACTTCAAATGGAGGACTGTTTGTTACAACAGAATTTGATTGAATAATTATTAAAGAAAAAAAGCTGATGATTTTATAGTATATAGGGGGGAGTAGGAGTCATTTGAACATGCGTGGGATTTCCCCAGATTTCTCCGGAATTCCACACTTTTTGACGTCCCAAGGGTCATTATTGAGTTTTAATGTAAACCTGAGGAGAAAATAGAGTGACTAAATAAAAACGGGACATTTTAGCACTCAGCTGAGAGCAAAATTTTACAAAGTGAAACTGAAAATACAGCCCCAAGACCTTTGGTTAGATATTTTTAAATTTCCAAATCCCTGGTTTAATACTAATATTGTAGTTACCTGGCAAGATATTGTCCCAGTCAAGATCCTAATGCAGACATTTCATACTTTAACGAATTTTCTTTATCCGTAATATTTTCTGTGACTTTTAATTTCATTTATCATCACCGATACCATGGCTACTGATTATTTCACTGATTCAAATCAGGTTATGGTAATTATCTAATTTACATATTTTTTTCATGTTATTATCTGTGTATGTTGCATGTTTTTCATATTGATTAATCCAGAATTATTTTGAGAATTATCGTATAATAATATTCGAGCTTGTTCGCTAAGACAGACCTAGCTGACCAATGTTAGTCCATAACTGTTCAATGGAGTTGACCCACATCATTCACGAGTCTCGTTGGTGTACAGAAAAGGATCTCCATGTACGAGCCTAGATTATTCAAAAGGGCCCCAGGCACACAGGATAGACACCAAGGACAACCAATCCCAGAATAGCTTTCATCATGAACTGTCATACATAAGGATAGAGGTCACAATCAGGGGGGTGTTTACTACTTACAGAACAGCACTGTGATGACGACCAGGGCCGGGGCCACACCATCGATATTGTTCTGTTAATCCCTTGTCAATGCTTTGATTATCCAATAGCAATGCTAATTTTGTCTATCACTGGATGTTCCATTAAGAGAAACCATTGTTAAAGATCTGTTCTTTCACCACTAATACTTTGTTCACCCATTGCTAATGCTCTTTTCATCCATTCTTCCATTGTTAATGCTTGTTTCATCCATTGCTGATGTCTCATTCATCCATCGCTAATGCTCCATTCATCCATCATTGATGTTCCATTCGTCCATCGCTAATACTCTTTTCATCCATCGCTGATGTTCCCGTCATCTCCCTGAGAGCAAATTAATTTATATATCTGCTACTAAATGGTACATGTAAGAACATCTAAGTAAGGTCAACCCATCGTTCATCCCCTTTTCGTCCATCGCTGATGTTCCCTTCATTCCCCTAAGAGCAAATTGATGTATATATCTGCTACTAAATGCTACATGTGAGAACATCTAAGTAAGGTGAATCCATCGTTAATCCTCTTTTCATCCATTGCCGATGTTCCATTCATCCATCGCTAATGATCTTTTTATCCATCACTGTTATTTCATTCATTTGTTGACGCTCTTTTAATTTGACCACAATTTTGAAAACATACATAAATCTCACACAATAATTAAGTATAATTGATGTTCCATTCATCCATCGCTAATGCTCCATTCATCGTTAATGCTCTTTTCATCCATCTCTGTTAAAAACAGGATCCTGGTAACTCTAATAGATTCTTTCCCGTTCTGTTTGTGATTCAGGGCCATCATCCACAGCTCGGGGCCCACGCCAAGTTCACCAACTATGCCTTTGACGTGTCAGAGTTCATGAAGATGGTGGCTAAGACTGTGGCACATGTGAGGAGCCACCCAGCCTTCCTGGCTGCCCGCGCCGCCAAATATGGTCACCAGGCTGCCTCAGCCAGCAAGGACGAGTTGTGATCCCAGACCTGGGTTCTTACAGCCAAGGAAAGTCATGGAAAAACATCAAGCATGGATAAAAAAAGAATTATGTAAAAGTCATACAAAAAAATATCAATCATGTAGTGTCATGGAGAAAATACCAATTATGAAAAAGTCATACAAAAAATATCAATCATGTAGTGTCATGGAGAAAATACCAATTATGAAAAAGTCATACAAAAATATCAATCATGTAGTGTCATGGAGAACATACTTGTCATGGAAAAATGAGAACTTTTCCAAATGTCAGGGAGAATTTTCTCTTGTCATGGAAAGTGATGGTAAACTTCTGGTGCTGTGTTCTCTTGCCAATGGCAGCCTTCCAGCTGGATTCTGGTGTGATATGATAATGTCATTGGACAGGATTGTGAGGTGGTGGAGGCCATCTTAAATAATACCTGTATTCTTGTATTTCTTCCAATCAAACCACCACAATTTACTTAGGATATAGGTAAAATGCTCAGGGCACTATGTGGAATTGTCATGGGAAATGGCAAAATGTATCGTAGAAAGTCATGGAGTTGTGTCGTCAGATTTCTCACCAAATCACACGCCATGTATGAATGTACCGCCTTCAAGAAAAAAATGTCTTCCAGGATTTGGTTCAGTTCGGTCTATGACTATCTGAACCTTTTTATATTTTTTATCAAATCGTAGCCCAATGTATCTGATTTTTTTTCAAGGATGTCTGAGATGAATTTTTTTATTTGTTTAAACATTCAGAAATTGCTGGAGTAAAAATCGTGTTTGTATTTTTGGTAACTAATAGGTAGTTTATTCTCATCTCAACCAAGGTTTAATGTGTCTCAAGAGTAAGAATGCCAAGTTCCATATTTAGGCTTGATTTCATTTACCCAACTTTGGAGCCGATCACCCACCAGCCTGTAGGTCAGGTGCTGCTCACGTCCTGATTGGTTGCTCGGTCAGGCTAGTGAAATAGTAGTGAAACATCTAAAGCCTATAAGACACCGACCCGACTGCTGTGCCCGATTCTACCTTTGCCGATGGATCCGTCGGGTCTGTGACAATCTGCATCAATCAGGTCGATGTATGGACTTCACCAAACCAATTTTATTGCTTTTCCAGACAGGTCAGGCATTACTACCATGTCAGATATGACTGACTCTCCCCAACCTTAAGATTTCGATCTATGCACTTTCACCGATTGTTACTGATTCTGAGTTGGCCATTTAAATAGCGATGCTACCTATCCCCTAGTCCAAATTAGAAGTTCCTTACATAGATTTGTAGGTGAAACAGAGGCAACTATAGTTCTGAAAACCGTTTCCCGATATCTTAATTGGGTCCGAAGTTATTAAACTTTGAATCAATTTCTATGATTCCACACCAGCGGCCCGTGGCTCACCCTGGCTCGGCTCCCAGCAGCTCTCTTTGATCTTATCCCGGGTAATTTACGAGGTTATAAAAGGAGGAGGTGTCCTCGGGAAGAGTCTAATTGTATTCCCAACTCTCACCAAGCCGATGGTTGGGTTGAATCTGGAACAAATTTCGGTGTCTTATAGGCTTTATGTGACAGCTCCAAAATTTAGGCTTTTTCATGATTATGGGACCCGGTGCCTCTCCAAGTGGTTGTGCCCCGATCATTACCTAAGTCAGGTACTGCTTGGGTGCTCAATCAGGCTCATGAGACACCAGTGGAACGGCTCCACATGCATTGCTTCCAAATTCGGAACTTCATGTTTAGGGGACCCGCTCCCTCTTCAAGTGGTCGACCCGCCCGATCAGGACCTACGTCAGACACTGGTCCAGAACGGTGTCTGACCAGGGCCTGATCATGATCGGCTCCTAAATGAGGGTTTTTTTTTGTTTTGGTTATTCTTTTAAATTCCTGCCAATTCTGCTATGGCGCGTAGTTCTTCCACCAGTAAATAGAATCAAGCCTTTAGGCACCTCATGGATGCACACAACATTGCTACATTTTCTGTTTTTTTATATACAGATAGTTTTCTAATGAAATAAGGCCACAGTTATATAACGTTTACGTCTATATTTATGATATATATTTTCTTATTTTGAAGCAGAGGTATGTGCTTTATATTCTATGGAGATTGTTTCAGCACCAGATATCAAATGGCATTCTGATTTTAGGTAAGGTTCACCTTCATGTGCAATAAGATGAAAATAAGTAGGAAAATATACATTAATTTGTATTCAGGAATGGGATTTTTCAGAATTCCAATTATTTTTTGCATCACAAGGGTCATTCTTGAGATAGATATTAAATCCTAGGATGAAATAAGTTGATAAAATGAAAAGGTCTATTTCAGCTCTCAGCTGAAGTAATAAATTCACTTGAAATCGCAGAATATGCAGGCCCTTGAACACTGACAGCCTTTTTTAAAATTATTTTTTTAATTTCCAAATGCCATGCCAGAATGGCTTGAAAGAAACAAATGAGCTTATCAATAATTCACTGTGAGTGATATAAGAATTTAATCCTCATCTTGGTATTGAAATATATGGATCCGAATCCTGGCAATGATTTTTTTTCACATTATAAAAATATATACGTTATTGAACTAGGTTACTGCTACATACACTTTTTGTTATTCAGAGTATAACACTTAAATTTTTCTGACTGAATTCTCAGCTTCAAAACTATTTTTTATACATGTTACTAGTATTCTGCTTTGATTGATATTAAGGTTAACGTTAACATGAATTATTAACTATGCTTGTGTATCTGAAGAAATTAGTTTATGAAATTAAATATCCATGGTAGTGAGTAATTGAAATTAAAAATACTAAAAACATGAGATATCAAACTTTATCTCATGTGAGCAAGATTAGCCTCAGCAAATGCGAACAAAATATTTTTGCAATTTTTTAATTGGCGAAGCAAGTACTTTTTATGTTTTTTGAAAAATATTGTTATCAAACAGACTAACTGATTAACTTCAGAGACTAACATAAATGATGTAATTTTTTTGTACATGTTTTTTTGTGAAAATACGCAGTGGGACAAAATATGTGAATGTAAAGGCTCGATTCCCTTTTACCCGCATTATGTTCCGATCGTGTTTGGACCATGTTTGATCGTTATTCAGATCAGGGCTAAAGCAGCCTCCCCGGTTACGGTCTGATTGGTGATCGGCACCAAACTCGTACAAATTGAATCAAGCCGCTAAGCAAGCACTGTGTGATCTTTGAGGATGAATCTGCACTTTATTCATGGACTTAGCAGTGGAGCTCAGTCTTCATAACTTTATAATTGTATAACTTTCACGTCCCAACAATGTTATATCAGGCGTGCACGTATTCCACTATATAACAGATATCCAAATTTTCCGATTTGTTTCGAACCATGACTTCCATCTCTGTTATAAGTGTGTAAATCATATGCAGTAAGATAATGGCCACACTTGACACTTTTTTTTTTCTTTTTTTTTTTTACATTTTCTTTTTATTCCTGTTTTACTCCTACCATCTTCCTTGTCCATATGGGCTGGATTTTACATCTCTTGGTGTGTTGTATAAATTGTAAGCTATAGGCAAGTCTCGATATCGTTTCCATAGTTGGGGCTAGACCCTCACCCTTAAGTAAATACAAATGGTTTCTGAGAGGAATATTTAGTCAATTGCCGATCAAAATAAGACCAAATTCAATACACAAAATGCTTCCGGGAAATGGGCAGGTTAATCAACTTCATTCTCTGTTGGGCATTCTGTATGTAGAGTAAAATCTGTTATATACTCTGTTATTACAAACACTCCATGACAGAAATCTGCCGTTTCTATGTATTTCTATAGTACAGAAACCACTGTTATACCAAATTATTTTTTAGCAATATTCTGAGACAACAAAATAATTTTTAGCGAGTGAAGTGATATTTTTGTTGGTAAGAAAAGAATCTCAACACAAATGATTTATTATCTATCTCGAACCCCGAATTGCATCGAGATTTTCCAAGATACTTAAGTATTCTAGATGTAATAGGTGATGCAAAAAATTGGTAAAATATTTATTTGATACCTCGATGTAATAGGTGATGCAAAAAATTGTCAGGTATGAATTGCATATTTAGTTGTATGGTGCAAGTGTTGCACACTAAAAGTGTGTTTAGGTTGTTACTCGGAATCCTGGGAGCTGTTTCAAAACGTGGGTTAAGTCTATGGTTTTGAAACAGCTCCCTGGTATAACAAAATTCTGTTACAACCAGGTAATTTTTTCCAGTCCGTTAACTTCTGTCATAATTCAGTTTTATTATACTATCAAATTCATCGGCTATTTAAGACGAGAAAGTTTTCCAAATGCTATTCATAATTTCTCAACTTGATAAAAATTTATCATAAAATTTGTTACAAGAGTCTCAATGCTTCCCGACCTAAGTAAATTCATCAGGTCATGAATAACTTTTTTAATCGCGATAATTAGAAAAGTGAAGTTGAAGTGAATCCACAGAGAAAACCCAGACAAGTTGAAGTAAAGTTGACTGATTTTATTGGCTATAATAACACATTGAACTAGGAGGGAGAATTGTTTTGAATGTTGCATGATTAGAATAAGATATGTTTTAGGTACAGGCATGGGATATCTCTGGATTTTTCCGGAATTCCAGATTTGTTTGCATCCCAAGGATCGTTCTTTAAATCAATGTGAACGTGAGGAGAGAATAAGTTGACAAAATAAAAAGAGCCATTTTAGCATCCCAGCAGAAAATTTCTGATATTAAAATATAAGATCTCGAACCCCCGGCAGCATATTTCAGACCATTTGTTATTTCCATGTCCCATTCCTGTATGTAGAGAAAAAGAAAACACTAACTATTGTATATGTACCAATTCCACTGTCAACATTTCCTATGTAAAAGGCATATCGGGCAATTTAGCATGAAAATTAAGACTCATGTCAATTTCCTGAACCTTTAATATAATAATCCCCAAGTGTTGAGGAATGTTTAAACTAACTTGGAAATCGGGGGTAACCTTGCTTGTTTTTGATTAAGAGATTAATATTATGATTATATCATGATAGAATATATAGAAATTCTTAAAAGTTGGGTTTTCATATAGCAAAACCCATGTCATTTTTCCAAACTTTCACATAATATATTAAATGTGTAGTACTACATATTTAGATTTTAAAAAGCATATGTCACTGTCTTTGTTTTTGAGGGAATTGAAACAAAATTATATTTTTTGATAAATTTCCTATGTAAATCAGTCAAATGTAAATTGATCTAATTTACCTATTTGGTTAGGTCAAACTGATAATATGTTTTAAATCACTCATTTGGTATTAAAATAAGTCAGAGGAACTGGTCTGAATCAATGATTGTCAATATTTTAAAATCACTAGGTGGCGCCACTGTGAATTGTAGGATATGCCTTTTAATTCCAGTCGAAAAAAACACTACTGGTGTTGCATTCATTAACTAAACTATTGGGATCAGTGTACACAGACATGGCAGCTTTCCATTTTCTATGAAATTCCACTTTTTTCAGAATATGATTTTTTTTCCTTGAATAAAGAAAAAAAGATATATTAATTGAGCCTCATTCAAGGTCTCTCTGAGACATCAAATTCCACATTAAAAAGTTTCCTGATCTGGGCCAATTAAACATCAAAAGAGGTATTCTGTGTCGATTCAAAGTGTCATGGATTGTAAGGTGTCCCTCTTAAGGGCTGGTTCCACCAACACAATGGATTTGCTGTGGTATATTTTGGTTTATCTTGTTACATCTTACAGTGTTATGATATGTCATACTTCCTTTGTCGCGATACTTTGTGAGCGATGATATATGTACTTTTCACGATGTTAGGTGTATATTTTGGTCTTCCACCACCACAACACCTCAAGATCTATTGCCTAGATATCACGACAAAAACATGGTACAGGTGTTTAACGAGACCAATGCATTGCAGCAAATATGCACACGATTATTCAAAATCTAGCAAGATTTAGCAAGACAACCAAATCGTTTCCAAATCTCACTATACCTTGTGTGTTGGCAGAATCAGCACTTTACTGTGGTATCCTGCAACCGGGGTTGCTATTGTATATTTTTTTTATCTTGGAATGAATTAATGGAAACTTTGTTCGACTGAATTTTTTTGTTTCACTCACAACAAAGCTCTTTCCACATCTGACAGCGAAATTCCGAGGACGAATTTCCAAACTGTGCAGTGTTGTATCTAAGTGCATTTTAATGATTAACTTTCTATGCTATTGCTTGGAAATGTTGGGCTCTGTAATGTTGAATAATCTAGAATTACATTGATTACAGTTGAATGCTCTGTTGATTTTGTGTTGTGTATCTGCTTATTCACTCGGTGCTGGTTCAACATGATCAAATCAAAAAGACATTGTTGTTTTATTAGACTCACCATTAACATTTTCAGAATGTGTACTGGAAGACCACCTTCGTCAGTGAATTACACACAAATTTCGTAAACTAATTCATGAGAATCAGAGACAATTCTATGACACGTTTCCGTGAATCTTTGCTATATTCCTCACACTAACACCAAAGAGCTCCTCTGCTATTGACTATCCCACATGAAGTGAGGTCATTGGGTCACAGCCTACTTGTCAAGTCAGTCTCACCTTCCAGTTCACAGAGATTACCAAGTCTTTCTTTTACTGTTTCTTTTTAAGTAATAAATTCCAGTTTACGCCAAAGTACACACACTGAGTTTGTATTGTGTTTTGTAAGAGGAAGGCACATTATATAACGTTTTAGTTGTCCCTCCTTGTGTTTCCAGACATTCATAAATCTATGAAGAAAAAATGGCTTGTTTTGTTAATCCATTAATTATTGTCTTTTGCATTGTTTCTAAGACTTCCAACAATAGTCCTATAGTAGAACCCTAGTTTTGAAGTATCCAATTATTGAAGTCGACCCACAACTTAGGGTACATTGGCCTAAAACAGGATACCATTTTTTTTTGTTTTGATAGAAATGGCACTTTTTCATTTTCTGTATAAAAAAACAAAAACATTTTACTAGTGAAAAAAATACCCAACTAAATGAACCTAATTAAAAAAATAAGATAGTGACTGACATGTTTTACACAGGTTTATATTGTAATTACTCAACCACAGTAAAAATGGAAGTGTTTTCGTTGTATTTCATATCAGTTGGATATGTTAGAGCATATCCACTAATTCAGGTTAACGAGATGTAACTACCTTACCAATTTGTGTTTCCTATGATCCAGCCAAGGGAAGATACAAGACTACCCTGTAAAGCATAATTCCAAACCCTTATTCTCACTATGAAAATCATTGGTCGGTCGGTATTATATATGCAAGATGAAGCATACATTTTCAATTCAAGCCACTAGGTGGCACCACTTTTGCATCAAGTCTTAAACTTTTTTCTTACTGTAATTTTCGCATTGAAAGCTACCGTGAACGATAAAATAGAGTTCATATTGACATGAACATTGGCATGGAACTCTTCTTCCCTATTACATCTTAAATATTTGGCTTTTCTCAGTGTCTTTAGGTATGGGGTGAAATATCATTAAATTCTGAAAAATTCAAGATCTAAAGGTGGCTCTTACTAAAAACTTGGAAATAAGATTAAAATGCAGCCTCCAAAACTTGGCATTAAACTATATTGTACATACTGATACAGTCGGATAGGGTCCTCAGTAGCATGTTCCTCAGTATATATCATCACAGATTCTATTAGGGGTTTCAACATCTGATATGAGAATTTATCCATGCAAATAATTAAGGAATTTGGTGTTATTAAAGTCAGCTCTAGGATGGGACAGTTTGCATGGGTTTACTGTGTATAGGTTCTTCGGTTCATTTTGTCATAATGCATTACGTCTGCAGAAACTCTAGAAAGCAATATGCTATGATGGCAAATGAGTTCCAGATCAAGTCACTAGGTGGCAACACTTTTGCAACATGCAACTACTATGAGATCTGAATTATCTTTTGGCTCTTGATAGCATTGATAATGATGACAGTCAGTAACAATGTAGAGATACTGTCAGATGAAGTAGTTTTCTTTTAGAGAATGGACATTGAGATGTCTGTGGAGTAATAAAAAGCAGAATAATTGCATAAATGGCTAAATAAGACACCGTTTCCGTTGGTAAGTGTCTACTAAGAAATGTGCCTAATGCTGACAACTAAGCACTCTGGTTTCTCTTCAATCCACGCATAAATCTTTCGCCTTTTACTAAAGATTTCCGTGGGGAGGAACATTACAATGAGTCTATAGACTAATTTTTGAAACCCTGCTTACAGCAGGGTGCCCTAACAATCAAAGTTAACTATTCCCATACACACTGTGCCAATTGTATGGCAGAACGGTAGCTAAACTAATCTAGTGGAGTGGGAAGGGTAAGGGTGGCAGAGTTGCAGAACACAGGAACTGAGGGGATATTGTTATGTCTGTGAAGTAATGAAAAGTAGAATAATTGCATAAATGGCTAATTAAGACACTGTTTCGGTTGCTAAGTGTCTACTAAGAAGTGTGCCTTCTGCAGTCATGCAAGTACTCTGGTTTCTCTTCAATCCACGCATTTATCTTTCGCCTTTTACTACAGATTTCCGTGGGGAGGAACATTACAGTGAGTCTATAGACTTATTTTTGAAACCCAGCTCACAGCAGGTTGTTGAGACTATCAAAGTTAAGAATTACCCCCAATCCTAACTTTGTCAAAGAAGGAACTTTTTGTTACAAACAACGCCCCGACCTCAACAGACATGAAGATTATTGGAATATGAATTCTGAGAAATTTAACAAATTGACCAGTCCTAGAAGGCCTTAATGCTATTTATCAAATATACATATCAACAATAGAACTCAGCAAAATATGGTATGTTGGACAAATAATTAACTTCCCTGCTCCATACCTGAAGAAGTCTAACTCTATGCACTTTTCCTTTATATGGGGAAGAGGATGTGATTATTTGCAAAGAGACACTCTCATTGACCCAGTCCTAAAAAGGAGGAATGTCAGCTGTACATATTGTGTGTAAATTAAAAACTTTTCATACAGTGCTTCTTTCTAAATTGTTGTCTGACAATGTCCATTACAAGTGGAAATTTCTGCCATAGAGTGTTTGAAATATATAACCAGAGAACATCTCAATAATAAAGCTGTGATAGTTGTGCCACCCTTTTAGACCCCTTTATTCCATCAGAAATGTATTGCAAGTTTTAACAATTATACTTCTCATGTTGCAGAAATCAACAAGGATTCCATACCAATTACAAAAATACTTACATATTGATCGGATAAGAAAGCACAATTTCCTGCAATTCTGTTAAAAAAAATGCAAGTAGAGATGTCAAATAAAAACTGAAATGTGGGGGAAAAAAGAGGAATAATTTGGAATTATCAAATTATTCATTAGTTATTGATTTCTTAAATACAGTAGAACCCCGTCTAACAGACACCCCGCATAAGCAGACAGCCCGTGTTAACGGACACCTTTGCTCGGAACGGTTTCCTCTATTAGATGTTTATTTCAACCCTGTGTAAGCAGACACCCTGCATAAGCGGTCACTTTGGCCCGGAACGGAGAATGTCCGCTTACGCGGGGTTCTACTGTATTCCCTTCACTATGCTGGCATAGCGAACAGCAGGGGTACCTCAACATCAATGCAATTCTTTTTTCTTTTTTTTTATATTAGCAAAACAACATCTGATTACAATCAGTTCTTCCTGTTGTCTGAGCTCTTACATTCAACACATGCGATTCTTACATGTAACTAAATCAACAAAAATTATAAGTAATAGGTAATGATGGGGATGAGATGAATGATGTGCCACAGAATCCATGGAGATGGCCAAGAAGCCTGGTTTAAGCTCTTATGACACGTTTGAACACTGGTAGAATTTCCAGCAGTTGGACATTGGCATCTCAGGCATCCCACTGTCAATGACTAAATCATCTGCATATTGCAGAAACGAACAATCTCTAACCTCATTACACATATCATTTATGAAACACAAAAACAGTAGGGGGCCCAGCACCAACCCCTGGGGAACTCCAAAGAGAATATTTATGCGTTCAGAAACCTACCCATTTAGCCAAACTCTTTGATCCTCTCCCACTAAGATAGTCTGACAACCAGAAAGTTTACAGGAATAAAGGCAAGTTTTTCTAACTTTCTCAGAAGCAGATGATGCGGGACGCTGTCGAATGCTTTACATACGTATATAAAACAAGTGGCGACTACTTCCGATTTATCCCTAGCCCTATTTAAAACTTCTGTTAAAAGAAAAATTGGGTCTTCCGTCCCCAGTCCAGGCTGAAAGCCATATTGTTGGTTGGTTAAGAAATTTGCTTCTCCTAGCCATTTATACAATCTCACATGATAGACATTTTCTAGGACCTTTGAAGGTGATGGCAGTATGCTGATTGGACGCCAGTTTGAGATATTGGATAAGTTCCCCCCTTTGGTCAATGGAGTGACAAAAGCTTGCTTCCATGTCATTGGTACAATGCCAGTGTTAAAACTAATGTTAAGGATATAAATAACCTCAAGGATATAGGTAAACTCATCAGCCATAGTCTTGAGGGCATCCTTCATAATCCTTCCACTAACATTATCTATACCCGAACCTTTATGAGATGACAAATCATTAATATGCCGCAAGACCTCATGCTTCTCTACAAAAAGTGGAAACGTGTTGAAATTACTAGGTAGAGATTCAAATCTTTCTAGAAGTTCAGTATAAAGCAAGTCTTCTTTCCTTTCAAACACCTTTTCCCCTATTTTGCCAAAGAAATTATTTTAGGAATTTGTGGTAATGAAGGATATCTGCTAGCAAATTAAAGGGTCATAAATAAGCAAGTGAAGGTATTATCTCTTGGGTAATGCTACTGCAGTAATTTGGGAGTTATATTTTCCTCAGGCATTTGTTTGTTGGTCTGATTTAACATCCAGTTAACCATTGCAGGTATTCACCAGACTTTTTCAAGGTTCTTTTACACCACAAGGGTGGTGATCAAATCTATAAAATGAATTTAGGTAGAAATTTCACCCCTACCGGTTAACCGAAATGAGAGGTTTTTTTACTTCCCACACCACATAGACATGGTATGAGAAGGATTGGCCTTTGATGAAGCAGTAAATCTACCACTGCTGGGGGGTGAAGGAGAAAAGTGGCTGCAGTGGGACCCAAATCAACAAAGTCTCATGCTCTTTACCAATGAGCTAACTCTCCACCCCAGTGGCTTTAGTTATGCTTGCTTGCAAGCATATCCGGTCTGCACCACGAGGAGGCGAGGCGACCAAGAGGGTGAACAGATCGGTAATTTCTGTCCACCCCAGCAGACCTTCCTCAGGCAGCTGTTGTTTTATTAGGGTTTATTTGTTGAAAATATGTACCTTTATGGTAACATTACAGATTACTCAGGACATAGATGACAATACAAGGACCTTCAATAACCCTGTGATAGTCTCTGCCACAAAAGGCCAGCAATTTTGCTGCTAACTTTAGTAAGGTGATCATTGAAAAACGTTGCAATGAACATTATCTCAGAAAAGCTCTTGCATGGTAGATTACAAGAAGTCTTAGTATGATGAGCCCCCCACTCCATAGACATGGCAGTGCCAGGTGTTACAGTACCTCACTTATTATCTTCTCTGCCACAATTGCCATACTTATATATATCTAAAATTCTTAATTCTGCTAGAAGAGATCAGACACTATTGGCCTCTAAATTGTCTGGATTATCCAAAATACACAGTTCTAGAACCTCTTATGTGGGTGAATTGCAAAAAAAATAAATCATTGAAATTGACTAAGTTTTTATCATGAAATGAAATGCCCCCCCCCCCCTCGTCTAGACATCAGTTGACCAGCCTCCTACACACACCATAAACAAGCATCCCTTATAATCTAGAGTGTTGTCCCAAAAATGTCCCATCAGTCTTGACAAGGTGTTCCTCCAAAGTAACCCCGTAAGCGGGGTTTAGAGGCATTCTGTACTGAAATAACTGTCCCCTTAAGTGGGGTGTCCCCTTAATCGGGATGTCCCCCTTAAGCAGGGTTGAAATACTCTTAATAGAAGGAACAATTTCCGTTCCGAGCATATTGTCCTCTTAAGCGAGGTGTCCTTTTAAGCGAGGTGTCCCAGAATCAGGGTTTTACTGTACCTCTAAATAAATTCCCCCCTCCGGCAAATACCCTCATATAAACTGCCCCCCCCTCCAATAGCTCATCTCCCCCTGCCGTAAATAATGAACAGTTACTTACTTCATTGGTTAGAGGAGCACAATTTCTATCTCACAGAAAATCCTTAAGATAATCCCTTCCTAAGCTACAGCTGAGTATATATTTCCAACAGACAAATTAGTGGGGTTCCTACATGTGTTAATAGGGTTATGGTAGAAATCATCATCAAATGCATTTATGGTAGAAATCATCATCACTGAGGGAAAGGCCTTCTTTTTCATGGGAGGTTACCACTGAAGAATCGAGAATGTGAACCTGCAGTCTGCCACTGATTAAATGTATCCAGATCTATACTTCCAGCTTGGGGCATAATGGATGATATCGCTGCATTCTAACTTTGTTAATATCATCTGCTTTACTAGCTTTATAATGACATCCTTAGGGTCTAAGATGTATCTATAAAGAAATGATTGACCTGAAAGTGTTATCTCCTATTCCACCTGATAATCAAACACCCAAAAGTGTCAAATAGTCAGTGGGTGGTGCTTGATGCCATAATCAGCCAAAATCATCAGGTGAAAATGTGGCAATAGTCACTGTACCTTCATGGCAGAAATCTGTCCTCGTTAATCAGAAACAGGGAACTCTTCCAAGTATAGGGCTGATTCCACCAATATGATGGATTTGTTGTGATATATCTTGGTATATCTTGTGATATCTTACAGTGTGGCAATATATCGTACCTCCATTGTCACATAAGGTAGCCATGCATTGTTGGGTGTGTTTTTTGGTACTCCACCACTGCGACACCTCAAGACACATCACTACAAATAGGCATGCGATCATTCAAACCTAGCCCGATGTAGCAAGACAACCAAATCGGGACTAATCTCACTACATCTTGTGTGTTGGTGGAATCAGCACTAATAACAGCACTCTCTGCTGTTACACTTAACCACTTGTAGCATATACATGTACTGACTTTCCTTGATCTGGACATTCTCCTATTTGACTGCCTTTTTGATAAGGCGTTTTGACTATTTCAGTGACTTGTGTATGCAGCCTTAACAGGATATCCATCCATAACCACTTACCATACTTTAATTTCCCAACAATTTTCCAGCATGGAAAAGTTGCCTCTAAAGTCTTGGATAGTTACCTCTATATTTTTGGAATTAGGTGAAGTGTGTTCTGTCACACATCTCTGGACACCCGCCTCCCCCCTGTAATTTTTAGGCTGTGTCCAACGATTCAATCTACCCCACCACCACGCCCCTAAGTGTAACATAATTTATGGACGGCCCCATACTATTATCTATCTAATTAGTAATGTGAAACAACACCAAAATGCATGATTGATGAACACAGGTTTCTACTATATGAAATGCTTGTTTGGGGACTGATCACTTATCAGCGGCGAATACGGCGGGAACCCAAAAGTTTCAGTCTCATAAACCCCTCACCTAATAAGCCAAAGCATACCTTGACTAAATCATTTCTACATATATATATTTCTTGTCCTTCTACTTTCATTTTAGCCAGGGTAAAGTTGCACCACTCTCACCGACTGGTGAAATTAAGTATAGACGGGTCCCTCCACGTGCACATACGGTAACACAGTGATTTATCCAAACTACAGAAGATTCGAGGAACCAGACTGAAAACATGTCTGTATCATGCCGCCATCTAGCGGTATCTTTCTCAACTAATATTGCCGAAAGTATGTACCTCAATGTGAATCTTCAAGCGAAATAGCCATGATGAAGTGAGTTGGAGCTACAATCTAAATATCAAAAAAGTGTGATAAGACTGGAGGGGATGTATTGACACTAGGAAGAAGGGTTAGTTTTCTTAATTTGGTAGCTCGTCACGTCTTAATTGATCCACACTACACCTGGTCTACAGTGGTGCCACCAGTGGCAGTGCGAGGACTTCGTTACTTCGCCGGTTAACCGACTACTCTACGGGTTTCGTTTGAAATATCATAGCTATATGTATATCTAGGGAAAGTCAGCCCTTATACAATGTTTACAAACCATTATGTAAAATTCTGGCATATCTCTTTCACACTATCTTTTCCAATTTCTGCATGATACGATCTCAACTATGCCCTTTGAACGGCACTATCTTCGCGCGCAGCCGCATCACACCAAGCAGCCATAAAAATCAGTGTGCGAGACATCGAAGTCCCTAGTGTTTAACTCTCCCTGGTGATATATCTCATAACCAATCTGAATTCCATAGAATAATGTTTTTCATGATTCGAAGTATAAGTGTATTGCACCAGAAATTGGGTTAATGATAGATTATTGAAAGGCCATTTAGTTGGATCATGATGCATGCGTATGAAGATTCATCACAAGTGACGTCACGGGGAATGTTGTACTACAGGTTGATCGGAGGATAACAACACAGGACCGTCCTGTCGATGAATTTAATGGATTTACGTGAAAATACGCATTGTTGTCTATAGGTAGTTCATGGTAGTCGCGGATAATTACGTCTTGCAACGGGACCTGTTTTCAGACTGGATTATATATGCAGACACACGACATGGAGTTCGAAATACCGGCAGGGTTGACCGATTTGCTACAAGACTTCACAGTCTCCGTGCTACGAGAAAAACCTTCGGATCTTGTCCAGTTTGCAGCGCAATATTTCAATACATTAAGCGAAACTAGGACTGAATACAAATCTAGTGCTGGAGTTGGTACTAAGAAAGGTGTTACATTTGGAGGTTCGCAAGATGACGAACCAATGCAGACAGATTCATCTGAGGAGGAGCCAGGTAGGCTGTATTCCTGTCACTATAATGCTTCACTTGGAGTTTGCTCAGCAGTCAATGTTATCAAGCACGGCCACCGCCGCCGGCATGACTTGGACCTGGCCCGAGGCCATATCGCAATCATTACGTGCTTGTCATGTAGATGTTTGTTAGAATTTCTCCCCCAGAATTATAAAGTTTATTGTGTAACCTTTTCAAGATCACATGTTCTATGATCAAGTCAAAGATAAACATCTAATTAACATTTAATCCGTTAATGAACATTGCAATGCCATGTTGCTTGCATTATGGACTCCGAGGCCATAGATAACTGTAAAATATTTATAGAAATATAGTGGTATGGATGAGTGTGTTACGCGAGAACAATGAGTAAATTCATTAGGAAAAGGTTAGATCGTTCGGTTAATGCATTATCCAAAACATGCACACTAGGATACAACCTACACGGCACTATGCTACATGTACATATATCTTGTCTAGATCTAGCTTCATCGTTGAGTTGATGAACCCGGCGTGATCCCTCCCCAGTTCAGTCAGTGCGAGTATCATCATGGGGACCCCATCATTGTCTCACTAATCCCACTACTAATCTTCACACCATGGATCATATAGACATTGAATCCGTAACGTAATTTATTCTTTATTTATAATAGAGTAAGAAAGAAAGGAATGGATAATGAATACAATTTGATATAATTGATATATAATTTAAATGCATTACCTAAATGAAGTTATCAGAAATAATATACTTCTGTTATGTTCCTAGTTGAGTCAAGGAATTAGCTAAGTAAATATTTCAAGTGCTTTAATATGGTAAGAAAATAATTTGGACCCATCTAAATAATCCAGCGGGAACAATATGAATAATCACAATATGCATTAATCAACGTGAATTATATTGTGTGAGACTAAAAGAGGAGATTAGTATGTTATAACTATAAGTAAAGGCAACGGTATTGCAACGTCTTGCCAAAAGGTTAGGGAAGTATTCAGGGAAGTGATCTGTAATACCGAGTATCAGTCCCGTACTTTCAACAACAATAACTGAGGCTCGGCACCGATGTAGATCAGTATAGCCGTCTGAAATAAATCTCAACGCATGAGCGACTGTGAATGCGCCCAGTGAATAGTATGGACAATGTGTAGGAATATGTCATTTCGACGACTGTATCAAATATTTGTATTTGAGTGCAGGCTAAGATCCGCACTGATTCAAAATTGAGTACACGCCTATCTGATTTACACAGTTACATATCTATCAACAAGTGGTTACAAGTATAGATTGACTAAACCGAAGAGCAATTCCTCATTTGAATTTATATGTATTCTGGGGTATTAAATTCCGCCAGCCTTAAATGCTGGTGGAATTTTAATACCGCACAGCATGGGAATAACCATAGATCTCAGCTGGGCTAAGACAAGTGCCTGGTAAGACTTTCAGTGGGAGTTGACTGGCTCCAAGCTTCAAGTCAAAGGAAAACAATAATACATGATCGTTACTACCCGGCATGGGCCCAATATTGTGCCAATGTGTTCATAATGGAAGACTTGGACAAGGCTAGGTAGTGGTTATGTGTCATATAACATATGTATCAGTTTGTGCTGGGCTTGTATGTGGTTAGTGTAACACGAGCAATAGGCAAGTTATTACCTGCCCCCTACCCCAAAGCACTCCGTCTAAACACCAGTGAATGGTGTTCAGGATCACTAGTGTTATAGCAAGCAGAAATTTTACTTCTATACATCTAGGCAAGCGTTTAACAGAATTAAATAGATCATCAGAATAATAGATGACTGACTCAGGATGTTGATCTTGCAGGTGTTATTCCTACTGACAGAAAATGCCTTGAAATCACGACAGCTTTCATGATTTGTACCAGATCAAAGAGAAAGGTGATTCACTTGCATAATGATACTGTCAGAAATAAGTGGAACCTGTTAACTCCCCACCAACTACTTTGCCCTACTAACTATAACAACACACATGTAGTTATGCGATGCCATCATCAACAGCTGGCGATCATAAGGAAGTCATTGTTAGTTGATGGACAGTATTAAGTATTGCAGTGACATCCAATGGTTTATCTCACCCCTGATATTTTTGGCCCATAGGCTTAACATTGGGAACTCGTTCTCCATGCCTCTACGAGAAGTGCAGTCCATTCTCCATGGTCTATATCTTGTGTATCTTCCATCATTGTAGTGTGCACAGGGGTGAGACACATACAGAAAGCAACTCATTTTGGTCAAAGTAATTGTTCTACAACTCATTTGAATGCTACATGATGTTCACTCAGCTGTCGCCTTGTTTATGTCACTCCTCATCAAACTCCTGAAGAACAACGACTATGATCAAAACGATGTGTAAGGTATTTATCAGTCACCTACATATAAAGGACCATGGCATCACAAATCTTTTAATTTTTCAAATAAATACAACTCTAACATTTTCGAGCACTATCGGCTGGGTGTCAGATGATACCAGATACAGCCAGATCGACGTTCTTAGACCTATTTTCACCCGAATAGACCAATAATCAGTAGCAGATTGTTGCCGATACTACAAGGACAAGCCCGCCATGTAGATTAGATGGAATAGACCCTTTAGTGTTGCTTTTAGACATACCTATTGTAAACCCAATGATAAATACTATAGAGGAAACCTATGAAAGTTTAGGGTCAGAGCTTGTATCCTATCGAGTTGGGAAACCATGTGAATTATGTAGCTATTCATACGAGACTGAATCGAGCTCCGACCCTAAAGTTGAATGGGTTTCTGAATTTATCTCACCCTTCACATTGACTAATGGGCTAAAATTTGTGATATAATAACCCATTGGATATTTTTCCTAAATATCTCATGGGCGTTGGATACGAGTTGCCAGTGTTAAGTCTGTGGAGAAAAATACCAGGGGTGAGATAAAGGTGACTAATTTAACCATGAATTATTTCAACAAACAACATGTTAAAGTGTGTGATCTGAGTGGCAGATAGCTCTCCCCAATAAATACATTCATACTAACCATAGTACACTTATATAAACGGCAGATGTACAATGTATGTGATATGGCTCATCTGTCAGTGTGTACATAATCATACCCAGATAAGCTAAGCCTTGACACCTATCACAGGCCAAGGCATTGATGCTTTACGATGAATAACAGTTGACCACGGATTAATGGTCTAGCATGATATGCATGACAATGGTAGCACACACAAAGCCTTGCCAAAATCTATACCCATATAGAATACGACACACAAGTGACAGAGTTGGCAGCTATCCATATTTCTATAGAAACTCACCTTTTCATTTTCAGTATATAAAACTACTTCTCCTTGTCTAATACATAGGAAATATCAAAATATTAATTGAGCCTAATTGACTCCAATAAAACAGTAGTTTGAACTTCCCCACAGACCCTCAGCTCCACAGTGTGGCCGATACCAACATATTTTCCATGTTTTCTCAGTCTCTTTGAGGCAGCAAATTCCACTTATGTAATGGTTTTTATCTAGACTGGAGTTTAGATTATTATTACCCACCTGATACAGAGTCTCCATACTAAGCCTATGGAGATTACAGATCGCTACTGAGGAGGATACGGAGCTCCGTACCCTCCTAGGAGGATACGGATTTTTGAGATGAAAGTAGTCCCAAACATATCTTCTTAATTACGTTGAAAAGTTTTCTAACGATCATATGTATTGCTTAAATCTAAAAATAAGTGAGTAATAAATACAATATTACCATAATTTCGATCTGTGTGGCCGTATTCTCCTTGTAGTTGACGCTACGCAATACTCCTCGCTATCGCTCGGAGAATTACTACGCGTCAACCACGCGGTGAATAGGGCCACTCAGATCGAAATCATGGTAATATTGTGTATGTACTCGGGCCCTTTCTCTCTTCCACTCCAGTGTGTCGATCTATGAATTACCTTACGTCCAGCGAGTGGAATATTTCCTTAATAATACGGGATCATACGCTTGTGTGATCGTATATAAATCAGTGATCATGATTGCATTATAGACTGAAAGAGCCATTATGCTGATAACCCTAGGATTGTTCCTGGTCCTTTGTGCGGGTGCTGACGCAGATGATACAGTCAGCCAATGCGACTTAGCCTTTCATAATGACCAACATGGCCTCATAGAGCTAGAGCTGGAGTCGCATGGAAGCCAAACATCATTCAAGTGTAATAAAGCTTCGAAATTGCTCAAGGATTTGTATTTTTCACGTATCCTAAGTTAAGACCTACAAAACGCCAGGGTCCATGCCTAATAGGGCATTTTAGCATTTAACAGAGCAATTTGGTGGTTTGTGGTCGAACGCCTGAGTAATTGTGATAGTTATATCCCGGTATCGAGGTCCTATACTCGGAGGTTATACTATATGGAGACATGGTTAGTGTGACTGAATGAAATCTGTAACGAGTTGTGTTGATCGGAAATATTCACCGAGTTTGAAGAACGAGTTGAATATTTCCAACCAAACAACAAGGAACGGATTGCAATGCAGTTACACTTGTACTATATCTCCTTACTAATATATACCTGGAAATAATTGAATATGTCATTTAAAACTCACTAATAGCAGAATGACTGTGTCACATTTTATGGAAGGACGTATGCATATTCTTTCGTCACTCAGTGACGGAACAGAATTTGTACTACAGTCAGTAAAAGTGACACATTCGCCCATAGGTATATAATAATATTAGGAAACGTTCTTACTGTGGGAGAAACGTTTATCATTCGAGGTCAGTCGCCGATTTCATACGGCCTGACGTCATAGCCGGAAGGCCGTATGAAATCGGCGACTGACCGAGAACGAGAACCGTTTCGTTCATAGAGAGGACGTTTGCTTATTATTATATATCTTAAAACAATTTAAAACACCAAACATTATTATTACTGCACCCCTAGGAGCGGGCAGTATTTGATAGACATTCGGACACAGGTATTATAGAGGAAACCCATGAAAGTTTAGGGTCTGAGCTCGTATCCCATCAAGTTTGAATCACGTAGTAATTCACAAGGCGAAGCCGCGTGAATTGCTATGTGATTCAAATGAGATGGGATCGAGCTCTGACCCTAAACTTGAATGAGTTTCTGAATTTATCTCACACTTAATATTGACTAATGGGCTAATATTTGTGACATTATCCCCCATTGGATATTTTTCCTAAATATCTAATGGGTGTTAGAGATACGAGTTTCCAATGTTAAGTCTATGGAGAAAAAATATCTGGGGTGAGATAAATAATAATATCCTCTCCACTTGGCACTCCATTAACAGTGAACAGCTGATAACAGCAGAGTAGTAAGTGTATACAGACTTGCATTATCTGTAGCCTCCCAGATACTTTTTTTTCCAAATCACTCATTGGGACCAACAGGGTACAGGTAAATACATTTTTATATAATTGCTCAGATTTTGGCAAACTCTCGTGTTAGTTTTTTTAAATCTGGATCACCAGCATAACTAAAACAAAAGTGCTAAACTCTGAACCTTCATTGATTGCCACCTCGATCTATAAGTCACAAATAACTTCGATTAATCTTACTCCGATCTAGCCTCTAGATATTGGAGCCACTTCTGGTGTTCGACAGTGTCTAGCAACACTGCTATACTTTCAATAGAACCTTGAGAAGGCACAAAGTCAAAACTTTATGGTGTGTACTTAAATAGAACGTCCTGACCATGCTGTACAAGTCACAGAACGAGATGCTAATTTACGGTTTGTACTGACCGAGGCGTTTACGCCGAGTTCCGTACAAACGGTAAATTAGCATCGAGTTCTGTGACTTGTACAAGCATGGTTGGACGTTATATATTTACGTATTTTAGTGTCCGTATTTTAGTGTACGAACCAGTGGTCCATACAGTATTTTTATGTTATATGACGAAACAGTGCGTATTTAGAGTATATACGGCATGGATATATAGTAAATTACCAAGTAATTTACATGAAACTGTTGCTAGGAACAACCTTGGTAGCAACATTATAAATGGAATTAGGAAATTGAATGAAATTTGGATGTCTCCTTGGTGAGAAACAATCCTTTTACTTATTAATATTTCTGTCAGAATGTTGGAATATTTAGCCTGTATTCTTGAGTTTTCTCATTGGTAGACACATGCATTTCATTGTCAATAGACGCATTGTACGTATTAAAATGTTAATCAAAATTCTCTTCTTTCCCCCGAGAAAGATTGGGCTATTTTAGGAGATGTTTAGTCTCACAACATCACCAAGAACGAAGGCTCATGCAGCATCAAATTAATTTTTTTCTAAATAATTCTTTATAAAAGGATGATGGGAGGCAGGGTGGGGTGACTCCGGGCTAGAATATAGATGAAATATAATTTATATCACAGGCGAGATACTTGGTGCTACTTGGCCTCAGAATTAGCTCAGGATCTCTGCTTGGAGACTGAACATGTGGCTGTTTGTTCCCCGACTAGATGACACTCTCCTGGCTGATTCTTCGGGACGAAGGATCTGCTTGGAGACTGGACCTGCCTGATGCGGGATGACCAGGGAACTACGGTACACTTTATGCCCTCTGTATGGTAGCCCTGGGTAAGCCTCAGTGACAAATACAGCGCTAAGCTCCGTTGGCAGGGATATTGATGATCGCATTGGCAGTAACATAAATCCAGGTTAGAACAGGATTATGTTGTTGCTATTCCATGAGACCTACAACGCCTGCATGTCCACTCGTTATGGCAGTCATATATATAGGAACGTAAGAGTTAATGATCCTATCAGGCATAGAAATTCACCCACTAATCCTCTTATACAAAGCAGTTACCGTGCCCCACGTATTATTTTACAGGTGAACTACCATATCTATTGTTTCTGAAAAACTTGCCGAGTGCGAGAGTGAACAATAAAGAAAATAATAAAAAAACTGATTCTGGTGTACAGGTAAATAACCTCAGAACACCAGTCAGGGATTTACATACGCGATGTCATGTAGAATACTTGGTAGACAGACGGTGAAAATAATTGTTGACCGTAATGTATAAGTTTTAAATAAATTGTGAATTATTGGATGAAAGAATGAGGGGCACCAGGGGTGATTTGAAAATGTCAGGGGGAAGGGGGGATAAGGTTTAGGGGATACCGCTTTAAATGTCAAGCCCATAAACAATCGCCAATGTACCATGGCTTCGCATCTTGGAATGAACTAGACCTAAGAATACAAAGGGCAGGCACCGAAGAGATCTTTAAAAGCCAAATAGAGGCCTAAGGCTGAGGTCTAATTGAGTTATCACTTTTGTAAACAACGATCACTGATGACATCCCTCATCCCAACTCATTCATATATACCTTGCACCGATGTCATTACTCCTGATATTGCAAACACAGTTCTCTATGGAAGAACTGTTCTTCTGTAACAGATTGGATAAATAAACATTAAAGAAAGGAGAAAAAGTAACATGACATTGCAAGAAGAGGGGGGGGGGGGGGGGAGCTAGCTACATCAGAAACCACTCAATCAGATTGGTTTCAGTTTATAACCCAGCCCTGAATTATGATAAAATGTTGCTAAATGTCAATTAAAAGAAGATACTCTCTCCGTACCCAACGCCTGTTTGGTATTTTCACACAACTGGAAGGAATGTTGGGTGCATGTTTCCTATGTTTAAATCTATGGAGAAATACCATGGGGGGATTTTTTTTTCTTCATAAAATGTGTCATATATATCACAGTCCATATCATTCCTAAAAGTTGCTATTTCTAATGTCTCTGAGCCACAAATGTTGTAATAAGTCTGGGATAGGACTACAACACACACTGACGCTACAAAATTGATTTTTGAATTTCGTAGACACCCTATGATACGTTTATTTTCCATCGTAGATCGTCGGCGTAAGTCATGCTTTTGAAACCTGACTAACTGAAGTCCTGCTCCAGGATTCCATTACGGTTTTGATTTGAACGTTGGGCAGCGCATCGTCAGGGAATATCAAGAGACGTCACAACTTTGAGTCTGAGTTTATTTATGCCACGCATTTTGTTGGCTCCGTAATTTCGAAGACGAGTGACATTAAGGAGCCAACAAAATGAGTGGCATAAATAAGCTCAAACTCAAACGAGTGGCGTCTAGATTTTATCCTACCCCGTTTCCATATTTTTTCAGTATCAGAAAGTAGTGGCATAAACAACACTTTATGTCACACCTGTGAAATAAACAAATCCCATGTTAAGCCTATGGCGTTTTTTATTAAGGGTAGGATAAAACAGTTTTCCACTTTTCCAAGGAAATCCATTTTTCATTTCCAGTTTAAGAAATTTATTTTTCTTGTAAAAAAACTAAAATAGTGCAAATTGAGCCTCATTCAAGCCAATGGCACAGTGGGTTGAACCTCCCCACAGACCCTTAGCCCATTCCTTGGCAACACTGATGTGTTCTCTTTGTATTCTCATTCACTCTGAGGCAGTAAATTCCACATGGAAAACATTTCCAATTTTATTCCTGACCCCAACTGACATCTCTGGATCATACAATCAATCGTAGCACGTTGCGAGAAAAATAGCTGTAGGTGGACACCCCCTCTAGCTCCACTGAAAGCCCAAGGTCACCTTGTCCACTTTTTGGAGGTCTGTGATATAACTGCAAATTGTCTCATTTATATTCTCTCCGCCATACATTGATTTTCGCTCATTAGTGTCTAAATAGTGAGCATTCCGGCAAGATAGGATTATTGATGATTATGAAGAGGGCCAGTGGAGGAACGACTGCTCTGCACGATGCTACCAAAAAGAAAACTTATTTTGGCAACATGTGGCTCGTCATATGACATAACATATTTACTCTGCCCAGAAGAGGCATAGTGATGTGCAATTAGACAGTTATTAGCCAGAATCCAGTTATCTGTAACCACATTACTGTTACGGGGATGTACTTAGTGCGAAAAGAGACACTAGTTAGGAACTGAGTGGAGAAACAAGACCAGTGGTTGGAGCTCAAGAGCCAATCACAGAGAAAAGTAAACATGTATCGACTGTGTTTTCTCGGAATATGCCTGCTTATGTACTATTATATATACCTGTGGTCGAACATCTATGAGATACTACCCACTGCTAGGGGTGCAGTATATATATTTCATCTCACCCTGTATAACATTATTAATTGATAAAATAAATCACCCAATCAGCCATTGAGTATTGGGTATACAGGAGTATGAGTCCCTAACGTTAAGCCTATCTAGAAAAATACCGGGGGGGGGGGGGGGTGGGTGATAATAATGTTCGCGTCCTTGGGCCGTAGTGAATGACCGCTAGCATGTAAGTAATTAAAATGGCATTTCTAAATTGATTTTAAAGTATATGATAATAAGAAAACATATATATTGTTGGGGAATTAATGCCATTCTGTTTTTTACACTCTTTAAGCAGATTATTGTTATCAACCATTAGTTCACCACTTTTCCTGTCCTGAAGAAGGCATACCCTGCCGAAACGTTGACTTAAAGGAATAAAGTGTTTATTGTCAAATATGGACTAGACATTCGTCTATGCAGTGTCTAAGAGTTAGACAGGACTCTTCATAAAACTTTGATCATTCTGTCTTTTGTAACGGAAATATGTCCCTTTACCTGCGTCATCGGGACATATTTCCAGGACAGGAAAACCATGGATGGACATTTATCCTACCCCTAATAAAAAACGCCATAGGCTTAACATGGGATTTGTTTATTTCACAGGCGTGACATAAAGTGTTGTTTATGCCACTACTTTCTGATACTGAAAAAATATGGAAACGGGGTAGGATAAAATCTAGACGCCACTCGTTTGAGTTTGAGCTTATTTATGCCACTCATTTTGTTGGCTCCTGAATGTCACTCGTCTTCGACTCGTGAAATTACGGAGCCAACAAAATGCATGGCATAAATAAACTCAGACTCAAACTCGTGACGTCTCTTGATATTATTCGCCCACAGTAAGTACATCTCCTCATATTGCCAATCAGGGTCTATATCTAGGGGTTGATCTCATCAGGGGTGTACCCATATATGCCATAGATTGGCAATCAATGTCAATTCAGTAAATGACCAGCACTCTCCGGCAACAAGGTCAAGGTTACATCCCCCTACCGTCGGAACAGATATTCGGCTTTCATGTCTATAAATATTTACCGAAGCAGGCAGCCGCTAATGCATCCAATCAATATCAGGACCCTGGCCATCATATGAGCGGGAGGCTACTCTATATAGATCTCTGGATTGTGCCTGATATGGGTTAGCTTATAAGTTACTGGAGGAAGGAAGGAAAAACAAGTATAGTCTACAAAATGTGAGAATGTATCATTTCGATGTATCTGAAAAACTCGGCCTCGGCGATGATACTGGTTCTAGATGAAAAAAAATCTAAAAAATCTAAAAAAACAAACTGATCAAGGTGTATTTGTGGGGGTTCCTCTTCCATTATAAATCAGGAGATTCACTTATAGGTCTTCTCAATGTTCCTGCATATATATTATTACATATTTTCACACGAATGTCTCACACTTACGGGTCAGCTTTAGGGTTTTTATTCGTGGCAGTGTGATGAAAGAATACAGTTTGTGTCTCTCTGCCACGTAACTTGTTTTGTATCTTGTTCTTCGATCTCAGTGCATCTAAACACCTAAACAGCTCATACCAGATTTCACTCAGGCACCCTAACCCTGTCTTCATATATTGCCGATCTCTGCTAGATTTCCCACTGAATATGACTCCTTATATATTGCCAAGCAGTCTTAATAGCTATTGGTTCTCTGAATATGTCGGTTTATATATTGCCAAACAGTCTATCTTGTTATGGGTTCTTTGTATGTGGCTGCATATATGTTGCCGAATGGTCTATCTCGCTATGGGTGCTTTGAATGTGTCTGTTTATATTAATAGTAATTCACGCGGCTTCGCCTTGTGAATTACTATGTGATTCAAACTCGATGGGATATGGGCTCAGACCCTAATCTTTCATGGGTTTCCTCTATAGTAGCTGCCTATATGTTGCTGAACAATCTATCTAGCGAGGGTTCTCTGAATATGTCTGTTTATATGTTGCCAAACAGTCTATCTTGCTATGGGTTCTGTGAATACGATTGTTTATATATTGCCAGTGCAAGTCTATCTACTTAAATGACGTTCCTTCAATATGTCTGCTCCAAGATTGCCTATCTAGTCTATCTACCTAAATGATGGTTTTCTGAATATGTCCATCTCTCTCGGTGACATTTTGCCTACCAGGTCAATAGCTACTGGTCGATCCCTGAATATGGCTGCATATGTATTGCCAATCTACATCTTTCTACCTAAGGGTTGCTCTCACCATGGGTTGCGGATATTGTCTGTCGGGTCTATAGCTACAGGTCCTTCTCTGAATGTGGCTGAAAATGTATTGCCAATTCGAGTCTATCTACCTAGGGTTGCTCTCACAATGGATCTAGGATATTGCCTGTCGAGTCTATGTAGCTATGGGTGGTCCTCCGAAAGGTGGCTGCATATCTATTGCCAATCCAGGTCTATCTACAACAGGGTATTATCTACACATCTTTACCTACAAATTGTTCTCGCTGTGGATCTCCCATATTGTCCATTAATGTGGCTGCAGATATATGCTGCATCTTTACCTACTGTTCTCACTATGGATTTTGCATATTGCCTGTTGAATATATATATAGGTATGGGTATATATATCTCTGAATGTGGCTGCATATATATTGCCAATCTGCGTCTCTCTACTTACAGGTTGTTCTAACTATGGGTCTCGCTTATCGCGTTTCTACCGAGGTACGGGTTGATCTTCGAATGTGGCTGCATATATATTGCCAATCTGTGTCTATCTACCAACAGGGTTGTCTCAGTACAAAAATGTGCCATTTGAGAGTAACAACCATTCTGGTACCAGTCTAAAGTGCTGGTTCTACCAACACATGGATTTGCAGTGTTATATCTTGGTATATCTTGTTATGCCTTACAGTGTTGCAATATCTCGTACCTCTTTTGTCGCAACACTTCACACGCGATGATATGTGTACTTTTTCGTGATGTTGTGTGTATTTATATAGAACGTCCTGACCATGCTGTACAATTCACAGAACGAGATGGTAATTTACGGTTTGTACGGACCGAGGCATTTATGCCGAGTTCCGTACAAACCGTAAATTATCATCGAGTTCTGTGGCTTGTACAAGCATGGTGGGACGTTATATATTTACTATATACCCAACATTTTTAAAAAAATCATTAATTTAATTTTTAACAACCGATATGTTAATAAACGTGTATGGCAAGGTGGTCCGTATTTTAGTGTACGGACCAGCGGTCCGTACAGTATTTTTACGTCATATGCCGAAACGGTGGGTATTTACAGTACCCCCGGTATATACGGCATGGGTATATAGTAAATTTTGGTACTCTACCACCGTGGCGCCTCGCGATCTATTGCTTACATATCACGGCATTCTGCAATCTATCGCAGCAAGTATGCGGCGAAGGTGCTTAACGAGACCAATGCATCGCAGGAAATATGCATGCGATTATTCAAAACCTAGCTAGATTCAGCCAGACAAAGTGTGACAAATCTTGCTATATCTTGTGTGTTGATGGAACCAGCACTTGACTCGACGCGATGAACACGGGTAGGAGGCCATGTGAGGCAGGTCACAGAGATGCCAGATTTCCTCTTTTCCAAGGAAATCCTTGTTTTCATTTTCAATTTATGGAATTTCTTTTTCTTGTATAAAAAACAAAGAGAATAAATTGGGTCTGATTCACATCAAGAGGCAGTGGTTCAAACCTCCACTCACACCCCAGCCTCATTCCATGGCCAATAAAGATGTGTTTTCCATTGTTTCTCAGTCTCCCTGAGACAGTAAATTCCACATGAACAAATATTTCCTAGTCTTTTCATAACGCGAAAAAAAATATTTCCTAGTATTTTCATAACGCCAACTGACATCCCTGGCCAGGCATGAAGCGGTCATGAGGCCGTGTCGGGGAACGATTCCCGGCCGTAATTGCGTGTCGCGGGCGGGGATCAGTCGCCGCTGACCGGGGCTCATGCCCCTCTCACCCGCCTCTCTAAGCCGGCTCAGTTTGCCCAATTGGCCGCGCCCCGCCCGATCAATAAGCGTTGAATATTTTGCCTTGTGACGCACACTGGCTTAGGCTGGCGGGCGATCTGCCGACTGACGTCACGACAAGGTGTAGTAGCACCCTGAGATAGATCCCCGGCCCCCCGCTCACCCTCCCGCTCACCCTCCCCTACCAGCGCCCTGTGTCATGTAACCCCGGCTTCCATCCATATGGGAGACTGAGTCGTGGTGGAGGTGGGCGTGCGTGTACGGCCAGCGGAGACCGGACGTGCTGTGACCGCGACGTGGTGTGACCGTGGAGGGGACCGTGGAGGAGGTGTTCTTCCCCGGGCCGTGTACGGGCAGGGCCGGGTGAGGCGCCCGGAGGCCGGCCCGTCTACCACCGCCGCCTGGTTCAGCTGGAGCCGCCGCGAGTCTACAACGCGCCCAAGGACACTTTCGTTGGAGCCAGCAGCGCTTCCACCAGACCCGCCGGGAGGGGTGAGGGTGAGGGTGAGGGTGGGGGTGGCGCCACAGAGGGGCTGGTCGGCATAGCATCTGAGAAAAGCGCTGTGTCAGTGCGACTGATCAAACCCTCCTACCTGCCCGCCCGCAGCAGCGGCAACGCCACCTACCAGCAGTGACAGGTACCATGTGGCAGGGCCACGCGTATTACTGCTCGATTACCAAAAAGAGCAGCTCAGAACGACGACGACAACAACAACAACAACAACAATAACAACAACAAGAGCCACCTGGCGGGAAGCTGCCGTGATCGGCGGCGCACGGGGGGCAGATCGGCGGTGCGCGGTGGGCTGTCACCAGGTGGCGTGCTGACGTCACGGGGGCAGTCAGGAGAGGGATACCCTGCCTGCCGATAATAATACGATGAACAGTGCACAGGGATCACCCACCACACCACCACCACAGCTCCAGCTCCTCCTCCTCCTCCTCCTCCACCCGATGATTGATTAGTGCCCCGCCCACCGCTTCCTACCGCTGGGTGGCGCTCTGCTGGTCGTGGGTGGGGGCACCTGGCTTCCGGAATGAGGCCCGGCGGGACGGCGAGCGGGCAGTGTCCACGGCGGGCGGGTTGAAGGACACTTCACCCGGCTGAGAGTCACCGCGGGCGGGCGGGCGGGGGCGGGCGGGCTGCTACTTCCACTGCTGCTGCTGCTGCTACAGCAGTGATGCTGAGCCCTCCATTGCATGCTCCTCTCTCGTGCCTGCTTGTCCTCCCCTCCTCCTCCTCCTCCGCCTCCTCCTGCTGCTCTCTCCGGGCGGACCATGGAGCACCACGACATGGGCTGCGGACGGGCGTCTTCCCTGCGGCAGCGGCGAGGAGCCGTCGACGCCATGTATGCCGACACTAGTGATGATGATGATAGTGATGATGATCCAGAAGGTAGCCCTCTATGAGAACCTTGATAAGCTGTCCACCCACCTACACAGTCACTAGTGTGTATAGCGTACACCTACACAGTCACTAGTGTGTATAGAGAACACCTACACAGTCACTAGTGTGTATAGAGAACACCTACACAGTCACCAGTGTGTATAGCGTACACCTACACTGTCACCAGTGTGTATAGCGTACACCTACACAGTCACCAGTGTGTATAGAGAACACCTACACAGTCACTAGTGTGTATAGAGAACACCTACACAGTCACCAGTGTGTATAGCGTACACCTACACAGTCACCAGTGTGTATAGCGTACACCTACACAGTCACTAGTGTGTATAGAGAACACCTACACAGTCACCAGTGTGTATAGCGTACACCTACACAGTCACCAGTGTGTATAGCGTACACCTACACAATCACTAGTGTGTATAGCGTACACCTACACAGTCACTAGTGTGTATAGAGAACACCCACACAGTCACCAGTGTGTATTGAGAACACCCACACAGTCACCAGTGTATATAGCGTACACCCACACAGTCAACAGTGTGTATCGAGAACACCCACACAGTCACCAGTGTGTATAGCGTACACCTACACAGTCACTAGTGTGTATAGCGTACACCTACACAGTCACTAGTGTGTATAGCGTACACCTACACAGTCACTAGTGTGTATAGCGTACACCTACACAGTCACTAGTGTGTATAGCGTACACCTACACAGTCACCAGTGTGTATAGAGAACACCCACATAGTCACCAGTGTGTATAGAGAACACCCACACAGTCACCAGTGTGTATAGAGAACACCCACACAGTCACTAGTGTATATAGAGAACACCCACACAGTCACTAGTGTGTATAGAGAACACCTGCACAGTCACTAGTGTATATAGAGAACACCCACACAGTCACTAGTGTGTATAGAGAACACCTACACAGTCACTAGTGTGTATAGAGAACACCTACACAGTCACTAGTGTGTATAGAGAACACCCACACAGTCACCAGTGTGTATAGAGAACACCTACACAGTCACTAGTGTATATAGCGTACACCCACACAGTCACCAGTGTGTATAGAGAACACCTACACAGTCACCAGTGTGTATAGAGAACACCTACACAGTCACTAGTGTGTATAGAGAACACCTACACAGTCACTAGTGTATATAGAGAACACCCACACAGTCACTAGTGTGTATAGAGAACACCTACACAGTCACCAGTGTGTATAGAGAACACCTACACAGTCACTAGTGTGTATAGAGAACACCCACACAGTCACCAGTGTGTATAGAGAACACCTACAGTCACTAGTGTATATAGCGTACACCCACACAGTCACCAGTGTGTATAGAGAACACCCACACAGTCACCAGTGTGTATAGAGAACACCTACACAGTCACTAGTGTATATACCACCGTCATATCTCACTTGTAGCTAAAAACACACCCACACCTCTCTGCCTTTCATCAGTCGCCACTACCACTTTGGTCACGGCACAAAAAAACAAGAGATAGGAGAAGCCCTCGTTTAGTGTCAGCCGCACTTAATCTAGCGATACCATTGATGTCTGTATATTGAACCTAACCTATTTGTATGTGTGTCTTAATGTCATCTTGAAACATGAATCTATATCGGGATGAAAATCATTGTGGGTTGATGTATCGTAGATTATGATTACATTTTATTGGAGTACACCCACAGTCACCAGTTTGTATAAAGTACACCCATCTACACAGTCAAGGCTAATTGAACAAATTGGACATCAAACTACCCAAACAAACCTACACAGTGCCAGTGTGTATAGAGTTCACCGACACAGTCCCTAGTGTATATCAAAGAAGAAACCAACAAGTTTTGGTCAATGTTGTCCTTCTCCAGAGTTTGATGCAGAGTGTTCAATCAAGTTGGAGAACAATGACTTTTACCAAAATGAGTTGCTTTCTTTATCCTACCCCTAATATAAAATCCCATAGGCTTAACATTGGATTTCCGTATGCCATGCTGACTGGCATACAGAGTTTTATATGCCACTAGTGGCATACAGCATTGTTATCACGTAATATTCCAAAATCGAGGAGATAGGGTAGGATAAAATCAAAACCTGATTCGTTTTAATCTTGGCCACCGCATTCCACTCCTGAAGTTTTGGCTTCAGACTTCACTCGGCTTCGCCTCATGAAGTCACTTTGCCAAACTCCAGTCATGGAATACGGTGGCCCAGATTAAACCTCATCCAGTTTTATGATAGGATATAGACCATTGAGAACAGACTGCAATACTTGTAGGGGCATGGAGAATTGAGTTGCCAATGTTAAAATACCAGGGGTGAGATAAAAGAGTACACTCACACAGTCACTAGTGTGTATATAGTACACCCACCACCCACCCAGTCACTAGTGTGTATATGGTACACCCACCACCCACACAGTCACTAGTGTGTATAGCGTACACCCACCACCATCATGTCGCACTTTTAGTGGTAGCTAAAAACACACCCACACCTCTCTGCCTTTCATCAGTCGCCACCACCACTTTGGTCACGGCACAAAAAACATAACAGATAGCAGAAGCCCTCGTTTAAGTGTCATCCGCATTTAATCTAGCGATACCATCTGTATATTAGATTGAACCTTACCTATTTGTATCTGTCTCTCTTTGTCATCTAGAAACTCGAATGTATATTGGGGTGGAAGTCGTTGTGGGTTGATGTATCGTAGATTACGATTACGTTTTATTGGAATACCTGGGATGGAGTTTCTTGTTACCTGAGAGAGTATTGCAGGTTGACTCTGGTTTGACTCTGTGAATGGGGTGGGGCGGGGGGTTTTCTGTGATATTGAGAGAAAGTTCCAGCAAAAACGAGTATTTCTGGAGTATCCAGATATCAGGGAATTATCTTACTGGGTTTTTATTCCTGTGTTCGGAAGTGTGGTGGAGACCACGTTAAAAAAACCAGAATTATCTTTTCACAAAATACTTTCTCATTGAATGAGATAAGATCATTCCGTGTATGCTTATCTCACAAAGTGACACTCAGAAAATCGTGTCGTCTTAGCGGGAACTGGATCATATCAGGTAGTAGAAAGGCGAGGAAGGGTTCGGTTGTTTCTAAGGACTTAATGTGGCCATTCATGCTGTTGTAGACACAACTAGCATCCATCACATATTGACTGAACTTAGTGAGTGTCTATTCATCTAGTGTAACCTGAATTATATTATAACAACTACATCGAGAATCATATGAATAGACAATACTCGTCATCGAGGCGAACCGAGTGACGATTATGGCACATCCAAACAAGAAAAGATAAACAAGCTTGTAACCCCAAGGCTGTAGGACTGTAGTCCCACTACAGCCACTTTTCTCCTTCATCCCCAGCAGTGGTAGATTTACTGCTATATCAAAAGCCAGCCCTTCTCATACCATGTCTATGTGGTGTGATGTACAGCCACGTTTCTCCTTCATCCCCAGCAGTGGTAGATTTACTGCTATATCAAAAGCCAGCCCTTCTCATACCATGTCTATGTGGTGTGATGTACAGCCACGTTTCTCCTTCATCCCCAGCAGTGGTAGATTTACTGCTATATCAAAGGCCAATTGTTCTCATACCATGTCTATATGGTGTGGGGTACAGCCACATCTCTCCTTCATCCCCAACATTGGTAGACTCACTGCTATATCAAAGGTCAGTCCTTCTCACACCATGTCTATGTGGTGTGGTGTGCAGCCACTTTTCTCCTTCATCCTCAGCAGTGGTAGATTTACTGCTATATCAAAGGGCAGTGTCTAGGTGGTATGGGAAGTAAAAGAATTCTCACCTTAGTAAATATGTAGGGGTGAGATTTTTACCTAAATTCATCTTATAGCTTTGATCACCTTCAAACCCAAAGTAAGTTTAATAGAACATGTTGGACGTTAAACAACACAAACAACAACAACAGCAACAGCAACAACAACAACAACAACAACAACAACAACAACAACAGCACCAACAGCAGCAGCAGAGCCGCGCGGAATCGCTCCTATGGCGCTTAGTGGTTACACAGAAACCTCGGCGGAAAAATTGGCGGATGAGAATCTCCTGCTCTCATAGTGGTGTCAATTGAAGATGAGGCGCCGGCCTTTAAACCCCTCCCCTCTACTGACACTTCCCGTATAGTGTGTGGCGTAACACAAGGGAGCCTCACAATATCCACTCATTAAGTCCGCGTTTACTCAGCGATGGCAGGTTTCAACTTTTCTAGTGAAATCCACGTTTTTATTTTCAGTATGTAATTTTATTTTATTTTTTTCGGTGAAAAACGAGGATAATCTAAATCGACCCACATTCCCACAAATAAAACAGTGGCTTGAACCTCCTCACAGACCCTCAGACAGCGGACCTTATATCATTCATACCAAATGCCATCAAACGTGGAACATGGTATTCAGTTTATTCAGCTTCATACGAATAACATTCACGGAGACTGGTATTGTTGTACAGTCAGCCATTGTTTGTTCACATTTTTTAATTGTGTTTGATAAGCGACATTGTAGCTGGAATTAGATCAACTTAGATACAATCTGCCTTGACAGCAGAGCGTCTGGTAACTATTAATTGCTTTTATAGGACGTAAAAATCAACCAAACCAAAGCATTGATAGCACATACATAGTACTGCAATGAGATGCACATCATTGATATTTCGGGTTCAACCTGACACAAACTGAACAGGTGAAACTGACCCGTCTGCGGACTGGTCACACCAAACTGACACATGGGCACCTCCTAAGAGGTGAAGTAGCACCTGTGTGCCAGACATGCAACACTCCGCTGAGTGTAAAACTTCTCATGCTACACTGTCACGCCACCAAAGAGAACAGGAAGAAATTCCTAAAGAATGCGCCAACAATGCGCAGTGTTTTCCATAAGACTGGGAAGAAAGAAATTCTTTACTTCCTCAGGGAATGTAAGATTTTTGATAAGATGTGATTTAGAAAAGTAAGATGCCTGGATCAACCAGGCAGCATAGCTTGTTTTTCCAACAGGATATGCAATTTGAGCAAAGTAAACCAAAGTAAGTCTATTTGAACAAATTGGACGTTACAGAGATGGCAGTTTTCTTTTTTCCAAGGAAATCATTCTTTTATTTTCAGTTTATAGAATTTGTTTTTCCTTGTGTACGACAAACAGAGAATAAATCGGGTCTCACACACACCAATAAACAGTGGTTCAAATTTACCCGCAGACCCCAGCCCCATCCCATAGCTAATTACGACATGTTTTCTCATTCTCTCTGAGGCAGTAAACTCCACATGAAAAATATTTCCTACTTTTTTAATGACTCCAACTGACATCCCTGACGTTAAACTACCCCAACAAACAAACAAACAAACAAACAAACCAGATGGCATCCCTTAACTGACTGCACACTAGTAACACTATCTTTTTAGGACAGTTTTTAACTTTGATTTAAAGGGCGGGGGGACGGGTAAATAGGTTTGTAGGCAAAAATTGATAATTTTGTAGATAGGCGATCGTAAACCACGAGTGGTTGACGAGTAGTAATACATAAGCGTTGGCAAGTGTGTTACGAAGTCAACCTCGAGTTATTTACAGAGCTGCCTGTTCACAAAGCTTTCGTTTCTTTTTCTGTATTTATTATCAATCTTCTCTAATACATTAAATAATTTAAAGTTCAAGTCAGAGAACGAGATGCTAATTTACGGTATGTACGGACCGAGGCGTTTACGCCGAGTTCCGTTCGAAACGTAAATTATCATCGAGTTTTGTGGCTTGTACAAGCATGGTTGGACGTATATATTTACTATATACCCGAAATTAGCTTTGGCCCTTAATTCACTTTGGCCTAACAACTAATATTTTAGTTAACGTGTATGGGAAGGTGTTCCGTATTTTCCCGTACTGCATTTTTTACGTTATGTGGCGAAACGGTGCGTATTTACAGTAAATACGGCAGGGGTATATAGTAATTTCCCATAATCAATGGCTTCAAGGCCCGTAATCAATAGGTTTCAAATCCACGATCAGTGGTGCCGGTTTCTGACAACATAGAAGCAGTAAGTGGTGGTTTACTGTGGCCCCATCCATCTCCAATGGAGACTTGCTAATCGATGGATGATAAAAGGCCGTCTTTAATGTATATTGCCGAGGAGGATGGCTCCGGTAGAATGTCGCGAGACTGAGGCCTCAGTGTTGATCTATGTTCGCCAGACTGACTTTCATTTTAATGTACTCCCTAACACTAGCAGGCTTGGGATTTCCTGAGGTTTTCCTAGAATCCCGGATTCTTTGACGTCTCGTTCTAGATATCAATTTAAATCTGAGTTGGAAAAAAGAGTAAACTGTGACATGATTATGGAAAAAAGGCCATTTTAGCACTCAGCTGAGGGCAGGAATCTAATTAAAATAGCCTTAAATACGGACCCCCGAAACCCATCAAACTTTTCTTGAAATAGTGAATCTCAGTGGGACTGAGAATAATTATTTTCAATGGTGAGTTGTTATCTTTCCTGGTGTCCATTATTCCAGGTTTCCACAGCACTAGGACTTTCTCCTTCATTCCCAGTAATGGTATATATACTGCTATATGAAAGGCCAGTCCTTCTCATACCATGTCTATGTGGTGTGGTGTGCAGCCACCATTCTCCTTTATCCCCAGCAGTGGTAGACTTACTGCCATATGAAAGGCCAAGCCTTCTCATACCACGTCTATGTGGTGTAATGTGGTGTCTCCTTCATCCACAGCAGTGGTAGATTTACTGCTATATCAAAGGCCAGTCCTTCTCGTACCATGTCTATGTGGTGTGGGAAGTAAAAGAACTCTCACCTCGGTAAATGTGTAGGGGTCAGATTTCTACCTAAATTCACCTCATAGATTTAATCAAACCCAAAGTTAGATAGACCATATTGGCCGTTAAACTACTCAAACCTGCACTGAAACTTCAACATGTCCTACATGTTAAAAGTAGTATAATTACATACATTTACCATAGAAGCAATGAACTGGCAGTTATATTGTGTAATGGGCCCTCGGGGGATCCAGTCCCTTTAATGGGGTAAAAGGGGACGAGGGTTGATTAAGCCCTTCGAGACTGCTGGTCAATCATATTAAGACCAATCAGGATGTTTGGCTTGGAGTCATTAAACCTTATGAGGTCTCCTTAAGCACTTGACCTTTGGATCTCTGGTGAACGTATAGATAAGGTCAGCTAACTGAATTCTAACATCCAGACTCCAGAGGTCCGCAGTGGTGAACTTTATCTCACCCCTGGAATAAATGTCCATAGGCTTAACATTGGGAACTCGTTCTCCATGCCCCTACGAGTACTGGAGTCCGTTCTCCATGGTCTATATCATGTGTGTTGTCCACTCTTTTAGTGTGTACAGGGGTGAGATAAATACAGAAAGCAACTTGTTTTGATCAAAGAAGTCTTGTCTCCAGCTCGTTTGAATGCTTTGTGATATTCACTCGGCTGTCGTCTCGTTCATAACACTACGCATCAAACTCGTGGAGAATGACGACTTTGACTAAAACTTGTTGAACCTGTGTAGAGTTCATCTCTTACAACCTACATACTGTTAAATTAGATGAGGCCAGGAATGCACGCAGAAATATAGATAATAATCGATGGTGTTGTGGTCGATATCAACCTCGAGTGACGATTGCGGCACATCTAAACGGATTATTGTATATAATTCGAGTGTGGTTCTGGACCCCTTTCATGGACATTAGAATAGCATCTCAATATTAGAATAATCAAAATCACTTCGCAAATCCAGCTGGGAACGTTTAAATCTCCATGTTGATGTCATGTCTGATCTCTGAAATCCTGACCGCTGATTGGCTAGTCGATTATGACGTCAATTCACATCACTCTACCACGACCTTGGCGTTGTATTGTCACTTTTTGTTGGTGATCGTTGCGCATACTTTTTTTTATGTTATTCCTATGGCTAACTTGTACCAAGGGTTAAATAATTTCTGTGGAAGCATCATCGGTCACATAAAACGGAAATAATTCACCCACCATCCCAGATATATCCATGGATGCAAGTTTTAAGACAAATGACAGATATCCAAAATTTAGATTTAAAAAATTCATATTCCAACAAAAACGATAGGAGTGATAAATTGTCGAATTCTGCAACATATACACAGCATTTATCTGGGACCGGAACCCCAGAGGTGTTAGGCTGTATCTGTGAGTTCTCGGTAATTATCTGTTCAGCCTCTTGGTCGCCTTGCCTTCATGTGGTGCAGGATATGCTTGCATGCAAGCATAACTAAAGCGACCAGGGTGGGGAGTTAGCTCTGGTTAAGAGCACTGGACTCGTAATCCCAAGGTCGTCAAACTTTGTGGATTTTAGTCCCACTGCAGCCACTTTCTCCCTCAACCCCTGCAGTGGTAGATTTACTGCTATGAGTCCAGCCTTCTCATACCATGTCTATGTGGTGTGGTGTACAGTCACCTTTGTCCTTCATCCCCAGCAGTGGTAGATTTATTGCTAAATCAAAGGCCAGTCCTTCTCATACTATGTCTGTGTTGTGGGAAGTAAAAGAACTCTCACCTCGGTAAATGTGTAGGGGTGAGATTTTTAGGTAAATTCATCTCATAGATTCGATCAATCCCAAAATTTAATAGAACATATTGGACGTTAAACTACCCAAACAATCAAACAAACAATCTCGGTAACTCGCTGACCGAATACTATTACATATGTAAGCTGTGGTATGATATTATGTTTGTAATTTCCGAATTTTTTGTTACATTCTATATATGTTGGTGGCGTATCACATCCTTAATCCAGCGTGCTGGTTGGCTGTCAACCTCTTATCTCACTGTCCTGCCTTCCTCATTCCACCCGGCGGGGAAGGAGGACGACTTACTGCCAGATAATGGATGTAGGAAGGTTAAACGTTGTCAGAGATATTATCTACATTCAGAGGCCGAATCCATCATCACCACCATAATGACAAACGTGAGGTGTTAGGCGCCAGATAGATTCAACACTCTCATTTTATTACTATAGGCTGCCCAACCATAGACGGGACTGAAAAGTTACTCTCATTTTATTGATATAAGCCGCGCAACCATAGAGGGGACTGAAAAGTACTTATTTTTCTATTTGGCATAGAAAAAATCTCATAAATTGGGCTGTAAGTGAGATATAGGTTCGCAAAAGGTAAAGACTTAACTAATTAGATATGCAGCGCAAGTCAGTCTTTAAGATCATTTAGGGACAAACCGATTGGATCCAGATCCCACCATAGTCCCGTATATGCCTTCCTGGCCTATAAGAGTTTGAAGGTAGCTTTCATATATATACATGTAAATGGCAGCTTTCCATTTTCCCATGGCGATCCACTTTATTTCCACAATATGAAGTATTTCTACTTATGTACTATAAAGATAATACTTATTGTGCATAGGAATGATGTGGCTTGTAAGTAGTGAAAACTAGTGAATGTGAAAATAATGTGTACCTAAATTTATTATCCACTTAATACAAAGTGTCCATAGAAAACACATGTGTATGGACATACCCGGCGCATATGGATATCTTGTATGCTCCAGGTGGCACATACAGAAAAACAGTGTGTATGGAAAATATTGCATAACTAAAACGAACTGATATTGACATGCCGATTGTCCAAAAAAGATGGATAATAAAGACAATACTCTAAGCAATATCCTCACATACAACCCGATATTACTACACATCAACTACACGGAGCATACGGCTGTTTTTATCTGAAACCAGTCAATATTGTGTATGAACTAATATCGGTATGCCACTTGTCAGGAAACGGTGGATGATAAATACAATATAGACTAGTTTCAGATAAAAGCGGTTGTACGGTCCTCGGAGTTGACTCTGTGCAATATCCTCGCATGCACTCAGATATTACTACGCATCAACTTCTTGGAGCATACGACCGCTTGTATCCAAAACTCTGAGCGATAGCAAGGAGTATTACGTAGTGTCAACTACAATGAGAATACGGCTACACAGATTGAAATCATAGTAATGTTGTGTATTTAATACTCACCTTTTGAGTAATCATTAATGAAAAAATCTTGCAAATAATTAGAAATTCGACCCAAGCGCCGTGCATTGTTTATATAAATCAGTTCCTATAATGCCCGTCAGGTGGCCCAAAAAGCCGTATTCTCCTAAGATATTCCGGAGGTCCGTATTCTACTCAGTAGTAATCTGTAGGCTTCATAGGCTTAGCATGGAGACTCCATATTAGGTGGGTAATAAAGGACTTGTCTCTCATGCCGAACCCTGGCACAACAAAGACCAAAGACCCCCGTAGATCATAACAATGGCACTCATCTCCAAGTCATCATCAATGTGTCTGGGGAGACCTTGGACCTCAGTTAATCATCTCCATCACACAACACACTGAGAGATCCTCAGTAAAGTAAGCAGAACGGGGTCAGAGTATAGCGCGCACTTACACAGAGATCAATGGCAGGAAGGCACCGAGTGACTCACAGCGGACGTAGATTATAAATGTAGTCTCTGAGGAGGAGGAGGAGGAGGAGGAGTAGGAGGAGGGGATGGCTGCGGCACCGTCTCAGGTGTAGGCATGGGGCTGGCACGGTCGCCTATTGATCCATGGCCAGGTAGACACTTGACAGCAGCAGGCTGCACCCTAGACTTGTACAAGTCTTTGATTATGAGCATTCATTAAATGATTTAAGACAATCAGAATAATATCAAGAGATGTCACGAGTTTATTTATGCCACACATTTTGTTGGCTCCATTATTTCACGAGTCGAAGACGAGTTAAGTTACAGAGCCAACAAAATGAGTGGCATAAATAAACTCGGACTCAAACGAGTGGCGTCTTGATTTTATCCTACCCCGTTTCCATATTTTTCCAGTATCAGAAAGTAGTGGCATAAACAACACTTTATGTCACACCTGTGACATAAACGAATCCCATGTTAAGCCTATGGCGTTTTTTATTAGGGGTAGAATAAAGTTCATTATAGTATGTATCCTTCTCTGACTGGACCATGAATCAAAGACTTGTCCACTATGGACCAAATCTCCTGTTTATGGCCCAAAGCCACTACCTGTAACCCTATACTTCCTCCTACCCCTTCCCCCTCCCCTCCTCCAGTTCTCTGACTGCCTGTGTTGTCATAGTAATAAATTTCGCCTGCTCCTGATTGTGACCCGATTGAGAACAAAGTGAGAGGGTATCATCTCCCAGCAGATATCCTAACCAATAGCCAGGATATCTGTATGGAGAGTGTTGGGAATACTGGCGCTAAACAGCACCAGAAATCCAACACCATTACCGATTGTGCCAGTCCCTGTATCCCAGCAAGGAAGGTAGCAATAGTATATAGGGACTGGAGCCAGTCTAGCTGCACCCCTCACCACGCCCAGATGGGGTCTAAATTTAAAATCCCTATTCTGGGAACCTCAAAGGGGGGAACAAGGACAAATAGATGCGAGGAAGGTTAGATTGATATAACGGAGATAAGTATTGTTCAAAATTGTAAAATTTATGTTAATTTTTTTTGTTCGCACCTATGAACTACGTGCCACGTCTTCTCTGAATAAATATGTGAATTGATTCCGATTTGGGTCCTGATGAAGATTATTAAGAGAAAACGTGGTTACTGAGCCCGAAGGGATGGCCGTTCGAGGTCTTTTTATACCATAAATACGTCCCGACGCCTCAGGCGGAGGGACGTATTTATGGTATAAAAAGGCCGAGAATGGCATCCCTTCTGGCTCAGTCACTACATTTTCTTATTATTACATACCTAAATATAAAAAAATCTGCCTTTTATGTACTTATTGAATGTACCATTTCACCCAATGGTCACAGTGCGCCCGAATATTTACTACGGGCGCAGTGCGCCCGAACATTATTTATACTGTACTCCTAGCAGCAGGTAGTATTTCATAGACATTCGGCCATAGGTATGTAATAAGATATATAAGAAACCAATGGGAGTGGTTAGAGTTGACTGATATGCCATGAGTTTTGATGGTGTAGTAAATTCACGAGGTGAAGCTAAGTGGAATCACGTTGCGATCAAACAAATGGCATATTAGCCAAAAATTCAGTCTCAAAAAGACGTAACTAGCCTACCGAGATGTAAAACTACACAAACAAACAATATTAGCCAATGCTAACCACTTGAATTGGTTTCAGATTTTCTCCTATCCTCCTAATAAAGAACGTCATAAAAATATATCACCAACAAGAAATTTCATTGTACCCAACACCAGTTTTATACTACTTACAATTTTTGTTTTATTACTTTTGTCATATTCAAGGTAGCATCGGTTGAGATCAGAAGTGTGTTTCGCCTCGTCGTTTAAATCAGTTTTATACTACTTGAAAAATCATTCATTGTGGGTTTTCTTCGTTAAGTCTATTGAAACATATTGAAAGTAAGAGAAGAAAGGTTCATGGGGTTTGCCATTACTCGACACCTTTACCTCTGAATATGTGCACTCAGCTTGTGATAAGATATTCAGAGTGGTGTTTAAATCATTGATAACAAGGTAACATTTCACTTCAAGATTTGAATTGTCGAGATTAACGTGTGACACGTGTTGAACAACGTGTGAGCACGTTATTATCTTGTGCTCGAGTCTCGGTGCTTTGTTTCCAACGAGTGTGATGCTGGACAGATGTTTAATTTCCACTTCCTGAGTGACAAGGCAGCAAGGTTTCGTCATTTCTATTAATTACTGGGAGCACACCTTAGAATTTGACAGCAGAACTCGACTTATATAATTAATTATTCATTTTGTCTTTGAAATGGTAGAATTATATATTCCTATATACCCATTTCCGAAACCTCTATAGTTACATACTGCTGCTGGGGGTGCAGTAATTATAAGTTATGTAGCGAGGCTGACGTTTTCGTACCAGGCTGACGTTTTCGTCCCGGCCTGACCACTGATATAAAGAGCAGCGGAACGAAAACTTAGCGATTGCAGTTACTCGATAAGGGTGGCCATTTTTCTGGGGCTATAGCAGGAAAAGAAATAATCATTTTTATTAATATTTAAAGGTATATAGGAGTAGGGAAACCAAGTACCGGTAATCAAAAGTCAAAGTTACTTGGTAAGGCTCGGAAAAATTACTGCCCGCGGCCAAGGCCTTGGGCAGTAATTTTTCCGAGCCTTACCTCGTAACTTTGAACTTTTGCTCATCGGAACATAGTTTCCCTCTATTATTATATATCCATGAGCGAATGTCTCACTTTTATGGACCAGGAGCACAAATTCTGTCCGTCACTGACTGACGAAAGAATATTCATACGTCCCTCCGTACATGACCACTCATTTAGTGTGTAGTAGAATGGCATTCTTAATGATTTCTAGGTATATAATAATAAAGAAACACAGTGAGTGCGACTGAATGGAATCTGTTCCTCAATATTTTGATCAGAAATATTCACCTCGTTCTGCGAACTCGGTGAGTAATTTTTGCCAAAATATCTCTGAACAGATTCCATTCAGTCAGACTAACTATGTCTATATAATATCATATACCTGTGTGCAAATGTGTTGCACTTACTGGTCAGTTCTACGGATTTCATTTGTCACTCAGTGACGAATGAATATAGTTCGTCCCTCTGTACCATACGAATTGCTGTAATTCAAAACTGTAGGTTTTTAATGATATTCGGATATGTAGAATAGTATCGAGACAAAATGAGGGAGCTTAAATGAAATCTATTCCTATTTGTGTTGTTGTGTTTAGATGCACTGTATCCATCAAACTCTGTATGTTTAAACACACCAAAACAACGAGAAACACATTTTTCATTTAGGCACCCGAACCCTGTTTCCATATAATATTTGGAAAGCTCCTCGGTATCGGAATGAATCTAGAGTAATACAGGTTCCCATGTGTTAAGAATAATAAGAAAAAACAACTATATACGTCATATTTCCTGACCAGGAGTATGATGTTTTTAATAATTTTCAGGTATATAATAATAAGGAGACCTAGTGAATGTACCTAAATCCATCTTTTCCTCGAGATTCTGGTCTCAAATATACACCTCGTTCTTCAAACTCGGTGAATATTTCCGACCAACATATCTCTAAACAGATTCCATTCCGGTACACTAACCATGTCTCCATATATTATATCTCCTCAGAGAAACAAAGGTATTGAATAAAATATAACTTGCAAAGTATTAAAGCATGAATAGTCCATGCCTTCTTAGTTGAGTAGAACTACCTGGTGTAGGTCTCGTTTCCCATAGAAGGGCCTGCTGGGCGTTAAGCTATCCCTACCTACCTACCTCCTCTCTACACAATGCTTCGTCAAATACACTTAGGCCGGATCGAGTGGATCCTTTGTACTAGGCTTCACCTAATCAGTGGTGGACTGTACGGTACCGCGTTATGTGACTGATAACACTGATAACGTGACCAGGTATGGAGGCGTCATGTCGCCACTGGGTTTTATTACAGGTAAATATCATGACTCTAAAACAGTTATACATGGACAATAAACGACGTTTATTTTATCCTACCCCTAATAAAAAAAACTCCATAGGCTTAACATTAGCGGACTGTGTTTGGTCTACGGTGCAGGAAAATGAAATTTATCCCCCTAATGGGATACAGTGGTCAAATGACGTCATTTGAAAAGCGACCAATGATTATCACTGATTATCAGTGAGTTTTATGTTATTTTTTAATTTGCTGAAGTAATTTTGACGGGGTAGGATAAATTCTAAACCAAACTCGAGTTAGTCATGTTGTTCATCACACTCCAGCAATGTCGCGTATCACTGCACTCAACTTCGCCTCGCATAGTAAATGTGACATTGCCATCGTGCAATAAACAACAACACGACTAACTCTCGTTTGGTTTCTCCTAAGTATTTCTTATCCATCTTTTTAAATGAATTAAACCCAGGAATCGCCATATTACAGGGTCAAACAATGGGGACTATTTCTTTGCTCTATAGCACAAAAGGACTATTTTCCCGTATACCATGGCTTTGAGGCCATATACCATTATTTCTTTTTAAGTCTAGTTGAACAAATTGGACGTTGGACGTTAAACTACCCAAACAAACAAACAAGCAAACAATTATTTTGCATCTGCATACCACAGTTATGGTATCTGACAGGTTCTATAAAATGAGTGATGGTTTACTGAGTCCCCATACATTTTCAATGGGGTCTTTGTGTAGATGGATAATATATTCATGGTTTGATTGTATAGGTGACAAAATAACTAATTATTGGAAATATATTCCATGAGGGGAAAATAGCATGTGCGGATATAGCACGATTAAATTTACATTACCAGATGTACTTCTCATTAGATAAAAACAGAATCAGAAAACCCACAAACCCCCAGTGAAGAAAATCAGGCACACTTAATAACAGTTTAGCACGCCTACTTCAAGCACAAGATTAGCCAAGTTTCTGAGGGTTAGTTATTCTTCAGGGCAAGAATACAGCAACATTGACAAAATACACAAACACAGTCTTATATACATGTACTCGGAATGGTTTCAATAAATGCTTCGTCGAATGATACAAAGAAGGTTTCGCGATAGAATTACCACAGTTACCATTAGGTGGTATTAGTTCAGTGTAATGTCTCTCGGCAATTTGATAGTTCTTTTAAAAAAAAATATACTAGAGAGTTGGAAAATAAACCATAAATGTTAAATGTATAACATCAACAATTAGGTAGTAAATACAACAACAGCGATTGTCCAAGACTTGGTCGAGTATTACAAATAAATATATAGGTTGATATGGCTTTCTTATAGTTCAGTCGGACCTTTATGTTATGATAAGTCCGTGGTCTAAGCATCAAATCACTCAAAATGCTGTTTCAGTTTTAGAATGATAAGCCTTAAATGTAATTACAAGCAGGCCATTAAGTTGTCAGACATGTAATTAAACTCCACTCGCGTTGTTGATATGCTGATCGATATTCCTCTCTTTTTTGTTTTCCAGAACCGCCAAAGAATCGTTTCCAACGAAGAAAATCAGGTGAGTGGTTAATGCGCTTCTGACGTGGTTTCCTTCCTCCTGCTCCCCCGGCTTCAGGCCAGGAACGTGTTTTCTCCGCTCACGCGTTTTAACCATCGGCGTGTTCTCTGAGGCCAGACTAAACGCCTGCGGGGATCAGTGGGGGAGGGGGGGGGGAGCTTGGTGCGTGGGGTGAAAGATGGGCGGATGGGGAAAGATTGATGGACAGGGGGCAAGATGGAGAGGTGGGGGAAGATTGATGGACAGGGGGCAAGATGGAGAGGTGGGGGAAAGACAGGTGGATAGGGGGGAAGATTGAGGGACAGGGGGCAAGATGGAGAGGTGGGGGAAAGACAGGTGGATAGGGGGAAAGATTGAGAGACCGGGGGCAAGATGCAGAGGTGGGGGAAAGACAGGTGCATAGGGGGAAAGATTGAGGGACAGGGGGCAAGATGGAGAGGTGGGGGAAAGACAGGTGGATAGGGGGAAAGATTGAGGGACAGGGGGCAAGATGGAGAGGTGGGGGAAAGACAGGTGGATAGGGGGGAAGATTGAGGGACAGGGGGCAAGATGGAGAGGTGGGGGAAAGACAGGTGGATAGGGGGAAAGGTTGAGGGACAGGGGGCAAGATGGAGAGGTGGGGGAAAGACAGGTGGATAGGGGGGAAGATTGAGGGACAGGGGGCAAGATGGAGAGGTGGGGGAAAGACAGGTGGATAGGGGGAAAGGTTGAGGGACAGGGGGCAAGATGGAGAGGTGGGGGAAAGACAGGTGGATAGGGGGGAAGATTGAGGGACAGGGGGCAAGATGGAGAGGTGGGGGAAAGACAGGTGGATAGGGGGAAAGATTGAGAGAAAGGGGGCAAGATGCAGAGGTGGGGGAAAGACAGGTGCATAGGGGGAAAGATTGAGGGACAGGGGGCAAGATGGAGAGGTGGGGGAAAGACAGGTGGATAGGGGGAAAGATTGAGGGACAGGGGGCAAGATGGAGAGGTGGGGGAAAGACAGGTGGGTAGGGGGAAAGATTGAGGGACAGGGGGCAAGATGGAGAGGTGGGGGAAAGACAGGTGGATAGGGGGAAAGATTGAGGGACAGGGGGCAAGATGGAGAGGTGGGGGAAAGACAGGTGGATAGGGGGAAAGATTGAGGGACAGGGGGCAAGATGGAGAGGTGGGGGAAAGACAGGTGGATAGGGGGAAAGATTGAGGGACAGGGGGCAAGATGGAGAGGTGGGGGAAAGACAGGTGGATAGGGGGAAAGATTGAGGGACAGGGGGCAAGATGGAGAGGTGGGGGAAAGACAGGTGGATAGGGGGAAAGATTGAGGGACAGGGGGCAAGATGGATAGGTGGGGGAAAGACAGGTGGATAGGGGGAAAGATGGATAGGTGGGGGAAAGACAGGTGGAGAGGGGGAAAGATTGAGGGACAGGGGGCAAGATGGATAGGTGGGGGAAAGACAGGTGGATAGGGGGCAAGATGGATAGGTGGGGGAAAGACAGGTGGATAGGGGGAAAGATTGATGGACAGGGGGCAAGATGGATAGGTGGGGGACGATTGATGGACCGGGGAGCAATATGAACAGATAGGGGAAAGATTAATGGACAGGGGGCAAGATGGACATCAGTGCCAGACATGGCTGACGGCCGCCAGACGAGGCCGACGGCCACCAGACGGGGTAGTTAGGGGGCAGGCGGGGAGCGGGCTGTTCGGGTGATTACCGGCGATCATTACATCGCTAACGGCGGGCGACACGACACGGAGCACCTCTCCTCCAGGGGCCGGTCAGTCCGTCGTCTACACGGCCCGGAGACGGAGGGAGGCCGGGGAAGGGGGCGGAGCCGGCCCTACACCGTACTCCCCATAGATCCGCCACCCCTCACCCCACCAGACACCGTCACGTACACTCTCAGGTACGCGCCAAGCAGGGCTTGGTGGACACGGATCTTGTGATCGTCTTTTTTTGGTCTTTTTTAAGGGATGCGAGTTTTCCATGTTTCCATTGAAATTCATGTTTTCATTTTCAGATTAGGAATTTGTTTTCCTCGTGTAATATTATTTTAATTTTTTTTATAACATTTCTTTAATGAGTCCTCTTATTACAATCGATAACCAAGTCAAGTAGAAGAAATTTTCAGGTGTATAATATGGATAACAACAAAGCGGGCATCCATCAGCCACTACATGAGGCTGGTTTCCATTGGATCCCTACAAATTGACATACCAACTGCTAAATTACCCAAATCAGCCACAGGCCATGATCCCCCCACTGAACCTCCCCACTGAACCTCCCCACTGAACCTCCCCACTGACCCATGTACAAATTGAGCTTCCCCTCGACCCCTTAATTCCCCACTGTAAAGTGCAAGCTCTGTATTGAAATGACAGATATTTCAATGTCCTATCTTTTTACTCCCAAATAGCATCGCTGTATTTTTAAGCTTAATGCAGCAAGATTTACTTGGACAAAATATTGGTTTGAGAACATTGAATTAAATCGAGATGGATGAACCATCTTCAGACTCACAGCTATGTAGATTGGGTAGAACGGGTTGAGTGTTCTTGTCTACCAATTTGTCCACCACATTCTTCACCTTACGTGCATAGAGCAGAGATGAAAGTGATCCAGTGATATTGGGGTTTCCATGAAAATGTTTATTTGATATTTGTTATAAGTTTATTCAGAGATGGCAGTTTTCCATTTTACCAGGGAAATCCACGTTTTACATGATGTTAATTGAGCCTCATTACCTACTATATCTAAAAAACTATGATTCTAGTAGAACTAGACTCGGACAAACTTCTTCTCTTATGATTCCTTTCAAGCCATGCCGAAATCAAAGTTTAGATTTGTAGTTTTCTGATCTACTTTTCTCGTGAGAAACCAATGAGATCTCATCTTTTGCTGGTAGCCCTTTCAAAACTCCGCTGATGACCAACCCCTGTCGTGGCTCAGCTACGACTAACGTGCGTAGCAAACGTCTGCTCTGGTGGCCAGTGTACTGATGATCCTCCTGCCATCACCCTAAGTATTTGGCCTGTTTCAGGCAACTGGCTCTGTGGAGCAGTCAGCAGAGCAGCAGTCTGGGAAGTGCGGGTGTCGGGAGTTCAATACCCACTTTTGGCAGTCCGACATATCATTTTTTTATTATTCGGACTCGGACTCGACGAAGTCACTAGTTCAAAATAATAAAACAGTGGCTTGAAACAGACCCTCAGTCCCAATATGTGGATGAAACCAGTGTGTTTTCCACGTTTTCTCGTCTCCCTGAGGCAGCAAATTCCTACTGACGATCTGAATAATCTAAATTTGCTTTTCAATCCAAAATGTGATTGTTGTCGTTCTGAAATTTCCGATAAAATATTTCCGTGTGATGAAGGATGTTATTTGGGTAGACTGACTCAATAACCTGCTCTAAAAAGCTCGTGTGTATCATGAAGACGTCTCGGTTTACTGTTTCCGCATCCACTCGCCGTGCCAAGTTAAATGTCAAGCCACGTTCCGCAGCAACTAAAAGGTCACTAAACTGCTACCTGGCCAGCTCGAAGCGCCAAGTCATCATTGGACTTCTCGTAGCTCCAAGCCATTCTTAAAGGGGAAGAATTCATAGTCAGGGATGGGGAGGTAATGAAGTCGTTAAAGCACTGGATGAGTAATCCGAAGGTTGTGGGTTCGAGTCCCACTGCAGCCACCCCATCCTTCATCCCCAGCAGTGGTAGATTTAGTGTGCTGCCACCTTTTTCCTTCATCCATAGCAGTGTCCTTCTCATACCATGTCTATGTGGTGTGGTGTACAGCCACCTTTCTTCTTCTTCTTCATCCACAGCAGTGGTAGACTTACTGCTATATCAAAGGCCAGTCCTTCTCATACCTTATCATTTCATAAAACCTGTGAGGAAAAACAGCTGGACTTTGAGGAGGACTGGAAAAGACCTGTCATGTAAAATCGATCTATCAAATTTGTAGTCACGTAGAGAGCCTTCTACCCATACCACAGGTTGTTTAATTAGCGTTACACTGGTGGTGACTAATAGTGACCATCTATTCAATAGATACCCATCAAATGAGTTGGAGAACAATAACTTAATAAGTTGCTTTTTGTATTTCTCTCACCCCTGTTCACACTAAAAGAATGGACGGCACACAGGATGTAGACCATGGAGAACGTACTGCAATACTCGTAGGGGCATGGAGAACGAGTTCTCAATGTTAATCCTATGGGACAAAAATACCAGGGGTCAGATAATCTGCAATATCCTCGCTCACACTCGGATATTACTATGTATCAACTACGTGGAGGATACACCCACTAGTATCAGAAACCAGTCGATAGTGTGTATATATATTGAGCATCGTCCTGTTCGGTGGAGAAACCTTCCTGATAATATCTAGCTGAAAGCTCAGGTCATATGCTCGTGTTTTTCATAAGCAGTCATATGCTCTTTTGGTGCTGTGGAAACTGGTGCCAAGCGGTTGGCGCTCATTGCCAGCAGCGGCCTCTTTTTCATGGCGTTTAGCATGTAACGTAAGGAGAACTCAGGGACGTGTGTTGGCGACGGGTGCAGACACAGCACCCAGACACTGTCACTCTCAAACGTTAACCTCAGGTGTGTCTACACCCACACAGCACCACACCCACACGGCACCACACCCACACACCACCCAGACACGGCCACTCTCCAACGTTAACCTCAGGTGTGTCTACACCCACACAGCACCACACCCACACGGCACCACACCCACACACCACCCACACACGGCCCCTCTCCAACGTTAACCTCAGGTGTGTCTACACCCACACAGCACCACACCCACACGGCACCACACCCACACACCACCCAGACACTGTCACTCTCAAACGTTAACCTCAGGTGTGTCTACACCCACACAGCACCACACCCACACGGCACCACACCCACACAGCACCCAGACACGGCCCCTCTCCAACGTTAACCTCAGGTGTGTCTACACCCACACAGCACCACACCCACACGGCACCACACCCACACAGCACCCAGACACGGCCCCTCTCCAACGTTAACCTCAGGTGTGTCTACACCCACACAGCACCACACCCACACGGCATCACACCCACACACCACCCAGACACGGCCACTCTCCAACGTTAACCTCAGGTGTGTCTACACCCACACAGCATCACACCCACACGGCATCACACCCACACACCACCCAGACACGGCCACTCTCCAACGTTAACCTCAGGTGTGTCTTCACCCACACGGCACCACACCCACACACCACCCACACACTGCCACTCCCCAACGTTAACCTCAGGTGGGTCTACACCCACACAGCATCACACCCACACACCACCCAGATACGGCCACTCTCCAACGTTAACCTCAGGTGTGTCTTCACCCACACGGCACCACACCCACACACCACCCACACACTGCCACTCCCCAACGTTAACCTCAGGTGGGTCTACACCCACACAGCATCACACCCACACACCACCCAGACACGGCCACTCTCCAACGTTAACCTCAGGTGTGTCTTCACCCACACGGCACCACACCCACACACCACCCAGACACCGTCACTCTCCAACGTTAACCTCAGGTGTGTCTACACCCACACAGCATCACACCCACACACCACCACACCCACACACCACCCAGACACGGCCTCTCTCTAACCTCAGGTGTGTCTACACCCACACGACACACCACCCAGACACCACCCAGACACCACTCAGACACTGTCACTCTCCAACATTAACCTCAGGTGTGTCTACACTCACACAGCACCACACCCACACACCACCCAGACACTGCCCCTCTCCAACGTTAACCTCAGGTGTGTCTACACCCACACAGCACCACACCCACACACCACCCAGACACTGCCCCTCTCCAACGTTAACCTCAGGTGTGTCTACACCCACACAGCATCACACCCACACACCACCCAGACACTGTCACTCTCCAACGTTAACCTCAGGTGTGTCTACACCCACACAGCACCCAGACACGGCACCACACCCACACACCACCCAGACACGGTCACTCTCCAACGTTAACCTCAGGTGTGTCTACACCCACACAGCATCACACCCACACACCCACACACCACCCAGACACGGCCACTCTCCAACGTTAACCTCAGGTGTGTCTACAGGGGTGGAGCAGGAGCCAGCAGTGCCCTGTCACACCCCACGTACACCACATCTATACGGCAATACACCCACACACCATCACACCCACACACCATCACACCTGCACAGCACCACACCCACACAGCACCACACCCACACAGCATCACACCCACACACCATCACACCTGCACAGCACCATACCCACACAGCACCACACCCACACACCATCACACCCACACACCATCACACCTGCACAGCACCATACCCACACATTATCACACCCACAGAGAATCACACCCACACGCCATCACACCCACACGTCATCACCCACATAACACTTCATCCACCCAGTACTACTTCCAGACACCGCACAACACCCACATAAAATCACACCCACATTACACTTCACAGACACAGTACTATTCTCACCTACACCACAGACTGCCTATAGGGCAACACACCTATATTACGTCATGCCCACATGAACCTATATTGCGTCATGCCCACATGACATCACACTCACACGGCAACACAGCAACACGACACCCACACACTCACACTCACACCACACCACACGGCCTCTACACAGGCTGTGTCCGCCCACCTGTACTGCCTGTCATCACCACACCACACACACTGCACCCACCCCACAGCAGTGGTAGATTTACTGCTATATCAAAGGCCAATCCTTCTCATACCCTGTCTATGTGGTGTGTGAAGTAAAAGAACTCTCACCTCGATAAATGTGTAGGGGTCAGATTTCTACCTGAATTTATTACATGGACTCGATCACCACCCTTGTGGTGTAAAAGAACCTTGAGAAAGTCTGGTGAGAACCTGCAATGGTTGACTGGACGTAAAATCAAACCAAACAACCAAACACCACACCACACTCACAGCAGGCACTATACAAGCCGTGCCCGCACACCTTGGCAGGCACCAGGAAATTTTAAGATAGTGCAACTGTAGTCGGGGGGCAACCACTGTTGTCAGTTCTTTTATTATCCATCGTATACAAAGTGACCATTGGAAATGTATGGGAATCATATACCATAGCTGTGGTATACGGATTCATATCTATGGTATACAGCCTCAAAACCATGGTATACGTGAAAAATAGCTCCTTTGTGCTGTAGAGCAAAGAAATAGTCACTATTGTTATACCTTCTAATATGGCAATTAGTGGGTTTAATTTATTTAAAAACATGGATAATGAATGCAACAATGATAGTTATGTGGACAGGTGGCTCTGTAAACCACTCGAGGTTGACGTCGTAATATAAAAAGACATGGTTAGTGTGTCTGAATGGAATCTGTTCAGAGATATTTTGGTCAGAAATACTCACCGAATTCGAAGAATGAGGTGAGTATTTCTGACCAAAATATCAAGGAACAGATGTAATTCAGACACACTCACTATGTCTTTTTATTATTATATACCTGGAAATCATTAAGAATGCCATTCTACAACTCAATAAATAGAAGAATGAGTGGTCACGTGGTACGGAGGGTAGTATTATATATATTACACCACAGTGTGGATGAATGAAATCATTACTACTGGGGCATAAACATGAGACATTCGTGCACCGGTATATAATAATACACTCGCTAGCGCTTGTGTATTACTACACGTCAACCTCTCGTTGTTTACGGCTGCCTGTCCACAAAACCATCGATTATTGTCTATATAATCTACAGATAATATTGAGACGAGGCTAAAATCCCTCCATGGGAAGCCCTCCAAAATAGTTTTGATAAATCCCATTGATCATTGGTCCCGCCACCTAATGTTTTGGATGGCATCCGGGGGGAGAGGTGGCCGCCCCCATAGCACACTAGCTATGTGCCCTACACAGGCCGTCCACACACCTGAGCCACGTGTGGTCTCCGGGCTGCAGCACGTGCGTCACCAATATTAGTGATGAGGGCGGTTGTTAGCTGAGCTCTCCAGTCGTGTCGTGTGGGAGGACGAGAAATGAAAGTGATAACACCAACCCCCTCCCACCCACACCCACACCCACACCCACCCACCCACCCCCAGACGTCCATGCAGGTCCAGCTGACTTCTCAGCCGGACACAGAGCTCACTGAATACCGGCGTGGTGACTGTGGAATGCGCCTCCACACACACACCTGCCCGTCTAACAGCCAGTTGGTAAAGCTCATTAATTACTGCCCTTGTCCAATACGCCTTGTAATATAATTCATTTCGCTGGATGCCATTGTGGGTTGGCACTAAATAATGTCATCAGGTAAATTATTACTGTTGGATAGTGGATTTCAAAGCATGGAAAGTGGGGTTTGGGGGTGGGGATAGAAATGACAGGACAGCTAATGTTGTTCCCCCCCCCATTGAAACACACTTTTTCACTTTTTAGTATAGGATATTATTTGTCCAAGTGTGTAACAAAGATGATGTTAATTGAGACTCATTCACACCAATAAAAGAGTGGTTTGCGCCTCCCCATGCAGTGACACCTTTTTCACAGTTTTGGCATTTATATAGAAATTAATACACAGTATTACCATGATTTCGATCTGAATTGCCGTATTCTCCGTGTAGTTGACACGTAGAAAAACTCCGAGCGATAGCGAGTAGTATTGCGTAGTACCAACTACAAGGAGAATATGGCCACACAGCTCCAAATCATGGTAATGTATTTATTACTCACCTATCGACTAATTATTAGAAGGAAAAATAAATCTTGTAAATAATAAGAAATTCGAAGTGCATTGTTTATGAAAAAAAAGAGTTCCTATAGTGCCCATCAGGTGGCAAAAAAAGCCTTATTCTACCGAGTAGATTCCGGCTTTCCGGAATTACTTGGTGGCGATCTGTAGACTACATAGATTAAGTGTGAAGACTCCATATTAGGTGGGTAATAAAATAAGATACAGGGATGCCAGTTCTCAGGGAATCTCAGGTTTTCAGGTATTTTTCTTATACTCTAAAACATAACCATTCATTCTTATGAAATGTAGTGTATCTTTATGTAGGCAGCCAGTGGTGGGAGCCATGCCCGGTGGCTGGTGTCAGGCTGAACCCAGTGGTACCCTGTGGGTCCCAGGGCCTTGCAGAGTCAGGGGAATTCGCCTGAAAACTCAGTGGCGCTATAGTGGATTGCCATAGGTTAACTGAAACCCCCTGAAATCCCTGAACTAAGAACTATATTTGGAGAGTGGAGCTTAATGAAACTTGAGCTGCTTGTAATCTCAAGAGGTAGGTGGTGGTGGTGTTAGGGTGGTCATATCTCTAGTAGACTTGCTCAGGTCTTGTAAGTATTTACATATATCTTCTCACTACTGATTTCAGACGTGTCAAATAATCATCATATCAAAGATAAAAATGGCAGTCAAATAGAGAGTTGACACTTCAGGGTTTTTTTCTGAGATCTCACTGGCATCCTTGAAGATAACATTTAAACGTAGTCAGACACGGATGACCAGGTGGTGTAGACGCCCTGCCCAAGGTCGGTGCTGGTGTGGAGCCCGCATCCACCTGCTCACAAACGTGTATAAGAGATCTGCGGTTTTCCACATGGTGGTCGGCCGGCCCCTGTACTCGGCTTGATACAACACATGTAGGCTGGTGTGATAACTCATAAAACGGTGACGATGTGCACCTGTGTTCTGAAAATCACCTGCGCAAAAGTTCAGGATTGGAGGTTGGATAGGTGACATTGGTCAACAAATGTTGAATATTTATTGATAATAATCGATGGTTTTGTGAACAGGCAGCCGTAAATCACGATAAGTAAAAACGTAGTAATACACAAGCGTTAGCGTAAGTACTATGGTTTACAGAGCCATCTGTTAAAAGAATTGCTGTTTCTCGTATTTATCATCCATCTTCACGAATAAATTATAACCAGGAATTTCCATAATATAGGGTCTATCAGTAGGGACTTTTTTTGCTCTCCATGCCTAGAGGGACTACAAACCAGTTTCTTAGTGTATTTTTCCGTAATCAATAGTTTTGTGGCCCATATTCAGTGGATTTCAAAGCTGTAATCAATGGTCATGGTTTCTGACAACATAGAATTATATAGAACTGGATTGAGAATCATATAAATACACAATACTCCACTAGTTTGGTTAGATGGGATGCAATCATCATTGAGGCGAAGCCGATTGACGATTGCGGTGCATCCAAACTAGTGGAGTAATGTATATTTTACGATTCGAGTGTGTTAAAGATTTATCTTAACCCTTTCACTGACTTTAAATACCATCACAATCTCAGAATGATGCAAATCACTTTGCAAATCCAGTTGGTCAGTAGCATATGAGGTCATCTCACATTCACTACGCCACGGCTATATCGTAGTAGTGTCACTTTACCAGGGTGATCGTTGAGTATATTTTTCTAACATTATTCCTATGGCTAAATTTGTACCAGGGGTGAGAGAATTAGGAGAAACCAAACGAGAGTTAGATGAGTTGTTGTCAAACAAAGCGTGACACTCCATAATGTGTGCTTGTTAATACTCTCGATATCGCTCTTGTCTTGCTCGCTCATTGGTCATTTTTCACATGACGTCATTTCACAAATGTATCCCACTAGAGCCATAAATTTCATTTTTCTGATTACAGTTGGCCGATGTTAAGCATATGGCGTTTTTTATTAGGGGTAGGATAAACAATAGTTACTGGTTTACTATGGCCGCATTTTCTATGTTGACTTGATCCTAGATGGATATTAAAGCATCGTGTTACACCCCAGCAGAGCGTACATCAGTGAGGTGCGGGTTTGTTTAGTAGGTGAAGTCTGATGGTTGGTCCACCACAACGTATCACTTATTCACGTACCCTGCGACATGTAGATAAATAATAAACACCATGTCAAAAGAGAACGACAACCATCTACACGCTTCAATAAATCACCTGTAAGGCGCTAATGGCTGAGTGTAAAAAAAAACACAGCAAGCGTATCCCGCCTGTCAGAATAAAATACACAAAGGGATTAGTGGGAAAACACCCGTAAACAATCCACGGGAATGACAGAGAAGTATTGTGTACATCGAGACAAAGTCACATGGCCCGGATATATACATGCAGCTGTCAGCCTGATTCAGATGTCTAGACACTGAATCTTTGATGAAGGGGAGGTGTCTGGATTGAGGGATGTGAACACGAAACGTTATGCTTCCATTTCATATGCTTCTAACATGAATAGCATGCCTCAATCTCATACCGATTGGACTGACTGGGGCGTGGTTGTAGTTTGTTTTTATTTTGGGGTGGGGGGCACATGGGGTACACCTCCCCTTAAAGTTTTGCCCAGGATGGTCTGTTTTGCCTAAGAATTCAGTCAAGCCACTTCTCTTTCTATCCCTTATAGATAAAACTTTATCTCACCCCAGATATTTTTTCTCCATAGACTTAACATTGAAAACTCGTATCTAACACCCATTAGATATTAAGAAATATATCCAATGGGGGATAATGTCACAAATGACCATTAGTCAATATTAAGGGTGAGATAAATTCAGAAACCCATTCAAGTTTAGGGTCAGAGCTCGATCCCATCTCATTTGAATCACATAGCAATTCACGCGACTTCACCTTGTGAATTACTACGTGATTCAAACTCGATGGGATACGAGCTCAGACCCTAAACTTTCATGGGTTTCCTCTATAATATATGATACATGATGATACACTCTATACATGGTTTACAGACTCCAACTTTCCAGCTAATTTTCAAGCTTCAGCCTGTGGCAAGGCCATATCCTCAACTTTTGGACATTTTATTTAATCGAGGCAGATATTATTAATAAAGATACCATTCCTACTCAGATATTCCTAACAAGTTCATATTGGCATAGAATGTGGGTTGTTGCGCCTCAGTAGAGACCAGTTCTGTTCAACCTAAACTTTCAGCTGATAGGTTCAGAATGTGCGCACCTCAGCAAAGTCCACTCTTCACACTGAACTTGTTCAGGCTGGAAAAAGTATTGACACCTCCAAAAGCGTCTGAAACTTTATTCTATCTCCCGTCTGGCTTTTCACTACAAAGTCCCCGATCTCTTCTTCATGCAGGAGAAAGGCGCTGCTCACTGGCCATGTGGTGAGCGTATTCTCTGAGCCACTGGTCATGTGATGACCGTATTCTCCGAGCCACTGGCCATGTGGTGAACATATTCTCCGAGCCACTGGCCATGTGGTGAACATATTCTCTGAGCCATTGGCCATGTGTTGGGCGTATTCTCTGAGCCACTGGCCATGTGTTGAACGTATACTCCCAGCCACTGGCCATGTGGTGAATGTATTCTCCGACCCACTGGCCATGTGGTGACCATATTCTCTGAGCCACTGGCCATGTGGTGAACGTATACTCCCAGCCACTGGCCATGTGGTGAACATATTCTCTGAGCCATTGGCCATGTGATGACCGTATTCTCCGAGCCACTGGCCATGTGGTGAACATATTCTCCGAGCCACTGGCCATGTGGTGAACATATTCTCCGAGCCACTGGCCATGTGGTGACCGTATTCCCTGAGCCACTGGCCATGTGGTGAACGTATACTCCGAGCCACTGGCCATGTGGTGACCGTATTCTCCGAGCCACTGGCCATGTGGTGAACATATTCTCCGAGCCACTGGCCATGTGGTGACCGTATTCTCCGAGCCACACCTCGGCGGGCCACACGGCACACCTTTTTAACCCCGTTTATCAATGATAACCTGGGCTCAGAGGACCAATCGCTAATTAGTGCTCAAGGCCAAATACCAACAAAAAGTTGTGTGTTGATTCTCATTAAAGTCAAGCTGGCGACACTGTCTCTGTGCTACTTCCTCACAGTGTTAGGCTGAGTGTATCTGGTGTGTGTGTGGGTGTCAAATACGCGCCTTAAACTTTATTATCCATCGTATACAGAGACCCCATTGAAAATGTATGGGGACTCAGTAAACCACGACCCATTGTATAAAACCTGTCAGATACCATAACTGTGGTATACGGATTCAAACCTGTGGTATACAGCCTCAAAACCATGGTATACAGGAAAAATAGTCTCTTTTGCTATAGAGCAAAATATTAGTACAACATGCCCCACTGAACTGAGAAGAGGTCCAAGGAAGTAGAAGAAAATACTTGAAAATTAGTAACAACATGAAAATGTTGTTTGAGACTATTCCAAAGAAAGATATAATCTGTCATTTTTTGAAAGAGTAACATCTTTTTGATGATTTAAAAGATTCCTGAGATACTTTATAGGATTGTTGTAAACATTGAGAAGAATTGACCGAAATAAGTCTACTAGTCTTTAATGGTCCCTATATTACGGTTCTCTTGGAATATAAACTACAAACGAACTCCTGTGCTACAGATCAAACTTATACAATCATGTTATCAGTCAGATTCAAGACTGAAAGAAAAATATAATCAGCGATCTGATAGCAGGCGTGGGATTTCCCCCAGTTATTTTTTTTTTCTGGAATTCCAGACTTTTTTATTTTATCTTTTTGAGCTTTCAGCTGAGGCAAGAATTCTCTTAGAATAACTAAAAATGCAGGACCCCAAAGCCCAGGCAGCCATATTTTCTGTTATTTCCAAATCCCATGCCTGTGATAAAGACCGGTGTCTTTTCTATTTTATGAACACTGTTGCAAAAATAGAAAAGAATTGACTAAAATATGTATTAAAGAAACTAAATAAAAGCTCAAGTTTGTGATAATTCTACTGTATACCCCAGGGATGCAAGTTTGCAGACAATTGACGGAAATCAGAAATTTCTGCATCTTGAAATATGATCATTAACAGAGTATGAAAATCATAAAATGAAACTAAATTCCAAGAAAGTCTGGCAGCAGGCTTTCAGCGACGGCGTATAAACCTCCAGTCAGTACTTGGCGGCAGTTAAACGCGCCAAGGGCCGTTGACACTGCCGTCAGAGTTCCATCAAGTGCCGAAATTTTGTTTGAAGGCACGGGGCGGGGGGCGCCCCCCCCCCCCCCCCCCCCCGAGTACGCCCCATTTTTTTATTTTTTTTTTCCGTTTCCGACTTTTTCATCAGTCCCGACTTTCATCCCTGATACCCTCAGGGTCCCCCTGTGACATAAATCACAAATAAGACTAATGATAAAGCATACTCTCATATCTTATATATAACAGGATAATGGGATTTCTTCTGTTTTTGAATTGTGGTCTTAATGTGTTCCTGCTGTTTACGCTGTGCCAGTGCTGTTATCTGAGTTAATAACTTGCTAGGACCTATCAGGAAACCACACTGGGCGGACTTAGAGAAAGAGTAGTATAAACAACACACGTTTGATGACAGCTACTTACAAATAACTGGACGTTAAATCAAATAAACGAGCAAAATCAAAATAGGCATGCCTTGTAAATATATAATCTATCGCTCGTTAAAGTGTCGGAAATGATGGCCGTCTTCCTCCAGCATCGAGCATTTCGCTAAGGGAACTCGACCACTCTCCCAGCAGAGATCTTGCGCTCTACTTCCTGTGGCCGCTTATATCTCTGCCCCAACCTGCCTGTTTGGGCTCAAATCTGGCCCCTACGCCAGTTTATGAAATATCCTAAATCCTGAGGGCTTTTGGGGGTATTTTGTGTTCTACTTATAAATAGAATACGAGGCAAGGAGAAGGAAAAAAAGACACATTTAGAAACAGATATAGCACAGACTGAGAGTTGTAACAAGGAACCCAATAGTGAAGGCAGTGTGGAGTTCCTACGTGGAGTACTGCAGCACAACTCAGTTACATACGATCACAGGCCAGGCAGGGTACACACTAGACGTGCTCCTGTCTTTGATCGTGGACATTCATTAAGGAATGAGGCTACTTTGCACCATACAGCCTTCCTCTGCTGTCTGACAGAGCCGGGAATCGATCGCCCTGTCCCAGTGGAAAGGGCTGGAGTAGGTGGTAGGGTAGGAGATGGGGAGGGACTAAGGCCCAGTCGGACTACTAGGAGCCAACGCTATTTCCATTTTTAATTGAGAGCCTGGGTCCCGTTTAATAATCTAGGATCGAACATGGGGACCCTTTTCTGTATACTTTAGAGGCCCAGGGATAATGTGGGTCAACTTTATTCAACACTTACTCGAGGTTGACGAGTTGTAGCGCTTGTGAATTACAACGCGTCAACCCCTCGTGGTTTACGTTCTCCTGTCTATAAAACCATCGATTATTTTCTATGTCTATGTGGTGTGGGAAGTAAAAGAACTCACCTCTGTAAATGTGTAGGGGTGAGATTTCTACCTAAATTCTTTACATAGATACGATCACCATCCCTCTGGTGTAAAACCAGCGACAAAAAAGGTAGTACCTCGAGAAAGTCCAGAAATGGCTGACCAGATGCAAATCCTTCTCATACCATGTCTATGTGGTGTGGGAAGTAAAAGAACTTTCTCCTCGGTAAATGTGTAGGGGTGAGATTTCTACCTGAATTCTTCTCAAAGATTGGATCATAACCCTCGTGGCGTGAAAGAACCTTGAGAAAGTCTGGTAAGGACCTATAATGGTTGACTGGACGTTAAATCAAACCAAAGCAAAACCAAAAGGGGCCCTCCATAAAGTAGTACGCACTGAAGGGGGGGGGGAGCATTTGGAAATTTTGCGTATGCTCCCTCTTTGTTCTATTGTGTACAAGATCAGGAGGGGGGGTGGGGGGAGTAAAAAATGTCAGAAATTCTGCGTACGTACTTTATGGATGGGCCCAAAGACCAGATGCAAAATCAAGATTTAGAAAACGAGGCGAAAACACTTCTATAGACCGCATTAGTGTGATATCATTTGACTGGGGTTTCCCTACGTTCTGGTGCCAAACACTGGGATATCCCAGGGGATATCCCTTCATAAGTACAGCAGTCGGCATCTAGACATCTCGAATTTTTTTAATTCGACATTATATCTAACTCTACTATGCCACGATGCTACGTCTATGCAGTGCTTCTCGGAGTTTGGATTCGTTTGGCACCAAAATGACGTCAGGACTAATGCGGTCTATATCCAACTGGGGGGGAAAAAACGTATGTAAAATCAAACAAACAAAATGCGGAGAAACTGTAGCCGGTGCACACTGAGAGAGGACAGCACGATGCAGTAAGTGAGTCTACCTCCTCCTGCCCCTCCTCCTGCCCCTCCTCCTGCCCCTCCTCCTGCTGACATGGCCAGAGGTGACCACCTCGACGGCCGTGGAGGGGAATGCGAAATGAGGCGGCACAATGACGCAGATTGAGTGCGACGGCCGCCCCTCCCCCTCCCCGCTCCCCACCAGCCAGCTGCCCAGCGTCACAATGGCTCGTATCTGGCGCCCACAGATGCCCATCAAAGTCACTGGCCAACCTCTGTCTTTTCTTTCATGTGGTCATAACTGAGTTTTAAGAAAAAGTTTTAAAAAATTGTTTCGAGATGAAAAAAAATTGATTGACCACTGGTATTGATGGTTTCGTCGAGTCGGGGTTGTTATTTTGGAAGTGCTTTATATTGCAGGGAATGCACGCAAGATTTCTTTCTCTCTTTCAACCAAGCTGTCTTCTGGGGAGAATGCGGTAACGTAGATATTTGCAGATTTAATTCGCGGGTTATCCAACGACGTATTCTACGGAAACAGGGTCACTGTGGCTGTACTGATAAATACTTGGTAAAATTGACAATAAAACGAACCGGTGCCGAAGCAGCAAATTCTACATAAAAACTAAAATCACTTCTTTTTTCTGACATCGCTAGTTCGATCGCACAAAGGAAGAACGTCCAGGTTAAGGTGAATTATTGGATGTCTATAAACTTAAGTTGTAAAACTTTTTTTTCAAGAAGGGAATATATGATATCTACAGAAAGGGAGTAAATACACAATATTACCATGAGTTCGATCTGCGTGGTCGTATTCTCCGCGTAGTATTGCGTAGTGTCGACTACAAGGAGAATACGGCCACACGGATCGAAATTATGGTAATGTTGTATCTATTACTCACCTATCAAATTAATTATTAGGAAAAAAATCTGGTAAATGATCAGAAATTCGACACAAGCGCTGTGCATTGTTTATATAAAATAGTTCCTATAATGCCCGTCAGGTGGCTGCCGTATTCCCCTAAGAGAATACGGCTTGTTATGAGAATACGGCTTCCCAGAATATACTCAGTAGCGATCTGTGGGTTCCATAGGTTTAGTATGGAGACTCTGTATTAGGTGGGTAGTAATAAGAGAAAACGTGGTCACTGAGCCCGAAGGGATGGCCGTTCAAGGTCTTTTAATGCCATAAATACGTCCCGACGCCGCAGGCGGAGGGACGTATTTATGGCATAAAAAGGCCGAGAACGGCATCCCTACGGGCTCAGTCACTACATTTTCTTATTATTACATACCTAAATATAAAAAAAGGATATTTTAGATACTTATAAAATGTACCAATTGACCTGATGGTCACAGTGCGCCCGAATATTCAATACGGGCGCAGTGCGCCCGAACATTATTTATACTGCACACCTAGTATTTCATAGATGTTCGGCCATAGGTATGTAATAATTATATAGAACGTCCTGACCATGCTGTACAGGCTACAAAAACGAGCTGATAATTCATGGTTCGTACGGAATGAGGTGTTGACTATGAGTTCCGTACAAACCATGAATTATCATCGAGTTTTGTAGCTTGTACAAGCATGGTAGGTCGTTCTATATTTACTATATACCCGAAATTAAAAAAAAAATTAATATCATTTGGCTTAGCAACCAATATTCTAATAAACGTGTATGGGAAGGAAGTCCGTATTTTCCTGTATGGACCAGTGCTCTGTACAGTATTTTTACGTTATTTGGCGAAACGGTGTTTATCCTACCCCTAATAAAAAACGCCATAGGTTTAACATTGACCCAATGTATTTAACACAGCGTTGGATAAAGTGTTATTTATGAACCGAGGTGAATAAAAAAACGGACCAATCAGGGACGAGATAACGAAAGTAGATCCGGCAGCATTGATAACTACTAACGTGGATAATTACAAATATTCTCTGTATATCGGTGAGATGGGGTAGGATAAATACGAAACCAAACTCGAGTTAGCCTTCTCAATGTTTATACCACTCTGGTCAGGTCTGCTACTCACTAGACTCGGCTAACGCCTCGTGTAGTAATACACAACCTGCCCATCGTGGCATAAACATTGACAAGGCTAACTCTCGTTTGGTTTCTACTAATTATTTACAGTACATGTATACGGCATGGGTATATAGTAAAGTGTTTATCGTTTAAACTATGGAGTGGACATCCGTTTGTACGGTGTTCTAAAGTTTACAGGACTTCACTACAAATCTCATATCTACATTTGTATGAAACTGATCTGAGCTTACACATATAGCCACAAAGCTAGCCAAAAAGTCCTAAAAAATTGTGCCATTATATAAAGGGTCAATAAAACTAAGACTCACATTTTATGGGTTTGTGGTTGGTGGTTAACAACACAACATATAGATTCTTTTTCTGGTGAACAGAAGGGGCTTAGCCTTGTATAGCCACACATACAGAAAGCTGAACTCAATACTTAATCCTGCCCGTCTCTCCCTGTTTGGACGTTAGTGATTGACGTGGTTTTGTGGTTTCTATTTGCAGTGTCGGCCGAGCGCTACGACCCTGAAGCAGATGACGATGAAGGCGAACAGAAGGTTAGTGCTTCATAACAATTCATCATCAGATAAAAATAGCTACCTTCAGTCATTCACTGTGGGTTTTATACCCTCCTGACGTCTGGTTGGACCAACGAGTACAGCATGTCCCCCGGGCCCCCTCGCCTAAAAATAACCCTATAAGTCCCTCTGATGGTGAGATTCAGTGGTCAGCGGTACTGGGACCTCACTACAGTCACTAGCTGTGACCTCATGTTATTGTATTGCCTTTGGAAGGCTACTCCCACAACGTGTTTTTTTATCACGTTACTTTTATTCAGGCATGGGATCTTTCTGGAATTTCTTTTTTGGTTTTTTGGTTTTTGTATTTTTTTGCAACTCAAGGATCATTCCTGAGATCGTAAATCGGGGGAGACATTTTTTTTTCAGGGGGAGGGGGTTGGTTCAAAATATAAACCTGAAAGATGGCGAGCGATTTTTGCGCTAATCTGGCCATTTTAACTATCAGCTGAGGCCAGGGATTCACTCGGAATAGTTCAAAAGGCAGGAGCTTCCGGGGGCTCTGAGCCCCCAAGGGGGGGGGGGGGGCACTATCCTAGGGGGCTTGTGGCCCCCAAACCCCTGCTGATTTTTCCGGATTTTTTTGCCATTTCCCAGACCCATGCCTGTTTATTAGTTGTCCACGAAACCCGCCTACGAACCACCAGAGGGTGGTTTTGGCCCAAGAAATTCAGGTCAACTATAGACTGTAGAACAGTCCCAAGACGCTATCAACACTATGTAAGGAGGTCAGGGTGAAGGTCGTGGTTTGCTCTGAATGCAGTCATTAGCTGCTGGGTCAATCCATGCCTTCTATATTCCTTATATGGCAGTGAAGGCATCGGGACAACTCCATGCAGAACGCCATGGGTTGAGGCCTGGAGGCGCAATCCAAATACCGGTTGTAAAAAAATTGAATATTTGGCTTTTTTTTAAAGCCATAATTGATCTGAACATATATGTACATGTATATATGAGGGAGGCCATTTAAGTCCATGTCAAAGTCAAAACCTTAATTGTTATTTTTTAACGATTTAGGAATGAAGACTGCAATAGATAAAAAGAAAATATCATTGCTTACGTATCGCATGCTACGTTTGAGTGACTCCTGCAACAGTTTGTTTATGGCCAGGTAGAAATCTGTTCATGGCCAGGTAGAAATATCTCATTAAAAAACCTCCAAGAACCGGGCAGCTTAGCGTGAATAATTAACGAAGAAATGTGATTCAGAGTCAAATCCTGTTTAATTCTCCTCCTAGTGACGAATCCACCCAGACTCCAACTCTGTAAATCAATTTTTTTTTCTCGATAAATCAGGGTGCCGCTCTCCGATTCTCACCCGTACAGACCCCTGTTGGCATTTTGTATGTTTCGATTGATCTTAATAATTTTCCTTCCAACCTTTAAAAGTATCACCTTATAGGGTTTTACTTAAAAAACTGTATTTCTCACCTGCACTATATTCTTGAACTTCCCTTTTATCCTTACTTGTCTAATGATGGTATCCCTTCTTTTCTACTTCTAACACTACATTCACACCACAATTATAGAAACGCAAGGTAATTCTTCACTCAACCTATTGCACTCCTCCCAACCATAGTTCTCTTCTTAATCTCATCGAGCGAAGTTGTTTCCTTTCCTATTTCCTCTGATAAATATGGTGGTGTGATCTGTATTTCCTGCTGCTCTTTGTAACTCGTGACATCTCACAGAAAAATGGCCAGGCCAGTTACGTTTTTTCCCCCTTTTCTCGTCAGCATTTAATAGAGTGAATGGACGAGAAAATGACCCAAAATGTTTTCTCTACTCCCCATTATATTTTAATATTTTAAAAGATTGTTTTAGTATATATTCTTTATTCTGTTATGTAGTTAATATTATATCTTTATTATAGTATTTATTTGGCAATAATCCCATTTTTCTATGGAGCGTCACACGTGATGTTAAATTTCGTGCGTAAATACTATTCCATAACCTTCCGGAGTCCTTGTTGTGGGTGTCATCGTGTGCCTTTATTTTTCGCAGTACTCGTCGATTGGCATGTCATTGGATGCCGTACTATTTTTTTTATTTATTGGGAGTATCTCTCATAGAAATGAGTTTTTCAGATACAGAATATTGATGGTTTCAGATACAATAGGCCGTATGCTCCGAAGAGTTGACGCGTAGTAATATCCGAGCTTATGCGAGGATATTGCGCAGGGTCAACGAGCAGTATACAACCACTTTTATCTGAAACCAGTCTATATTGTATTTATTTTCCACCTTTTTTCTAATAAGTGGTGTACCGATATCAGTTCATTTTCGGTACGCACTATTTTTCCGTCTGCACAATTTTTCTGTATGTGCCTCCCCAGGGTATACAACATTCGTATGCTCCGGGTATGTCCATACAGGGTTCCCATAGGTTTACCATCTGTATTACGTGTGTGATACAATATATCCGTATGCTCCGGGTATGTCCATACAGGGTTCCTATAGATTTACTATGGACCCTTTGTATCAGGTGGATAATAAATATATAACTGGTTCCTATTGTCATTGGAGTCCAACCTCAGAACCTGTTATGTGACGAATCCAGTGTGTTTCTCTCCGCTGCTGTTGACAATTTCACGTTGATCTGGAGCTTTTTTTTCTTCTTTTTTATTTTTCTATTGACAACAATTCGCCTACAAGGGCGGTCTTCCATCTGCAAATTATGTTTGTTTTATATATAGAGATGATATAAGTCATTGTACATAGCTCCTCAAGATTATTTCAGAAAACAGCACTTAGCCAATATAAAAATATCATCATAAGCAAATGGGTAGTTCCACAATGTGGTACTTGCACATGACAGAGTAATTTCACTTATAACACATCGATGGTTCATAATAATACTAGGAGCAAATAGTATGTTCATCCTAGATGAATGAGCGTGCTATTATAGATGAATAACAATTAAAAGGTATAAGTTAGATTTAGCCTATGGATAGTTTTCTGTAACCCAATTGCACTCAGTCAACTTGCAATTTCTGCAACTGCCTATCTTGGATCCAAACAAATCAAGCACCAGTGGGTCTTGAGGTATTTTGGTATTGGATGATTGGTCACAGTCAGCTGGTCATGCCTCTAAGAGACTGTGACTCTGGCTCCCTGCTCTGTTCTCAATATCACAATGAATAGCACACAGATAGTGAAGGGATAGTTTGTATGCAGTACCCTGAAAGTCTATATGGACCCCTCTAAACTCTAGATGATGTGCTTAGCGCGTGCAAGCACGCTCTAAAAAGTGAAAGAGTTAGTAGATGAGACTGATGAAAGGGATGTGGTCGAGGCTGACCAACAGAAAACTCCATACAATGATAATTATTCATTTTAAACTTTGCAAGGACCTTCCATCTGTTGATAACTTAACAAGTTCAAATAATAGGTATATCTAATGTGGGTAATTTGCGTATAGTTTTTTTTACGGCATTCTTTGAGGGTAGTGGTTTTTTTTGTGTCGGGTCATAGTTGATTCCAAAAGCTTTTCACCATAATACCTAGGGGATTCTTTTGTTGTTGTAAAATTCAGTGTGAGGGCGTCGTGATTTAAATATCAGTCTTTCACTAGATCGCAAAGTCATGTTTTTTTTCTCATTATTTTCCCCAGACTCACCCTCTTCTGCCATATTCTTTTTTTTTCTTTTTTTTTTCGAAACGTTTATTTATACTTGGAGCGTGCTCAGCCTTACGGCGGGTTTCAGTGCACGCCCAGATCTAATCGTATACCTAAAGATATCGGTACATAAGGTTTTCTCAGGTAGCATGTCTGCGCAACATGAATACATCGGTTTTGTTAAACCACATCAAAGAATAGCACAACAATTATGCTGGGCAAGGCAGGCTTCTTCGAGGCTTTGGTACAATCTCTGCTTTTGTCTCCACTATAACAAGCAGCCGTATCAATCGTATATCATAATTAATAATTGTACATGAAAAAGTCTAGAAAAGAGTCTGTAATAGAGGGAAACTATGTTCCGGTGAGCAAAAGTTCAAAGTGACGCGGTAAGGCTTGGAAAAATTACTGCCCAAGGCCTTGGCTGCGGGCAGTAATGTTTCCGAGCCTTACCGAGTAACTTTGACTTTTGATTACCGGTACTTGGTTTCCCTATTCTTATATACTTTTAAATATCGATAAAAATGATTATTTCTTTTCCTGCGATAGCCCCAGAAAAATGGCCACCCTTATCGAGTTACTGCAATAGCTAAGTTTTCGTCCCGCTGCTCTTTATGTCACGTGGTCAGGCCAGGACGAAAACGTCAGCCTGGGAAGAAAACGTCAGCTTCGCTACATAACTTATTATTATTGCACCCCCAGCAGCGGTATGTAACTATAGAGGTTTCGGAAATGGGTATATACGAATGTCTCCGAAAATAGTGTAATGTCTCTGAAATGAGTCCGTCATGTCTTCACAGATATATATTTTCCGCGCATTCGTAAAAAAAAGTTCTTGCCTTGCTGTGTCGCTCGTCCTACGCGCCCTGCCTCGTGGGTTGACCCTGAACCAGGCAACTCTCATCGCGTGTTCCTAGAACAGCAATGACGTTCATGCGACAGACTTCATAGTCCAGCCCCCATTTACCGCCAGGGTCGCATGTTGACTTCCCGCGGAGGCCGCGACCCTGTCAAGGTTAACCCGCCCCTTGCTCCTGCCCCACCCACCCTCTCACCCAACCACGCCCACATGCCCATGCTCGGCTGGCTTCTCCAAAGCTTTACGCTGTGCTGGCCCACCTAGCCAACCCCTGTGTTCCTGCTAGCCTAACATTATATTTACTCAGTACTCTGGCTTCAAAGCCAACATTACCCCATGATCTGCCGGCCTGATTTATTTCCCCTCGTTCCCACTTTACCCTGCCTACCTTGCTGCCCATGCAATACCCATCCCCCATCCCCTCCCTGCCTTGCTGCCCATACAATGCACCATCCTCCATATCCTTCTGCCTTACTGCCCATACAATGCCCCATCCCCCATACCCTGCCTACCTTGCTGACCACGCTCTTCCCCCCTGGTCCCTATATACAACAAACATACAAACAGACTCTTTCCCCCATACCCTGCCAGTGATGCTGCCCCTACAATTCCCCCCCCCCCCCCCCCATCCCCTGCCTATGTTGCTACCCATACCATGCCCCACCCCTGTACCCTCCTACCTTGCTGCCCACTCGATCCCCCATCCCCCTACCCCTCCTATCTTGCTGCCCATACAATCCCCCATCCCCATACCCCTCCTAACTTGTTGCCCATACAATGCCCCACCCCCATCCTCTGCCTGTGTTGCTGCCCATGCAATCCCCCATCCCCATACCCCTCCTACCTTACTGCCCATACAATCCTCTATCCCCATACCCCTCCTACCTTGCTGCCCATACAATTCCCCACCCTCCTCCCTTGCTGCCCATACAATCCCCCATCCCCTATACCCTTCCTACCTTACTGCCCATACAATCCTCCGTCCCCATACCCCTCCTACCTTGCTGCCCATACAATCCCCCATCCCCATACCCCTCCTACCTTACTGCCCATACAATCCCCCATCCCCATACCCCTCCTACCTTACTGCCCATACAATCCCCCATCCCCTGCCCGGGTTGTTCCTCCAGGCTGAACTCCCTTCCCTCCCCGAGCTCTGCCCCGCCTCCCCGCTTCTCCTCCTCCTCCTCCTGCTGGCCGGGATCAGCCCCGCCCTCTGCCGTCAGCGTGTCGGCATGACGCAGTCCCCGCACGGCCCTCCCGCTAGGTGGCAGGCACTACAGGTATCTGGGGCAGGCTTTCATCCTTTATTAACAACACCTTATTTGTCAAAATTCAGCGCGCGCCCTCAGCCTTACCTGTAATGTGACGATCGATCCCCCCGATGTGCCCCCCCCCCCCCACCTCCCCGCTCGTCGCCCCCCCTGGCGGCCCGCCAGTCGCCCCCATTGATCGGCGCGCGCAGATCTGGCGGATCGGCCGCATCAACAGCCTGGGGGCAGTTCCTAAACACCGTGATGCTCGAGACAGTCTCCAGGGACCTCACCACAGCGGTCACAGCCTTTCACAGATTTCACAAGTTCATCAATGGGACGATATGATGATGGGACGATATGATGATATGCAGTCGTGTGCGTTCATGTTATTCATTCAGGCGTGGGATTTCAATCAGATTTCCCGGAATTCCGTAATATATGGATACATGGTTAGTGCGACTGAATGGAATCTCTTCCGAGTTGTTTTGGTTAGAAAATATTCACCGAGTTCGAAGATCGAGGTGGATATTTCCGACCAAAACAATAAGGAAAAGATGTAATTCAGTCACACTCACTGTCTCCTCATTATCATATACCTGGAAATCATTAAAAATGCCATTTTACAACCCACTGAATAGCAGAATGACAGTGGTCACTTGGTACGGAGGGACGTATGGGTATTATTTCGTCACTCGGAGACTAACGGAGTTTGTCCTCCTAGTCAGTAAAAGTAAGACATTGGCATTGGGATATAGTCATATAATAATCTTTTTTACTCCCCAAGTGTCATCCTTAAGATCAATATAAATCAACATGATCAGAAAATAATCGAAAAATGTTTACCTCCACCCCCCTACAGTGTATACATACTCTATGGATGGCCCCAGTGGGAACGTTCGCATAGCGGATATTTAGGAACAGGGCCCTGGCGACAAGTCTGCTCAGCCCCGCTTCTAGCAGATCGTAGGAGCTTGAGAGTTGGGCGTCATTACGCCAGCCCCCCCTCCCTCCTCGTGTGAGGCGCCCCCCCCCCCCCCCCCCATCCTCGTCTACTGACGCCTGGAGACCCCGTCTCTTTGATGGCGAATCAACACCGCTCTTTGACGCGGCGGCTAATTCCAGCCTCCCCGCAAGAAGCGTATCGAATTTTTACAGGCTGCTGCTGCTGCTGGTGGATGTGTGCATCTGCAAATAACTCAAATTAAACATGACGCAATTACCAAGAGAGCAAAGAAATGAGCTGCTCGGAAGGAGGATTACTGGTAGGCAGGGTGTAGGGATGGGGAGGTTAAACGGAGGTGCCACGCTGCGACTCGCAAGGTCTCCCTGAAAATAATACAACCAAAAAAACAATAGAAATAGGCGTGTTAATTAGAAATGATATAATCAGCGCGACCAGTTGTATATCGTTGGCTGGGAATTTTGTGGGTTAGCAGGGTGAACCATTGAGGACATGGTAGCGTACAATTAGTTTGATTTTATTGATTATCATAGACCATTTAATGTTTTAGGTTTATAATGATGTTTTTATTTGTAATAATATGTCTATTTATGTACGCCTTATTCTGGGTAAAGCGACCACCTCGCTAATACGACCATTTTAGCCCGGTCCATAAGGTGGTCGGAATAGAGGGAGTCTACTTTGTTTAATGGAGAAGGCAGTGGAACTTGGAGTTGTTTTAGAGATACGTGTATGAGATGTATGTCAAGGCAGTTTCCAACCAGGATGTACCCTAGACGAGCGAGTGTAGACAGCGTGTGTGCGCCCTCCACCTCTCCGACCTGCCGCGCCGCGCAGTGTTTGACCGCCACACGCTGGACAAACACGCCGAGATGGGGTCGAGCTAAACGTGGGATTAATCCGCGCCAAACGCGGCCACTCAGGGATCAAATAGAAGCTGCTGAATCTAAGTCCTCCTCCTCCTCCTCCTCCTCCTCCTCCTCCTCCTCCTCCTCCTCCTCCTCCTCCTCCTCTCTCTCCTCCCTCCCTCCTCCTCCTCCTTCTCTCCTCCTCTCCCTCCTCCTCCTCCTCCTCCTCCTCCTCCTCCCCCTCCTCCTCCCCCTCCTCCCCCTCCTCCTCCTCCTCCTCCTCCTCCTTCTCTTCGTCCTCCCCCTCCCCCTCCCCCTCCCCCTCCTCCTCCCCCTCCTCCCCCTCCTGCACGCTGGACAAACACGCCGAGATGGGGTCGAGCTAAACGTGGGATTAATCCGCGCCAAACGCGGCTACTCAGGGATCAAATAGAAGCTGCTGAATCTAAGTCCTGCTCCTGCTGATGCTGATGCTCCTCCTCCTGCTCCCCCTCCTCCTCTTTCTCCTCCTCCTCCTCCCCTCCTCCTCTTCGTCCTCCCCCTCCTCCTCCCTCTCTTCGTCCTCCCCCTCCCCTCCCCCTCCTCCCCCTCCCCCACCTCCCCCTCTTCGTCCTCTTCCTCCTCCTCCTTCTCTTCGTCCTCCCCCTCCTCCTCCTCCTCCTTCTCCTTCTCTTCGTCCTCCCCCTCCTCCTCTTCGTCCTCCCCTCCTCCTCCTTCTCTTCGTCCTCCCCCTCCCCCTCCTCCCTCTCTTCGTCCTCCCCCTCCTCTCGTCCTCCTCCTCCCCCCTCTCTTCGTCCTCCCCCTCCTCCCCCTCCTCCTCTTCCTCCTCCTCCTCCCTCTCTTCGTCCTCCCCTCCCCCTCCTCCTCCTCCTCCTCCCCCTCCTCCTCTTCCTCCTCCTCGCCTGTTTGGGTGGCGGGTGGCGCGCCTGTTTGGGTGGCGGGTGGCGCGCCTGTTTGGGTGGCGGGTGGCGCGCCTGTTTGGGTGGCGGGTGGCGCCGGGAACGAGGGGGTTGTGGCGCCAGGCTTTGTCTGGCCCTCTGTGTCTGTGTCTGACAGGTGACCGGCCGCTGTTAGCTGAATCCCCGGGCGCAGTTTCAAAGTGCACATCATGCCAAGTGCACATCAGGTCTCTGCTGTTACCACTTCTCCCCCATCCTGAGCTAGTCTCGTCCGTCTCTTGTCTGGCCTCAGTCTCTGAGACTCCTATGCGTTAGCCCAGCCCTCTCCGCTGAGACGGCCAGACATCAGGGAAAGGCTACATATTCAATGATATTGTAGTTCGATTTCTTATCGAGCAGTTCATTCATTCTCTAGACTGGCTTCAGTCTCTCTGTCTATGTGTTAACCCAACCCTCCTCGGGGTGTCTCAGGGACTGCTAGGCATTAGGGAAAGGCTACATATTGTAGTCCTATTCATTCTCTAGACTGGTTTCAGTCTCTCTGTCTATGTGTTAACCCAACCCTCCTCGCTGTCTCAGGGACTGCTAGGCATTAGGGAAAGGCTACATATTGTAGTCTTATTTCTTAACGAGTGTCCATAATGAACGACCCGAGTGAGTCTAATGCATCTCTAGGCTGGCTTCAGACTCCTGTGTACTAACCCAGCCCTCCTCATCTGGTCTCGGGAACTGCTAGGCATTAGGGAAAGGCTGCATATTATAGTCTTTTTTCTTAACGAGTGACCAACATGAAAGACCCAAGCGAGTTCATTCCATCTCTAGACTGGCTTCAGTCTCTGTCAGTCCTATATCTACCCTCAGCCTGAGTGAGGCGTTGGGAGGGGAGGAGGGGGAGGGGGTCCACTTAATTTGATTTCTTAATGAATATCCACAATCAAAGACCTGAGCACGCCTCCCCCACCCTCACCACCCTCCCTCTGCTCGCCGTAACCGGGACAGGTCGTCAGTAAGCCTCCGGCAGCAGTCCGTCAGCGCGCTAATCGCCGCTGCCGTGACAAATCCGCACAGATCCAATAAGCCCAGCTCCACATGCTGCTAAATCCACCCGCCGCCAGCCAGCCCGCAGGTGTGCGGCGTAGACGGCGGCGTGCGCGGGAACAGCTCCCTGTATGTTCACGGGTATTTTTTTTTTTTTTAAATTCAGGTAATATCTGTAGTTAATTACGTAGTTCCTTACTCATACAATAATATACTAGATCTGTGTATTCGATAATTGGCAATAGCATGTGTTTGACCAATTTTAGACTTGTCTCCATATTTAGGGTATATATAGCGTATTTTCCGCAATTTAAGTAACTTGCTATTAAAATCATGCGTTACTTTATGAAAGTACTCCTTAAAAGATCAATACACCAAGATATTTATATCTACTAATACGCTGTGAGCGCGAGCAATCAGATCCAGGTGGCGCGGCGGTATACAGGTATGCCCCTCTTAACCGGAAGCATAATATGTGTGTATTGGGATATGACCCAACAGGATGATTATATAGAACTTTATCTCACCCCAGGTATTTTTTCTCCATAGACTTAATATTGGGAACTCGTATCTAACGCCCATTAGACACTTAAGAAAAATATCAACTGGGGGATTATGTTACAAATGATAGCCTTTCAATCAATGTTAAGGGTGAGATAAATTCAGAAACCCGGTGTTGTTGGATGGTGGCGTTTTAACAGCGAGATCAAATCTATGAGACAAGCATGACAGACAAATAATTATGCCTTAATTCGCTGAGTCACCTGGCAACTTCCTGTTGGAAATACCCTCCGAATTCCCTTAACAACGAACATTTCCGCCATCTTGCTGGTGAATACAAAGCGCTGTCAGAGTGTAAAATAGCGGGAAACTTTAATATTCTACTTTATAATGTCTAATTTGCACATGCATTAGTTGAAATAAGGTTATTCACATTTTCCTGACATGATTTAAACGTGCCAACTCAAAGAAAATTGTTGTTTCGACGATTTGTTGACATCGCGTTCGCAGGCTAAACTGAGGGCATCAAATACTCATTTGATCTGAAATTGCCAGGGTGATCTTGTTTTGTCAAAAGATTGACTTGAGAGTTACGTAACACGACCCCACATATCAAATAATATCAGAAATGAATGTTTGACTTCTCCATAGGCCTAGCACTGCATAGGTTTCTTGCCAAGATGGCCGCGGAGGGGGTTCGAAGCGCCACCTACTTCCAGGTTGACTCAGCGAATACTCTCAGTGTCCCCTGTGCAAATAATGGTAAAGCCACCCCTGATGGAGAATTATTTGGAACTAGTATGGAAAAAATTAGCAAATTAAAATCAAGAATATAGAAACATGGTGCAGTTTATTGGTGGAGGTGCATCTGGATACATGCACAGCTTATAGATGTCATTATCCTACCCCTAATAAAAACGGTCCATAGGCATAACATAGGCAAATTTTATGCAGCATGCCATGACATAAAGTGCGATTTATGCCTCATGGGGAATAAAAAAAATTGACCAATCAGCGACCAGATTGTCAGCTGCTCCAAAAAAAGTTCCGGTTGGCCTCAAAAGTTCCGGTTGGACTTCAGTTGGTCATTCAATCGATATTTGTCTTTTAGTAATCCAAAAGCATAGAGACGGGGTAGGAAAAATACGAAACCAAACTCGAGCTAGACTTGTCAGTGTTTATGCCACTCTGGTCAGGTCTGTTCCTCAGCTAACGCTTCGCGTAGTAATACACGACCTTCCCGTCGTGGCATAAACACTGACAAGTCTAACTCAAGTTCAGTTTCTACTAAGTCTGCAAGCTTATAACTCTCAGTAGGCTCATGAATGGGGGGTTTTCACCTAGCCAAGGTACTACAACCGGTAAGTGACATCGACGGCCATGAAAACAATGCCAATGTTAAGCATAGTGGCTTCAACACTGGAAATATGAAAAGTGTTACACTTCATGTCCCATCTCCAAGTGACTGTAGCAGAAAATGTGCATCCTTACCAGTAACAGTTAAAATAGTATGTTTTGGTAGAGCGGAAGCTGAGCCATTCTCAACACAATGCTGCCACGGAAAGGAAGACCCAAGCTTCTGTGATAATCAAATGAGAAGCCGGTAGAGAAGCTTGACTTTGAGTAGGAGGCCGCTGTGATAAATGATGATGGCGGGGGAGGAGAATGAGATGTGGGGTGATGGCGGCGGTGATGCTGCCCGCCCTGCCTGCTGCCTTCCTCGACTGGACTTGTGTCAAGTCTTTGATTATGGACATTCATTAAATGATTAAACACAATAAGAATAAAATTCAATAAAGTATGTATCCTTCTCTGACTGCCCCATGAATCTAAATGATTAAAGACAATAAGAATAAAATTCATTAAAGTATGTATCCCTCTCTGACTGGCACATGAATCAAAGACTTGTCCACTATGGACCAAATCTCCTGTTTATGGCCCCAGTCCACTCCCTGAAACTCTATACTTCCTCCTACCCCTCCCCCCTCCCCTCCTACAGTTCTTTGACTGCCTGTGTTGTTATAGCAATAAATTTCACCTGCTCCTGACTGTAACTCGATTGAGATCAAAGTGAGAGGGTATCAATCTCACAGCAGATATCCTTACCAGTAGCCAGGATATCTGTATGGAGAGTGTTGGAATCCTGGAGCTAAACAGCCCAGAAATCCTACACCATTACCGATTGTACCAGTCCCTGTATCCCAACGAGCAGGGTAGCCATAGGATGCAAGGACTGGAGCCAGTCTATTCCTCGACCTGCCCCTACCTGGTCTTGTTTTCTTGTTATGCGTATACGGTGTGTGTTGGGAAGGTATGTCTGGGGAGGGTGTGCATGGGGAGGGTGTTTGCGTGAGGAGCGTGTGTGCACACACCAGAAATAAGTGTATGATGTTTACTGCATGATATGTATATATCCCTCTCATAAATAGATCTCAAATCACTCTTCAAATTGCTCAGTAATTAGGATGCATGAAATATTGGCGTAAGGGACAGATCTTGCCCCGAAACAGCTATGTGTGCGTGGGGAGGTTGTGTGTGTGAGGATTTTGTATTCGTGGGGAGGATGTGTGTATGGGGAGTGTGTGTGGGGGGGAGGGAGGTGCGGGGGGGGGGGGAGGCTAAGGAGACAGGGTCACCTTGGCGGATCATGATAGGAATGTCGACATGAATCGGTACTCTGATTAATACCCACCTGTGTTATTTTTGAACAGCACACTGAAACCAAGGACTGCTCCACCGCACCCTCCCTCCATCCTCCCTCCTCCCCACTCAAGGCTATTGACTTTAGATGTGGCTGAGACACAGTGGGTTGCTATCTCTGCTCTCCGAGCATAGATTTCCGTGTCCTACTTGTATCTCTGCACCAAGGTACCTGTTTGGGGCAAGATCTACCCCTTACGCCAATATGTCATGTATCCTAATTTCTGAGCAATTTGAAGAGTGCTATTTATGAGAGGGATATACACATATCACAGAGTAAACATTATACACTGATTCCCGTTGTGTGAGGTGTCAAATCAGGCATAGTCAATGGGACTACTTTCATGATTGTTGAAATCCTAATGTTTTGCAGAGCTTTGTTTTATTAACAAGACAAATATGCTCATTCAAAGTGGCCAGTTTCATCAACTGTAGATTCCCACTATACAGTTGGCTGGTCCCGCCTCAGACTACCGGTCTGCTGGGGTGGACAGCAATTACCAATCTGTTCACACTCTTGGTCGCCTTGCCTCCTCATGGTGCAGACCGGATATGCTTGCACGCAAGCATAACAAAAGTGACCAGCTTGGGGAGTTAGCTCAGTGGTAAAGACCACTGGATTTGTAAATCCAAGTTTGTCAGACTGCAGCCACTTTTCTCCTTCACCCCCAGCAGTGGTAGATTTACTGCTATATCAAAGGCCGATCCTTCTCATACCATGTCTATGTGGTGTGGGAAGTAAAAGAATTCTCACCTCGTAAGTGTGTAGGGGTGAGGTTTCCATCTAAATTCATTTCATTGATCCGATCACCACCCTTGTCGTATAAAAGAACCTTGAGAAAGTCTGGTGAGAACCTGCAATGGTTAACTGGACGTTAAATCAAACCAACCAAAAAAAATTCATCTCATAGATTCGGTCAAACCCAAAGTAAGTCTTGTAGAACATATTGGATGTTGAACTACCAAAACAAACAAACAAACAAACAAACAAACTCTTACATCTGGTTGACATTTGCACTGTTGTGATGCCCGAATGTGTGATCAGGTTATAGGAGAGATGAGTTCCCCAGTAGCCCGGAAGCCTGGCCTACTCACATACAAGGCCAGGTATCGCCCGCCATTTTTGGTACGTTATGGGTAACGCCCGCCATTTTTCTGGTGCATTGTGGAATTGCACCACCTTGGCAGACCCACTCTCCCAGCAGAGATCGGCGCTCTACTTCCTGTGGCCGGTTATAAGCACTAGCGCTCAAAAGATCTGCTGGGAGAGTGTTTGCTTCACTGCTGTTCTCGTGATACATTGGCGCGAGAGCTGGCATGACTGACAGTTCAAGGTTGTTCACTAACTAGGCGTTGCCTGTTTCATATTTCATTAGGGCAGGGAACCAGGGGGCTGTTGAATAAAGTTCGTTCGTTTCTGGTGCAGTGCTGGACGATATGATAAATCCAACGATAAACCACAATTTGGCCGTTTTTTTACACTCAGTGTTGTATGACAGGAGAGACGATATTTTCTAAATGAACGTATTTGTATACAACACCTTGTTGTTTAGAGGTTTAGATTACTCTTATTGTCGAAATATCTTCTATTTACAGCACATTATTTCATACAACACTATGGCCCCAAAGACAATTCTGGGAGACTTTTTTCTCGTTCGTAGTTTATTCAACAGCCCCCTGCAGTCTAGCACCACGAGAGATCTGCGTGGAGAGTGCGGTGCGTGGTGCCGGCGTCGTTCGTTGTGCGCCCGCCCGCTCGCCCGCCCGCTCGCCCGCCCGCCCGCTCGCTGGCTGCTCGTTCGTCCACTGAGCTGTGATTTATTCCCTCCGCTCGCTGCCGACTCATTTCCTCTGCAGGCGATCGGAAAACGTTAGCTGTCAGGGCGGCGGGTAAAGAAATGTTATAACGCGTCGCCTCCCCGCCCGACCCTGGCTCCATGTTGCCCCAACATTCCTCCCGTACGTGCAGCTTCGTAACGGAATCAGGGATGTTCTCTCTCTATTTATCGTATCGCTGTTTTACAAGAACGATGGCAGTTATATTAAACTTATTATTATCCATGGTATACAAAGTCCACATTGCATATGTATGGGGACTCCGTAAACCACCACCCATTATATAAAACCTGCCAGATGCAATAACTGTGGTATACGGATTCATATATGTGGTATACGGCCTGAAAGTTCTGGTATACGGAAAAATAGTGCCATTGTGCAATAGAGTTAAAACATAGGCCATATTGATAAACCCTTCAATATGGCAGTTCCTTGGATTAACTTACTCAAGAAAATGGATATGAAATACAACAAACGATGGTATACAGTCAAGCGGCTCTGTAAACTAGCGCTCGTGTGTTACTACGCGTCAACCTCTCGTGGTTTACGGCCGCCTGTCCACAAAACCATCGATTATTGTCTATTTATTCTATGACACTTGCTCAACTTACTCTGCGACACGGATTCAGTGTGTCGTAGACATGTCATACTAGGTGAATCACCCATTTATCTTCCCTCTGTGATATGATAACATATCTTCATTTTGTATTAACCTGCTACCACCTTGAAAGTGGACAGATTAAAGAAGAAACCAACAGGTTTTAGTCAAAGTCATCATTCTCCACAAATTTGATGCAGAGTGATATGAACGTGGCGACAGCCGAGTGAATATCATGTCGCATTTAAACGAGTTGGAATTCATTTATCTCACCCCTGTGCACACTAAAAGAATGGATCACACACAGGATATAGACCGTGAAGAACTAAGGAAGAAACCAACAAGGTTTGGGCTGAGTCGCCGTTCTCCACGAGTTCAAATGCGGAGCAATATTCACGACATGAAGCGGAGTGAATATCGCGCAGCGTTTGAACGAGTGGAGAAAGGCGACGAAGCGTAAACCGAGTAGCTTTCTGTATTTATCTAACCCCTCCACAATTAAATGAAACTTTAAACAGTATCACATATAAATGATAGTCACTGGAAATAGATGCCATTGTGAGTGACAACTGACGCTCTATCCAGCCGGGACTATATTACACTTACTACTGCGCGCTGATTGGTTAGCGAATTTGAGATTATAGCGTGGCGAATAATCCACAATTCTCGTAGGGGCGTGGAGAACGAGTTCCCAATTTTAAGCCTATGGACATTTATTCCAGGGGTGAGATAAAGACTGCCATACTCGTATGGGGCATGGAGAACGAGTTCCCAATAATAAGTCTATGGGGAAAAATACCAGGGGTGAGATAATATGCCGTAGCAGGATTCCTAGACTAGTACCAGTCCCTGCAGCCTATGGCTACCCTCCCCACTGGGATACAGGGACTGGTACCATCAGTAATGGAGTTGGATTTCTGGTGCTGTTTAGCTCCAGTATTCCCAACACTCTCCATACAGATATCCTGGTTTCGGGTCAGGATATCTGCTGGGAGATTGATACACTCTCACTTTGATCTCAATCGGGTCACGGTCAAGAGCAGGCGAAATTAATTGCCATGACAACACAGGCGGCCAGAAAACTGGAGGAAGGGGAGGAGGAGGGGTAGGAGGAGGTTTAGGGTTACACGGAGCGATTGGGGGGACATATACAGGAGGTTTTATTCCTACTGGACAAGTCTTTGATTCATGGCCCAGTCAGAGAAGGATACATACTATAATGAACTTCATTCTGATTCTGTCTAATCCTTTAATGAATGTTCATAATCAAAGACTTAAGTAAGTCTACAGCATTCCATACAGGTATCCAGTAGTAGTCCACGACTGGGTAAACGGCGTTAGATAACCACTCACTCAGTGCGAGTGGCAGCTTTGTGACGCGCTTATCCTCACAGATCACCACAGCCGATAACCGGATAGATGCATTTGTGCGGCCGCGGGGTCGTGGATTATTAAGCAAATCTCTGCACGGCCAAAGGTCCCGCTGCTATTGATCCCCGCTACAGATTATCTCAGGTGCACCAGAGACCAACACACCACGCCGAACTACAGCGCTCACCATTATATTACAAACATCCCGCTCTATTGAAACTAGAGGTAGCAGCAGTGGAGACAATTACAATGAATTTGTATTTGCTGTAAGGGGCCATACATATAGTACGTACGCACTGAAGGGTGGGGTAGTGGGGTAAAAAATTTCGGAAATTTTAGGTATGCTCCTCTTTTGTTCTATTGTGAACAAGATCGGGAGGGTGTATGTGTGTGTGTGTGGGGGGGGGGGGGGGATATCAACAATTTCTGAAATTTTGCGTATGCTCCTTCTTTGTTCTATTGCATACAATAGAGGAGAGGGGGCTTGAGGGGTGGGCAAACATATCGGGAATTCTGCGTACATGCTTTATGGATGGCCTCTAACGAATTGCAAGTGTGGTTTTTGTTTTAATCGTTATTACTGGCTAAATATACCTTTGAATGTATTTCACTATTTCAGACATAACAAACATCGCCCTAAATAATTAGATGATACAAATTTATGGGTCTGATTTTCTCAGAATATATAATTTTCAAGCGGGAATTTGTTTTTGTTCAGTATCAGATATCGTTATTTAGGTCCAATCCTAAATATGTTATATACTCAAAGATACTACATTACTGATAACTAATACAACCATAAAGAATAGGTATCAGTATAACCATTTGCACTTGAGGTTAGGGGCCTTCAAATTGTGAGAAAATGTTATCTATACATATATAGTATTTACTATATACCCATGCCATATATACTGTAAATACGCACCGTTTCGCCATATAACGTAAAAATACTGTACGGACCACTGGTCTGTACTCTAAAATACGGACCACCTTGCCAAACACGTTTATTAAGCTATTGGTTGTTAAGTTAAATGAAATTAATGATTTTTTTTTTTTAATTTCGGGTATATAGTAAATATATAGCGTCCAACCATGCTGTACAATTCACAGAACTCAATGATAATTTACAGTTTGTACGAAACTCAGCGTAAACGCCTCGGTCCGTACAAACCGTAAATTACCATCTCGTTCTGTGAATTTTACAGCAAGGTCAGGACGTTCTATATAATTACTGCAGTGTATAAAGCGACATCGCAGTACTTACTAGGATGATATTTTATAGGGTAAACTAAGGAAGATCAATTTGGATACGCATTACCATGTCTGATCCATTTCGAATTACCGTTTTGAAGTATGTCAGTCTACATTCTTAATATATTCAATGTCCCAAACATGCTGTTATGAGTATATCGTTCCGTGTCAGCAAAACATGCACAAGTCAAGGATTACAACTCCAATGTATTCACAATGAAGGAAGTGAACTACATTGAATAACAATTACATATACCGATAAGGGCTCTGCTGTTGTGGGGCTGGCACTTTGCCTGGTTCGGTATCTGAGCCAGTGCTTCGAAGCAAAGCAAAGAGATTCGGGCCTGGAGTACATGTGCGTGGAATAATACCTCAGCCACTGGGCACAATGGAACTGACAGGGAATAAATTGCTCATTGGCCACCTGTTTCTTAATATCACAAGTGACTTGTTACATATCAATCAGTGTAAATAACTATAAATAATGACTACCCCCATGAAAATAGGAGTCAAGGGGCAAACCTTCCTACACGGACCATGCTGCAGGCGGGAGCGTAGACTTGTTCAAGTCTTTGATTATGAACATTCAATAAATAATTAAAATAAATCAGGACGAAAAACATTACATTATGTACCCTTCATCTGAGAATGGCAGGAACCCTGGGGCCTGTTTAATAATCTAGGCTCATACAATGTAGACCTTTTCTGTGTTCCAAGGAGACCCAGGGATAATGTGGGTCAACTTTATTCAACACTCATGGGCGACCTTTCATCAGCTAGAACTGTCTCTGGGAACAACCTTGAATATTATTAAACAATAACACTCTAGGCAGTTTTCTTGTACCCTGTACTTTCGCAGGCATAAGTTATTTAACAGGCCCCTTTATCCAAGCGAGGTGAGGTCGGTATAGGAGACAGCGACTGAGGCTTGGTGAAGGGACTCGTGGGGATGGGGTACGTGGAGGGATAGGCATAGGAGACAGGGAGTCCTGGTGAGGAGTGGAGGGGTAGGTATAGGAGACAGGGACTGAGTCCTGGTGAGGAGTGGAGGGGTAGGTGGAGGGGTAGGTATAAGGTACACGAGCTAAGTCCTGGTGAGGGGGGGGGGGGTGTAGGTGGAGGGGTAGGTATAGGACATAGGTATAGGTATGTGGAGGGATAGGCCTGAGTACTGGTGAGGAGGTGTAGTGGAGGGATAGGCATAGGACACAGGGACTGAGTCCTGGTGAGGAGGGTGGGGTAGGTGGAGGGGTAGGTATAGGACACAGGGACTGAGTCCTGGTGAGGAGGGTGGGGTAGGTGGAGGGGTAGGTGTAGGACACAGGGACTGAGTCCTGGTGAGGGGGGGTGGGGTAGGTGGAGGGGTAGGTATAGGACACAGTGACTGAGTCCTGGTGAGGAGGGTGGGGTAGGTGGAGGGGTAGGTATAGGACACAGGGACTGAGTCCTGGTGAGGAGGGTGGGGTAGGTGGAGGGGTAGGTGTAGGACACAGGGACTGAGTCCTGGTGAGGGGGGGTGGGGTAGGTGGAGGGGTAGGTATAGGACACAGTGACTGAGTCCTGGTGAGGAGGGTGGGGTAGGTGGAGGGGTAGGTATAGGACACAGTGACTGAGTCCTGGTGAGGAGGGGTGGGGTAGGTGGAGGGGTGGGTATAGGACACAGGGACTTAGTCCTTGTGAGGAGGGGTGGCATAGGTGGAGGGGTGGGTATAGAACACAGGGACTGAGTCCTGGTGAGGAGGGGTGGGGTAGGTGGAGGGGTAGATATAGGACACAGGGACTGAGTCCTGGTGAGAGGTGTAGTGTAGGTGGAGGGGTAGGTATAGGATACAGGGACTGAGTCCTGGTGAGGAGGTGTAGTGTAGGTGGAGGGATAGGTATAGGATACAGGGACTGAGTCCTGGTGAGAGGTGTAGTGTAGGTGGAGGGGTAGGTATAGGATACAGGGACTGAGTCCTGGTGAGGAGGTGCAGGTATAGGACACAGGGACTGAGTCCTGGTCAGGAGGGTGGGGTAGGTGGAGGGGTAGGTATATGACACAGAGACAGAGTCCTGGTGAGGAGGGTAGGGTAGGTGGAGGGGTAGGTATAGGACACAGAGACAGAGTCCTGGTGAGGAGGGTGGGGTAGGTGGAGGGGTAGGTATAGGACACAGAGACTGAGTCCTGGTGAGGAGGGTGGGGTAGGTGGAGGGGTAGGTATAGGACACAGGGACTGAGTCCTGGTGAGGAGGGTGGGGTAGGTGGAGGGGTAGGTATAGGACACAGGGACTGAGTCCTGGTGAGGAGGGTGGGGTAGGTGGAGGGGTAGGGATAGGACACAGGGACTGAGTCCTGGTGAGGAGGGTGGGGTAGGTGGAGGGGTAGGTATAGGACACATGGACTGAGTCCTGGTGAGGAGGGTGGGGTAGGTGGAGGGATAGGCATAGGACACAAGGACTGAGTCCTGATGAGGAGTGGTGGGTAGGTGGAGGGGTAGGTATAGGACACAGGGACTGAGTCCTGGTGAAGAGGGGTTGGGTAGGTGGATGGATACGTATAGGACACAGGGAGTCCTGGTGAGGAGTGGTGGTGTAGGTGGAGGGGTAAGTATAAGGTACAGGGACTGAGTCCTGGTGATGATGGGTGGGGTAGGTGGAGGGATAGGCATAGGACACAGAGACTGAGTCCTGGTGAGGAGGGCTGGTGTAGGTGGAAGGGTAGGTATAGGACACAGGGACTGAGTCTTGGTGAGGAGGTGTAGGTATAGGATACAGGGACTGTGTCCTGGTGAGGAGGTGTAGGTATAGGATACAGGGACTGTGTCCTGGTGAGGAGGTGTAGTGTAGGTGCAGGTCTAGGATACAGGGACTGAGTCCTGGTGAGGAGGGTGGGGTAGGTGGAGGGGTAGGTATAGGACACAGTGACTGAGTCCTGGTAGTGTAGGTGCAGGTCTAGGATACAGGGATTGAGAGGTGTAGTGTAGGTGGAGGGATAGGCAGAGGATACAGGGGCTGAAGCCAGTCTAGCGTGAGTGGTGCACTCTAGGGGCGGCCCACCTGTGTGATTGGTGACGAGTGGTGGCTACTTGGCCCTTGACCAGAGCGTCGAGTAGGCCGAGAACCGTGCGAACTGCCATTACGTCGCGCGTAGCACGCAAACACTCCAGCCCCGCCTCCGCCGCCCGCCCGCCTGTATAGGACACAGGGACTGAGTCCTGGTGAGGAGGGTGGGGTAGGTGGAGGGGTAGGTATAGGACACAGGGACTGAGTCCTGGTGAGGAGGGTGGGGTAGGTGGAGGGGTAGGGATAGGACACAGGGATTGAGTCCTGGTGAGGAGGGTGGGGTAGGTGGAGGGGTAGGTATAGGACACATGGACTGAGTCCTGGTGAGGAGGGTGGGGTAGGTGGAGGGATAGGCATAGGACACAAGGACTGAGTCCTGATGAGGAGTGGTGGGTAGGTGGAGGGGTAGGTATAGGACACAGGGACTGAGTCCTGGTGAAGAGGGGTTGGGTAGGTGGATGGATACGTATAGGACACAGGGAGTCCTGGTGAGGAGTGGTGGTGTAGGTGGAGGGGTAAGTATAAGGTACAGGGACTGAGTCCTGGTGATGATGGGTGGGGTAGGTGGAGGGATAGGCATAGGACACAGAGACTGAGTCCTGGTGAGGAGGGCTGGTGTAGGTGGAAGGGTAGGTATAGGACACAGGGACTGAGTCTTGGTGAGGAGGTGTAGGTATAGGATACAGGGACTGTGTCCTGGTGAGGAGGTGTAGGTATAGGATACAGGGACTGTGTCCTGGTGAGGAGGTGTAGTGTAGGTGCAGGTCTAGGATACAGGGACTGAGTCCTGGTGAGGAGGGTGGGGTAGGTGGAGGGGTAGGTATAGGACACAGTGACTGAGTCCTGGTAGTGTAGGTGCAGGTCTAGGATACAGGGATTGAGAGGTGTAGTGTAGGTGGAGGGATAGGCAGAGGATACAGGGGCTGAAGCCAGTCTAGCGTGAGTGGTGCACTCTAGGGGCGGCCCACCTGTGTGATTGGTGACGAGTGGTGGCTACTTGGCCCTTGACCAGAGCGTCGAGTGGGCCGAGAACCGTGCGAACTGCCATTACGTCGCGCGTAGCACGCAAACACTCCAGCCCCGCCTCCGCCCGCCTGCCCGCCCGCCCGCCCGCCGCCCTTATCCGCCTCCGGGCCACGGTTAATCTCTGGTTTAATCCGAGTGGTTCACGGCGCACCTGGGATTAAGAGTCTGTGTGTGGAGGTGTAAGTTTGGGTCGTATTGTCCAGAGGCAGTTCCGAATAGGAGGTCAATGGCTCAGTTCGCACTCTACCAAATACATGTAGTACTTATTTATTGGTAACCGTTTCCGGTATTGATGTGATGTCCATTTTGGGTCACCCTTTGAGATAGCATGCGAGGTGTGTTTTATCATTATTTGTAGCACTTTTCACCTTTCCAGTTTTAAATCCACTGTGCGTTTTCATGGACGTTGATATCCCTTACTGGATGTAGTACATGGGCTAAGTTGAAAGTCCACTTTTGGCATCCATCTGTTACGGATGTGAGATGCATATGATGCTCCATAGTCAAGTAACAAATAAATACGGACAGAAATTGCTAAAGAATATAGGGATGCAAGTTTTCCGACAAATTACGGAATTCTGACATTTCATATATACCAACAACAATAGAATATATATCAATTACTAGACTTTCTGTTCCAAAATAATATTATAAATAATTTTTTTTAATTTTCCGATTTTTTCCCCCCTGAGAATACAACATCACTACCTTATGCGTTCCATAGCACTATAGGCCATGCAACCATAGGGGACTGAAAAGTACTTATTTTTGACACACCCTCAACCCCATTCCATGACTAACACTTGTGTGTTTTCCATGTTTCCTCAGTCTCTCTGATGCACATGGAAAATATTTCCACTATCTTTTTCCTGACCCCAACTGACATCCTTGCCTTTAACAAAAAGGAGAACAAGAAAACTTCCCAAGTAATAGTAAATTTTATTTAAGAGGAAGGTAGCGCCCAAATAAACAGGGATGACAGTTTTCCACTTTTCCATGGAAATCCACTCTTTTTTTTCCAGTTTAAGGATATATTTTTCTTATATAAAACAAAGATGATATAAATTGAGCCTCATCCACGCCAATAAAACAGTGGTTTGAATCTCCCCACAGACCCTCAGCCCATTCCTTGGCAAAAGTGATGTGTTTTCTATGTTTTCTCAGTATCTCTGAGGCAGAAAAAAAAATCCATGGAAAATATCTCCACATTTATTCCTGACCCCAACTGACATCCCTAAATAAAGGTTTAAAAAAAAGGAAAATAAAGATGACCAAAGATAAAATCAACCAAATTAAAAGCTAGCTGCGGAACACTGACAGTCATGTCAAAGCCACCGACGTGGTCGGCGACCGTAACCCACCCCAGACCAGGTCTCCTTTCATCTCCAACATCATAAAGGGTGATTAATTATACACAGCACACAGCCCTATTCAGTTAACAAGTGTTGTTTGTCATCTTACGCACATATAGGCACCTTGTGGCTTCACAATATTGACCATTTCTATGGTGTAGGGAAGGAATAGATATATGGCTTGGTTATTTGTAGCTTGCCTTATGCGTTCATCAATATCATAAATCATCCGTCTTCATTTATCCTTGCACTGTTTACCAGGCTTTTGTTTTTGTTTTGTGATGCTTTGTACTGAGTCACAAAACGTTATTGATGTGGGACAATGAATTGCGTTACTATTAATGACGTACTTATTGTTTACAAAATATCATTTTAAAAACTGGGGATTTTGGTAAACAAGCAAGAATATCGGTACTGGAAGTAGATAAAAGCCGTTTTCGGTTATCCTTATTTCGTCAATCTAACACCCTTGTCAACATGGAGTGGTAACTGGTGCGAGATGAGATGAAGTTAAATGACATTCAGTATCTCACAGGAACCACCCCAAACAATTATGACCCAATTTATCATAGTGGAACTCAATATCTTAGATAGTACAAAAATAATGCACAGATGATACATCAGAAGCTTGTGTGAGACTGCTATAGAGCACAAAGCTATTGTGTTATGGAGGTGGCCATCTTGCCTCCCGATGATAAACAAACGGCCAGTTGGCAGGTCCAGTATTCAATAGGTGTTAGCCTGCTCTCACGATTATCTTTAGATTATGACAGCAGAAAATAGTGATCGTCCCCCGACTACAGTGGCGCTATCTTACAAAGAAATCCTGGCCTTCCTCAGGGAAACCAAGATCTTCAATAAGCTATAAAAAGTAAATTAAAAGGGAAAGTTTTATGATGAGAACTCTCCTTGCTCCTCCAAGGAGCGCATGAAAATCATTGGAGAAATCCATGATTGCAAAGACTTCAAACAATGAGGAAGTCTGGAAAGGACCGGCAATGGTGGACCAGAAGTAAAATCTCTCAAACAAACAAACAAACAAATCCTGGCAGATGATGCGAGAACTAGCAATCACTCTGTGCTCTTTACATCAGTATTTTAGTCAAAGACTTGAACATTTTGGGGTTTTTTCTGACAATTGATGAGAGTAATTTTAAAGAGGCTGTTCCTGCAGTTGGCGACGTGGCCATCTTGATTCGGTACAGAGAGCGGCCTAGACTGGCTCCAGTCCCTGCATCCTATGGCTACCCTCCTCGCTGGGATACAGACTCCAGTCCCTGCATCCTATGGCTACCCTCCTCACTGGTATAGACTGGCTCCAGTCCCTGCATCCTATGGCTACCCTCCTCACTGGTATAGACTGGCTCCAGTCCCTGCATCCTATGGCTACCCTCCTCACTGGTATAGACTGGCTCCAGTCCCTGCATCCTATGGCTACCCTCCTCACTGGTATAGACTGGCTCCAGTCCCTGCATCCTATGGCTACCCTCCTCACTGGTATAGACTGGCTCCAGTCCCTGCATCCTATGGCTACCCTCCTCACTGGTATAGACTGGCTCCAGTCCCTGCATCCTATGGCTACCCTCCTCACTGGTATAGACTGGCTCCAGTCCCTGCATCCTATGGCTACCCTCCTCACTGGTATAGACTGGCTCCAGTCCCTGCATCCTATGGGTACCCTCCTCACTGGGATACTGGCTCCAGTCCCTGCATCCTATGGCGAAATTTATTGCTAAGACAACACAGGCGACCAGGGAACTGTAGGAGGTAGGAGGAGGTGTAGGGTTACAGGGAGCAACTGGGGGGATATATACAGGAGATTCTGTTCCTACTGGACATGTCTTTGTTTGATTCATGGGTCAGAGAAGGATACATACTACATATATACTGAACTTTATTCTGATTTAGAAAATGTGGCTAAGAACACTTCTAACCCCAACCGATGCTACCTTGAAATGAAAATTACTCGTTGGATCCAAACCGTTGCTATGCTACCTCCAGGTGAACATTGTAAAAAGAACAATGCAGCATAACAACCACCAGTCATGCCTGTGACATCACACAGGAGGGGACACTCTCCAACCCTGATTTAGATTGGAAAGCGTAGTACATAACCAAGCACATTACTGGTTACAAAAACTGTCAGCAAAGTGACAGTGGGGGTGGGGGATCAAGGTTTCATCCGAATCAGACTCTTCAGGCATCTTAAAGTTTGGCTGTATCAAGGCATATGACTTTGTCACATTTAGGGAAAGTACAAAAAGTAAATTCCTGAACTTTATTAAAGTTTAATAAAGTCAGAGGAGGTAAAAGCAAGACAAACAAAAAAAACCAAAAAAAACCCAACTTTATTCTGATAATGATTTAATTAATGTTTATAATCAAAGACTTGAGCAAGTCTAAGAGTGGCCGGCGACCGACTCGTCGTCATCCCCACCACGCAATGACAACTGTTACGACGCCTCCTCCCGCCCGGGCCGGCCGTTCATTACGATGCATCTCAGATATGTATCGGGAGTGGCGGGCGGGCGGGAAGGCAGGCGCAGACACCCGCCAGAGACAGCAGTCGTCAGGGACTTATTAATATGGAGCCTACCTGCTGAATTCTGCATTAGGCAAGCCGAGACAGTCCCCTTCCCGCTGTGCTCGTCCCCCCAGCGCCCGCCCGCCCGCCCGCCCGCCCGCCCGCCCGCCCGCCCGCCCGCCCGCCCGCCCGCCCGCCCGCCCGCCCGCCGCCTGCAAATGGCGCCTGCATATGGTGGAAGCAAATGCATCTCTACACTGGCTTCAGTCTCCGAGTCATGTGTGTTACTCCAACCCTCCTCGCTGGGTCTTGGGAGTGTGAGGCATTAGGGAAAGGCTACACATTGTAGTTTTATTTCTTAATGAGTATCCATAATGAAAGACCAGATTAAGTTTATTCCATCTCTACGCTGGCTTCAGTCTCTGTGTTCATGTGTTACTCCAACCCTCCTCACTGGGTCTTGGAAGTGTCAGGCATTGCGGAAAGGATACGTATTGTAGTCTTATTTCTTAGCGAGCGTCCATAATGAACGATTCGAGCAAGTTTAATGCATCTCCAGACTGCTTTCAATCGCTGTGTCTATGTGTTACTCCAACCCTCCTTGCTGGGTCCCAGGAACTGCTAGGCATTAGGGAAAGGCTACATAGTGTAGTCTTATTTCTTAACGAGTGTCCATAATGAACGACCCGAGTGAGTCTAATGCATCTCTAGGCTGGCTTCAGTCTGAGACTCCTGTGCGTTAGCCCAGTCCTCTCTGTTGAGACTCTGTGCTGCCAGGCATTAGGGAAAGGTTACATACATATTGTAGTCTTATTTCTTATCGAGCAGTTCATTCATTCTCTAGACTGGCTTCAGTCTCTCTGTCTATGTGTTAACCCAACCCTCCTCGCTGTCTCGGGGACTGTCAGCCATTAGGGAAAGGCTACATATTGTAGTCTTATTTCTTAACGAGTATCCATAATGAAAGACCCGAGTGAGTCTAATGTGTCTCTAGACTGGCTTCAGACCCTTATGTGCTGACCCAGGAAAGGCTACATATTGTAGTCTCATGTCATTATGAGTGACCATCATGGAAGACCCGAGTAAGTCTATTCCATCCTTCGACTGTCTAAAAGTCTCTTGATTCCTATGCTTAGCATTTCTATGTTTCCTATGTTTTCTTAGTCTCTCTAAGGCAGTAAACCCCACATGAAAAATATTTCCTTATTTTCTCCATGACTCCAAATGGCATCCCTGGCTCTAAATCAACCCAAAGTTGGTAGGTTATCAAGGTGGCTTCCAGGTGGTGCTGCCCATGGGCGTGGAGCAGTGTGGGTGAAGCGGGAGGGGGGTGTAGAGCAGTGAGTAGTGTGTGTGGCTATGAATGATGCAGGTGGGATTCCCCCGTATTCCGCTCAGTAATTGCCTGTTACCTCATCCCCGGCATTTCATGCAGATAGATCTTGGCAGGTGGTTACATAGTAGAATTGTATTGAGTAACACGGTGTATGGTCTACATCCACAGCTCCATATCACATCCTCAGCCATCTTTCTGGCCCTGCGGAACACTGTGCATTTATGTTGCCTATGAATAATTCTTCTCCCAAAGTAAATTTGCAACACAATGATTTGTCATCAACTTTCCCCTGAAAGATATTTGGTAATGAATTTTATTGTACGAGAAAACAAATATTGATATATTTTAAATCATAGTTTTATCGATTTTTTTGCAACCCTGCAACCCCACCTAGTATGGATTTCGGATGTTTATTTCTGATATTATTTATGTCTAAGGCTCTTTACAGTATCCCTCAGCCCCCTCCCTTCACAATAGCAGAATTTTCTTGCAGTTTTAGTTTAGACCAAAAACGCGATGTCAAGACAGTGTCGAAACAACCTATTTTCTTCGCGTTGTCACATTTAAATTATGTCTGAATAATGTAGATAATCCTATTTAAACTATCACATGTACAGAATGCGCAGAAGAAGGCTGATTAGTATGTTTTTTCACAATTTTAGGCTCTGACAGTGCTTTGTATTCACCAGCAAGATGGCGGACTGATCCCTTGTCAGGCAAATTTGCATAATTTGGAGGGTATTTTGAACCAGAAGTCACCAGTTGGATCAGCGAATTCTCATCTGTCTTATTCAACGTAGCATTCTCCGATCCGGCTTGGAAGTAGGTGGCGCTACGAACCCCCTGGGTGGCCATTTTGGAGAAGCCCCTACGCAATGCTAAGCTTATGGAACCGTTCGGACGTTCATTTATGATACTGTTTAATATGTGAGGATGTTTTAAATACTTCTGAAGCAGTCTCTTGGTCAAAATTTGACTTCCCTGGCAATTTCAGACCAAATGATTATGTGGTAACACCAGTTTAGACTATAAATGCGATGTCAACAAATTGTTGAAACAAACGATTTTCTTCGAGTTGGCACGATTAAATTATGTCTGAATAATGTAATTAATCTTAGTTCAACTATTACATGTACAGAATGCACAGAAGAAGGTCAATTAGTACAATTTTTCGCCATTTTAGACTCTGACAGCCCTTTGTATTCACCAGCAAGATGGTGGATCGATCCCTTGTCAGGCAAATTTGCATAATTTGGCATTGGTAGATTTACTGCTATATCAAAGGCCAATCCCTCTCATACCATGTCTATTTGGTGTGGGAAGTAAAAGAACTCTCACCTCGGTAAATGTGTAAGGGTTAGATTTCTTCCTAGATTCGATCACCACCCTTGTGGTGTAAAAGAACCTTGAGAAAGTCTGGTGAGAACCTGCCATGGTTAACTGGACGTTAAATCAAACCAACAAACAACAACCAAACAAAAGCATAACTTGGAGGGTATTTTGAACCGGAAGTTATCAGCCGGATCGGCGAATTCTCGTAGCATACGGTCCACCGTTTACTCCACGAGAAAGGCAGTGTGCTGGCGATACGGTGGCGTATGGCTGTGTGAGGTCGTGTACGTAGACTGCCTGATGCAGCCAGTATTGACCAAGTGGCTGGCTGCAGTACTTTCACCTCCATCTAAACCTACCCCGGGGTGGTCGTATGCCGCGCTCATGCCTCACTCAAGATGCGTGTGTTATTTTAGTTCCGGAAACTGGTGCTGAGGAGCCGCCGGATGTGACGTAGGGACGCGGGGACGAATGTTTAAAGGCAGATCGGACAATTTACCATGAAATGTAAAACCAATGTCAGTTTTCTGAAAATTGAATATGATTATCTCCAAGTGTTGTGGAACACAACTCTAGCTTAAAAATCAGGGGTCACCGTGCTAGCTTTTGATTTAGAGATCAAAATTTAGATGATATTACATTAGAAAACATAGAAATTCTAAAAAGTAGTTTTTCACTCAGTAAAAACCATGTTATTTTCTCCAAAATGTCACAGAATATGGTACATGTATATTATTATATACCGGTTCACGAATGTCTCAGGTTTATGCCCCAGTAGTAATGATTTCATTCGTCCACACTGGCGTAATATATATAATACTACCCGCTGTACCACGTGACCACTCATTCTCCTATTTAGTGAGTTGTAGAATGGTATTCTTAATGATTTCTAGGTATATAATAATAAAAAGACATAGACAATAAAAATTCCATCTGTTCCTCGATATTTTGGTCAGAAATATCTCTGAACAGATTCCATTCAGACACACTTACCATCTCTTTCTATAGTATAGAGAAACAGGCTTACTGTCTCCGTACGGATTAAATACGCGGTAAAATCGGCGATCTGATCAACCGATGCCGAAGGCAGAGGTTCATCTGATCGCCGATTTTACCAAGTATTTTATCCGTACGGAGACAGTCAGCCTGTTTCTCTATTATTATATACCTTAAAATATCCAATTTTTAAACTTGCTTCTGGGTGAGTTTTTGGATATCGCCGCCGTACATTCCCTGTACGCCACGTACATACCCCGTACGTCACCTAGGTGTCGTACGGATATAAATACGACATGGGTAGGAGCGGGCCGTATGTGTAGGATATACTACCACAGGTATATAATAATACTGCTTATCTAGGTTTTAAAAATCATAGTTCACTGCCTATGTTTTTAAAAGGAATGAAGAAACCCGGGTTGTTTTTTTGTTGCTTTTTTTTCGCAGAACATCTCCTATATAAATTGAGCAGATATTGAACACATAATTATTAATATTTAAATATGACCAGGTGGCACCACTGAACTGTGGGATATGCCTTTAAGACGTGACGTTTCAGACGCCCTTACGCCCTCTAAGGGCAGATTGCCTGTACAAGTAGTCTTCACAACGCTCACAACGGAGTGGGCCCCAGGGATGGGTGCTAGACTCAAAGTAACTCTTTAAATATTCATAATATTATATTTCCCTTGTTGCCAAATTTAGAATATAACATATACGTGGTTCCAAGATTCGGAATATAACATTACCATTGTTTAGAATTGAGATGGCAGCATTACTTTTTTCAATAGAATTTTCAACATATAAAATTCTTTTCTTCGTATAAAACAAATATATTGATTTCGTGTCATTCACACCAACAAGTAGAATATTGTTTATTTTACAACTCGACAACTGGTAGAAGTGTCTTTAATAATATCGTACCAACAATGATGAAATGTATCCCTGAACAAATAGGATACTTATTGGAAATCAGAATTTGCCCTTGGTCACTGGAGCCAACCACAAACATGGAGTTGCCCCCTAGTAGATTCTCGAGGATACATAAAAACATAAAGAGAAAACAAAGAGTGTACTGGCCGTATCAGCATATTGCTGCCTGCACACGGTGACAAAATGCAGGGGTAGAAGGAGATTTCCCGTACACCTTGTATACAGAACAAATTAAGCATGGGCGTGGCTTTGCCTGCGCTTTGAATTGGTTATCTTGGCTGGCAGATTGCGTTAGTTGGGGGACTTCACTGCTACTGTCCCTGCTCCGCCCTGAAGGCCAATTCACACTAGGAGATTCTTGCCCCAGAGACTGGTGCCCAGCATAGTCTCTGGGAAATGCCAGTTGCACAGTGTGTGGGAGGGCATAGTTGGCGACTAGCGCCCCGAAAATTTCAAACATGTTTGAAAATAAATCGCAAGAGACCAGTGCCTTTTTGGGATGGATTTGAGTCGCCAACTCATGCACGCACCATGGGGGGCAGGGCAAGAGTTGCCGCTGATTTTACATTTTTGCGTTCCCACTTTTTTACTTAGCAACATGGGAGATTCATAGAAATTTGTGCTCATAGTCGCTAACTGAAGTCCCGCACATGCCCCAAAATCACCTAGTGAGAATCGGGCCTAACTTCCATCCCACCTCTGCCAATCCGTATTATGACATCTCACCCCACGTAACCCCGGCCAGTCTCCAGCCACGCCACAACCTCCCACTCGTGTCATCTGTCTCTGGCATCCCTCGTGCATCCTCAGTGCCACGCAACGCCATTTAATCCAATCAGACCTCCCCCTCACCCGTCCTGACCCCACTCCGCGGTGCCACACCCCACAGCCGTACAGTGTCGGGCACTGCCACGCGGCGAGTTACGATCACACCAACCTGAACCTCCCCATGGAGGGGGCGGGGTTCAGGTATTATTACCCACCTGATACGGAGTCTCCATACTAAGCCTATGGAGATTACAGATCGCTACTGAGGAGGATACGGAGCTCCGTACCCTCCTAGGAGGATACGGATTTTTGAGATGAAAGTAGTCCCAAACATAACTTCTTAATTACGTTGAAAAGTTTTCTAACGATCATATTTATTGCTTAAATCTAAAAATAAGTGAGTAATAAATACAACATTACCATAATTTCGATCTGTGTGGCCGTATTCTCCTTGTAGTTGACGCTACATCAACTACGCAGAGAATACGGCCACTCAGATCGAAATCATGGTAATATTGTGTATTTATCTCACCCCGGTATTTTTCTCCATAGGCTTAACATTAGGAACTCGTACTCCACGGCCGTGAGGTTCGTGTACCCAATACTCAATGGCCAATTTGGTGAATCATTTCATCAATAAATAATGTTATACGGGGTGAGATAGAATAAGAAACCCACTCGATGAAAATAATTTGATCTGCACTCCACCTCGTTTGACCACAGAGTAATTCACTCAGCTTCGCTTTGTGAATTACTCTGCAGTCAAACTCGGTGGAGTAAGGACCAAGCTATTTTCATCTCGTGGGTTTCCTTCTAATCCCATTCCACATCAACCATAAACAGTATCAGACCAAAAGCAGTAGCCCTAATGTTGTAACAAGTATTTGGTGGGCGAAGAAAGGACAAGTCCCCCCTCCCTCTAACCAACACATAACAGGTAAACACTACCCTAACTACGATGGGGAGTAGAGAGGGTTCGCATGTAAACCAGGCAGTAACAACCAGAAGCCAATAAAGGAAGGAAGCAAATCTGATCTTGTGGAGTATTTCTTATAAAACACGTACTAGAGGGAAACTATGTTCTGGTGAGCAAAAGTTTAAAGTTACGAGGTAAGGCTCGGAAAAATTACTGCCCCAGGTCTTGGCCGCGGGCAGTAATTTTTCCGAGCCTTACCGAGTAACTTTGACTTTTGATTACCAGTGCTTGGTTTCCCTATTCCTATATACCTTTAAATATCGATAAAAATGATTATTTCTTTTCCTGGATAGCCCCAGAAAAATGGATACCCTTATTGAGTAACTGCAATAGCTAAGTTTTCGTCCCGCTGCTCTTTATGTCACGTGGTCAGGCCGGGACAAAAACGTCAGCCCGGGACGAAACGTCAGCCTGGGATGAAAACGTCGGCCTTGCTACATAACTTATAATTACTGCACCCCCAGCAGCGGTATGTAACTATAGAGGTTTCGGAAATGGGTATATAGGAATTCAAGTAAATGACAGTGGCCAACATCCCATTCTACGGCATGCTACAGCTTGCCATGCTGTCAGACATCCTATGTTGTTATCCTACCCCTAATAAAGACGGTCCATAGGCATAACATAGGCAAATTTTATGTGGCATGCCATGACATAAAGTGCGATTTATGCCTCATGGGGCATAAAAAATCGACCAATCAGCGACCAGATTGTGAGCTGCTCCGAAAAAAGTTCCGGTTGGACTCAAAAGTTCCGGTTGGACTTCGGTTGGTCGTTCAATCGATATTTGTATTTTAGTAATCCAAAACGGTAGGGACGGGGTAGGATTTGGGTGCCACTATATGGGACAAACTACCTGGAAAAAAACAACCCAAAACACAAGATAGTTCATTTTTCAAAATGCAGATAAAGGAATTCCTGCAAAACAACAATAATTGATATATGGTGAAACGAACAAGGAAAACGGACCCATCCAGTCTACCGAGTCCATTAAAGATTATCGGACTTCTAAAATTACTTTATTTTAATATACAAACAGATTTGATATACCTAGGAAGTAACAATATTTTTGTCACTTTCCTGTACCGTCTTTTACTATATGCGCATACCGTATATACTGTAAATACGCACCGTTTTGCCATACAACGTAAAAATACTGTTCCGTATGGGAAAATACGGAACACTTGACTATACACGTTGACTAAAATATTAGTTGTTAGGCCAAAACAAATCAACGATTTTTCCTAATTTCGGGTATATAGTAAATATAGAACGACCTACCATGCTTCTACAAGCCACAAAACTCGATAGTAATTTACCGTTTGTACGGAACTCGGCGAAAACACCTCGTTTCGTATAAACCATAAATTATCATCTCGTTTTGTAGCTTGTAAAGCATGGTCAGGACGTTCTATATAAGTATTGTCCAGTTTTTGCCCTGTGAATTATTGAATGCTCTTGTCTCTGAGCAATCATCTATATATATCGTTGTTCAATGCTACATGTGAGAACGCCTATCTAGATGAATGTATGCTATTTCCCTGATTAAAAAAATGCCATGATGCACATAGACAATAATCGATGGTTTTGTGGATAGGCGGCCGTAAACCACAAGAGGTTGACGCGTAGTAATACACGAGCGCTAGCGAGTGTATTACGACGTCAACCGCGAGTGGTTTACAGAGCTGCCTGTCCACAAAATCATCGTTTGTTGCATTTATTATCCATCTTTTCGAATATATTAACCCCAGTAATTGCCATATTAACGGGTATAACTCTAGGAACTACTTCTTTGCTCTATAGCAAAAGGGACTATTTTTCCTGTATACCATGGTTTTGAGGCCATATACCACAGGTTTGAATCCGTATACCACAGTTATGGTATCTGACAGGTTTTATACAATGGGTCGTGGTTTACTGAGTCCCTATACATTTTCAATGGGGGCTTTGTATAGGGAGCCAAAGTGAACCCGCTGAAACCACAGATACCCGTTTACGAATCACCATTTCCGGTGGCCCGCAAGAACGAGGCTTAGTGCTAAACCTATGGAGGTTTGAGGCTAGACTTTCGTTTTTGGTCTCTTTTGTTACTTTTGAAGTGTAGTTTACTACTATCGTCTCTGAATAACTCTGTTTCGAAACTACGATGACAGTTGTTAAGATTATTACAAATTTGGATCTAAAAGATTGGAGAATGAGACATATAATCTCAAACCTACATAGTCAAAGTACTGAGCGCCTATACCCGGAAATAGTATTTTGTAACCTGTGGTTGCAACGGGTTCACTTTGGCTCCCTATACGATGGATAATAAAATGCGACATGACGTTGTTCACTGTATTGGGCATGGCAGGCAGTATTACAATAGCGGGATGGGGAGCAGTGTGTGGGTGGCGGGAAGGACTCCCCGGGGACGGTCGCACCATCTGAGATGCGCATTACCGGCATCTGCGCGACCAAACACTGCCGCATCTCCATGAGGCGCACCACGTATTGAACGCGCAGTGTTTGTATTGCCGGGACTTTATTAAAGGCATCTCCTACAATTCACGGTGGCGCCACCTTGTGATTTTTAAATATTGTAAATTATATTAATCAAAACTTGTTCCGTGGGATTCATTCTAATGCCAATCCACTAAATCTAACGCTTTATTTAGTTTATCCAATCCTAATAGGTAAAATAGGCTAATTTATATTTGCTTGGTTTATATAGGAAATGTACTGAAAAATGAGGTTTTCTTCAATTCTCTCAAAAAGTACGGTGACCTATGAATTTTAAAAGTTAAATGTGTAGTATTATACATTTACTATATTCTGTGAAAGTTTGAGGGAAATGACATGGGTTTTCCTATGTGAAAAGCAACTTTTTAGAATTTGTATATATTCGTTTGTAAAATTATCATAATATTGGTCGCTAAATCAAAGACTAGCACGGTTACCCCCGATCTTTAAGTTAGATATGTGTATTAGAACACTTGGAGATCATCACATTCAAATTTCAGGAAAATGACATGGGTTTTAATTTTCAAGCCAAATTGTCCGATATGCCTTTAAAGCCACTGCGTCATTGTCATCACCAATGTGCCAATCAGTTAATGCCGTTTATTTTAGCACAGTCATGTTGCATATGAACTTGATACTGCAAACCTTTTCCCCTAAGCTGAATATCTCCCATCTATTCAACACTATTTAGATATTGTGGCAGTGACTAATGTTTTCTCATTATTAAGGCAAATGTGCCAATCAGTTAACCCCATTTATTTCAGCACAGATGTGTCACCCATCAACTTAATATAAACCTTTTCTTTTCTACTAATACCTGTGAAATATAGATATTCCAGTGTATTCAGATAATGCCTAATGCTCTTACAAATACTACTTCTATATCTGAACTGGTTTCTTATTAGTAAAAGAAGTCTCACTAATACTTTTTTACTCACAAAGGATCTAGCCTATCCCGAGTTAGTGGGAATATTTTCCTCCTACCTGGTTTCTTATTTCTTTGTATTTTTTCCTCTTTGATAGAAATTCACAAATAATTGTTTTCTCATAATATATTTTCTATGGTTGATAGCTAATAAAGAAGAAATCAACAAGTTTTGGTCTAAGTCGTCGTTCTCCACGAGTTTGATGCGGAGTGATATGAACGAGGCGACAGCCAAGTGAATACCATGTAGTGTTCAAACTACATGTTGTAGTTGGAGAATGACTTCTTTGACCAAAACTATTTTATTTCACCCTGTACACACTCAAAGAATGGGCAACAAACAGGATATAGACCATGGAGAACAGACTGCAATACTCGTAGGGGCATGGAGAACGAGTTCCCAATGTTAAGCCTATGGACATTTATTCCAGCGGTGAGATAAATGTTGATACGTTGAGGCACAGTTAGAAGTTACTACTGTGCAGGGAGAGCGCGTCTCTTGTAACGAGGGGGTTATGGATTGGATTGAGAATTGATTCTCTAACAGCCCACACAAACCACCCACACCAGTCACATTAACCTGAATGGTTAAATAGAGGTGAGCAAAAAAGGAAAGTGGTAATCTTTATTGATCGTCGCTTGACTCTAAATAGGCGATTTCACTCTAGATGTGGTCAAGATGTACTCCAGTATTCGGTCTGACGCCTACATCTTCTGACAGTCACGCCGCATTGAGAGAGAAATCGGCTCTATGGAACCGAGCAACAGTTTTAAATGGCTCCAAGCAACAGTGAAACCTGCAGACTTTTTCTTTTTTTTTAAAGTTTTTATTTCACATTCGATTGTTACAATCGTTCTTCCAAGCGAAACAAGTGTTTTTTCCAACAGTTTACCATTTGGGAACTAATCATTCAGTCTGGAAGCTTGGAAAAAAAGTCTGGGATTTTGTTGGGCTGTCTATGTACGAACCATGTAAAGGGCAGGACAGACATGGCTGAAAGATGCACAACACGACCACACCGGCCACCAGAGGGCCTGCCCCCGTGTTACAGGCAGATTTCCTCTTTTCCAAGGAAATCCTTGTTTTCATTTTCAGTTTATGGAATTTCTTTTTCTTGTATAAAAAACGAAGAGAATAAATTGGGTCTGATTCACATCAAGAGGCAGTGGTTCAAACCTCCACTCACACCCCAGCCCCATTCCATGGCCAATAAAGATGTGTTTTCCATTGTTTCTCAGTCTCTCTGAGACAGTAAATTCCACATGAACAAATATTTCCTAATATTTTCATAACGCAAACAAATATTTGCTAGTATTTTCATAACGCCAACTGACATCCCTGTACAGTGTGTACCGCGGGTAAATAGGTGAGGGCGGGCAGTCTCCATCAGAGAGGTTAATTAGCCGGTGCAGCTCCCGGAGCATGTTATCAGTCCTTATTAATGTGTACAGTGGAGACAGAGAGAGATAAAACAGTACAATAAAACACGTGTGTTCGGGGGGAGGGGGGGGGGGGGCTAGATGGGAACGCATTTTTTTAAATAAGAATTTCTGTATGAAATTATTCACAAAACCAGCAAATACCAGTATAATTTTATAATTTTGAGGTTGTGAAAATGAAAAAGAAAAAAAGATTTCGAGGTCGTTTTTTTTATATTTTTTATGATGCTTAGAGTTGGTACAGGTTAGATTTGTTTGCAAAACGTTTCGGCACTCTATTGGGCCTTCATCAGGTGTATTTAGTTGAAAATAACTGGTCTGAGGTACTAAATGTGAGCAAATATTTTTTTATTGCTTTCCATAGAAAACCATCGCTTTTCCTGGCAAAAATACAAAACAACAAAGTGTAGAGATGGCAGTTTCCCTTTTTTTAAAAGAATGAAATCCTTGTTTTCAGTTTCAGTTTATATAAAAAAAAAAATTCTTGTGTAAAACAAAGAGAGAATGAATTGGACCTCATTCACATTAATAAACTGTGGTTTATGATTATGATCATGATCATGATAGTAATAATAATAGTAATGGTAATGATAATAAAATGATAATGATAATAAAAATAATAATAAAAATAAATGAATAATATAAATAGATCATAATAATAATAAATGAATAAAAAACTCACAAAATTTCGCTTAAAAAACATATAGAGAGGGTACCAATTGTTTTCATAGATGACGAATCTCATCCAAACTGCCCCTAACGCTGTGAACTTTATACGGGGCGGTGCGGTGTACATCCTGAGTGGGTGGACGTGGGAGGCGGGGTGTGAACCAGACGTAGATAGAGAGCAGGCTTTCACGCACCGCTCCGTGTGGTGGTGATATACATGAAACGATGAATAATTGAGCGCCCGCCGCCACCCCACTCCTCCCAGCCCTGACTGGCGGCGGCACCGCGGTCCCGCCCCGCTGTACGCGTCCAGATCATCAACCCCACTCTCCCAACGGATACGTCGCCGCGCTAGCGCTTACCAATCTCTGCCTCAACCCAGTGATACCATATATGAAAACTGGCGTACTCTCTTCGTACGTCAAAAATACGCGGTAGCATTATTGATCAGATACATCCCGATGCCGATGGCAGAGGGATTTATCTGATTAATCATTTTACCAGGTATTTTGACGTACTAAGAGAGTCAGCCCTTTTTCGTATTATCATATACCTAAACATGGCAAAATTCTAGCTAGTCACATGATCACATACACCATACGTCACACTGTGACGTACGACTATATATATACGTCATGGGTAGCAGCGGGCAGTAACTGTAGGTCATACAGCCATAGGTATATAACAATATAAAGAACTACATTTCGGATACGATGGTTCCCCGGGTATCAATTAAAGACAGGGGGAACCAGCCAACATTTTTGATTCACAATAGGGTAACTATCACAAGTCTTGAAACTCAAACATCTCATATATTATGAGTTGTGAAATACTGGAATTGTTGAATGAGCTTCACAGACAATCCAGCTATTTCCTTTTTTCAGCCCTAAACTACTGTATAATGTGTATCTACAGTTGATTAGACAACCCTTTCGAATGAGCACATGTGTCATGTTGACAAATAAAACCCTACAACACATAAGGTGCTTTCCACTGAAGAACGTAATCCCACAGACTATGCCTAATTTGACATCACAAATGATAAGAAACACTATAGTATTTACCTTATTTTATGTGCATCTATTTTTCACAAGTGAAATACAAAATACTCCGCAAAGTCAAAGAATTTAGGATATATTTTGCCTCAAACAGGCAAGAGGTTGCAGAGATACAAGCAAGGCAGAAAGTAGACCGGTTCCCTGCCCAAATGAAATATGGGACAGGTAACGCCTTCCTACGTAATACTAGAGAACGACCTTGAACTGTCAGTCACGCCAGCTCTCTTGGCTCTACAGTCTAGGTCTGCCATGATGACACTCTCCCAGCAGGTCTTTCGCGGAAGTTGAGCGCAGGATCTCTGTTAGGAGAGTGCCCAGGTGGCGCAATACCACGACGCCCCAGAAAAATTGGAGGCGTTACCCATGATGCACAAAAACAAAATGGCTGGCGCTATCTGGCTTATAATGTGAGTGGGGAAAAAAATTCCGAATCGAATGAAATATTTCCAAAACACTCACAACGAGTTGAGGAAATTTATATCATCTTTTGCTGGAAAATGATTTTCAGAAATTATAATGTGAGTGAGCACATTGGCCAGGCTTCCAGGCTAGACAGGGAGTAGAGAGCAGGATCTACGCTAGGAGAGTGCATCAACCCATGGCGCCTCGGATGGCACCGGCCCACACGACACGACATATATATATATGTGTGTGTGTGTCTGGTGCACTTCAATCATCGCCGATCAGTCGATCAGCGTATTGATCAGGTCTAGTGCACAGCAGCCTGCCCGCGAGGCGCTGCTATTGTCCAGGCAACACAGGCACGGCTAAAACGGATCCCATGTGGATGGTCTCGTTTTAATGTAATCATAGAAAACAATATTACTATGGCGGGTATTATACACAACAAGAGTTTGGGCCTGATGGTATTCATATTCATAGCACGAGGCTGAGGCCGAGTTCCGTGAATAATGTCATGATAATATCAACCTCATCTAGTCTTGTATTGTGTACGAACATGGTAGGGGTGTTCTCTATTTATTATATATACCCTAAAGTAACCATATTTAATCGTAAATTGGTGTACAAAACACAGTCATAGCAGAGTCCACATTCCGCCGATATCTCCATGTGTGCCGTATTATCAAGAAACATCACAAAATTTCATATGATTGTTTATATGGCGAGAGTTGTCTTTGGAATGATATCACGAAGCAGAGCTGAGTGATATCTGTAGCAGAAGACAACGAACACCACGTAAACAATTATATGATTTTTTTTTTGGATTTTTTTTTTACAGGGCCGCTTTTCGGACCCTAGATTATTTTGATAAACTTATCATCTTAATCTGCCAACATCAGTGCAGCCTGAGGATTCCCGAGGATGAAACCGCTGTTAGTTGTCATACCCACACCCTGACAACACCTGACATACCCAATTTGAGACTAATAAACCGTTTTGTCAACAATTGACACTAAGCAAATCACCACGATTACGCTGCTGTCACTTTGGTCGTCACAATCAAACGGTTCTGATGACGTAGCTGATAACAGACATCGAGCTCACTCAAGCGATAGCTGCCAATGAGATAACACCTAGCTTTGTCCGAATTATAATTATATGAAATTGAGTGATGTTTAGATGTTATCCCGCCCTGTCACATGTTTTGAAGTTGATATGTCATGCATGGCATATAGATATTTTATAGCATAACCGTGGAATAAAATGACACCATGTTAGGTCTATGGAGATTTGCAAGCGGGGTCGGATAAAACAGTGTATGGCGAAAGGGTGCCGTACTAAAAAAGAAACCAACAAGTTTTGGTCAAAATCTTCGTTCCCCATGAGTTTGATGCGGTGTGATATGAACAAGGCAACTGCCGAGTGAATATCGCGTAGCATTCAAAAGAGTTGCAGGATGACTTCTTTAACCAAAACGAGTTGCTTTCTGTATTTATCTCACCCCTGTACACACTAAAAGAATGGACAACACACAGGATATAGACCATGGAGAACGGACTACAATACTTGTAGGGGCATGGAGAACTAGTTCAAAATGGACATTTATTCCAGGGGTGAGATAAACAATACATAGGATATGGAAATAGCAGTACGTAACGGTTCGGGCATATAATAACATGACAGACTCCATAGATACACGCAGGCCTTATTATGATAACGTAATATTGGTCAGGGACATGTGTAACTCAGTCAGCGGCGTCACAACTTGTGTGGGTTTGTCTGGGTCATCTCGAGGCCAGGAATAAATCTCCTTAATTCGTGTATAAGCCATTTTCCCACTGGCCGACGAAAACGGCACCGATTTATTGAGTTCTCATAAAGCCCAATACACATCTACCGATTTAGGGTTGAACGATTAGTTCCCAAATCGTATAGGAGTTGGTGAACTTGTCAAAAGCGAATTACATAACCCCTCGGCCCGTGTCAGCCACCCAATCAGGGGCCATTTACCAACGTTACACTGTCGGCGACTGGATTTATCAACATGTTGATAGACTTTTGGCGACTGATTTGGGAACATTAAATGACAACTCGTCGGCGACAAAAAAACATCTCAAGAGAGGGGATTTCACTCATCGTAGGCTGACCCTTTGCCTAGCTGTCCTACATCTACTGACTGGGGCCGACTCCGTTAGAATACCTCGCCTGAGACAAACTACTGTTCTTTCGTCAGCGACAAAGGTACATCAATGTTCCGAAATAGGTATATGTGTATTGGGTTTAATTGTTGGACGGTGGTGGCCAACGACTGCTCGTCGGTGACTAAAGATCGGTGAGGGTGTAGTGTATGCCTTGTTTCTGCCGCATTTGAAGGTCCATAATACCTGAACTGTCCGCCAAACAAAATGACCATCAGGTGGTGTCCTTATTGCATAATATATGCACAATTAATCGATGATATCGTAAAACTGGATGAGTTTTAATCTTGGCCACCGTATGCCGCGACTGGAGTTTGACAAAGTGACTTCATGAGGCGAAGCCAAGTGAAGTCCGGAGCAAAAACTCCAGGAGTGGAATGCGGTAGCCATGATTAAAACGAATCAGGTTTTGATTTTATCCTACCCCGTCTCCTCGATTTTGGAATATTACATGATAACGATTCTGTTTGCCACTAGTGGCATATAAAACTCCGTATGCCAGTCAGCGTGGCATACAGAAACTCAATGTTAAGCCTATGGGATTTTATATTAGGGGTAGGATAAATACTTCTCTGCATGTCTGTTTCCATTCACCGATCTGGCGTCGGTGGTTCCCGACTGCAGATCAGTGGCGAAAAGTCGGCCAGTGGAAAATGGCTTTATCTCTGTAGTGCCAGTCCCCTGCCACCCGCCGGCTATTGGTGTTATTAGATGTATCCACCCGTAATATGGGACGGCCCCAAAGTGGAAGGTGCCATAGAACGGTCGAGTTTCGTAGCCCGTGCCTTCGTGTATTATGTTATTAGAGATAATATCAGCAGTTGTGGTTGTTTTATGTAAAAATAATTCTTATTTGTGCTGAACCAGACAAGGTATTACTAGAGTGAAACCTCTCAGTGCACACTTATTATAGGGCATCTTTATTTCCACGAAGGATCAAGTTATGTATCTAAATAAAACGACCTGACCATACTTTACAAGCTATAAAACGAGGCCAACTTCCGTGGCAAATGTCAATTCCCATCGAGTTTTGTAGCGTATACAAATTACAAGTATGGTAGGTCGTTCTATATTCATCATATAACCATAAATTATAGAATTTCACGAAAACGTACTATAATATTAGGAAACGTTCTTAGTGTGGGCGAAACGTTTATTGTTCTCCGTCAGTCGCCGATTTCATACGGCCTGACGCCATAGGGGGTAGGCCGTATGAAATCGGCGACTGGCCGAGAACGAGAAATGTTTCGTTCACGGTTAGGACGTTTCCTTATTATTATATACCTTATGATAATTGAAAACGCCATTTTAATGACTTTCAAGGTCGCAGTCACAGCGGGCACGAACATTATTATTACTCCACCCCTAGCAGCGGGCAGTATTCAATAGACTTTCGGACACAGGTATATAATGATAATCATAATTCAGTCGATGTCGACACTCCACTGATAAAGTAACATCATCGATACAACGATTCGCCAACGTGTTCGCTACATATAGAGCATGTGGTCAACGTGTTCAGTACTAAAGAAGAACCCAATAAGTTTTGGTCAAAGTCGCCATTCTCTACGAGTTTGATGTGGAGTGATATGAACGAGGCGACAGCTGAGTGAATACCACATAACATTCAAACGAGTTGGAGAATGACTTCTTTGACCAAAACGAGTTGCTTTCTGTATTTATCTCACCCCTATACACACCTAAAGAAAGGACAACACACATGAAATAAACCATGGAGAACAGACTGCAATACCTATACGGGCATGGGGAACGAGTTCCCAATGTTAAGCCTATGGGTATTTATTCCAGGGGTGAGATAAATTGTGGTACGGAACTCTGTTCAGTAGAATACTTTTACGTAATATGTCAAAACGGTGCGTATCAACAATATATATGTCGTGGGTATATAATAAATATATGTATGAGATAAATTTGGCGAAACCTGTTATTTCACGCTAATATATACCTCTTCTTTCATCTTGTTCCAAGTAAAAAAGAAATTAAAGAAATACTAAACTGTACTTAATCTTTACGGGAATATTTTAAGCTTCCTGCTTGGTTTGACCCACTCCACAGCTAACCGCGTGTTACTCAATGTAAACAGTCAAGCCTTGTCTCCACTGTGCGATCCAAGGTACACAGGTACACCCAGTCTTAGACTGGGCGAACCTTCAGGATCGCAAAGCGGCAAAAAGTTTCCCTCCAGTCTGAGACTGGACGTACCGGTACACCCAGTCTCAGACTGGGGGTACCGCATGTACCCAGGATCGCAAGCGTTTTTAAATATCAAACATGTTTGATATTTGGTATGCCCAGTCTCAGACTGGGCGTACCTATATAGCTAGGATCGCAAGCGCTCCAGTCGCAAGCGGGGTAGTCTCCACACAGAATCGATGATGCCTTGCCATCCACGGTACATGCGGTACGCCAAGCCGGTACCTCCAGTCTCAGACTGGAGGTAGCGGATCGCAAGCTTCCCGAGTCGCACAGTGGGAAAATAGACAATAATCGATGGTTTTGTGGACAGGTGGCCATAAACCACGAGAGGTTGACGCGTAGTAATACACGAGCGCTAGCGAGTGTATTACGGTCAACAGCGAGTGGTTTACACAGCCGCCTGTTCACAAAATAATCGTTTGTTGCATTTATTATCCATCTTTTCGAATAAACTAAACCCAGTAATTGCCAGATTAACGGACATAACAATGGGAACTATTTCTTTGCTCTACAGCAAAAGGGACTATTTTTCCCGTATACCATAGTTTTGAGGCTGCATACCAAAGGTCTGAATCCATATACCACAGTTGTGGTATCTGACAGGTTTTATACAATGGGTAGTAGTATTGTCACTTATACCCCAAAGCAAGGGATATTATTCTACGTAGCCACCACGCTACGGAAACTTCGCTACAAAAATTGGACGCTCTTTTTAAAATCTCGCAGCGACTTTTGTTTTTGTTGTTGTTGTTTTTTTCTATCAGACTTATTGGGGGAAAACTTTTTTTATAAGGTATACGTGACATTTTGTATCCACAGTCACTTTGAACCCATTAAGTAATATATAGAGACATAGGTAGTGTTACTGAATGGAATCTGTTCAGAGATATTTTGAACAGAAATACTCACCGAGTTCGAGGAAAAAAAAACAACTCACGGTATCTCTTTATTATTATATACCTAGAAATCATTTCACTAAATAGTTAAATGAGTGATCACGTGGTACGGATGCGCGTGGTACGGAGGGATATTCTTTAGTCACTCAGTGACAAACAGAATTTGTACTTCTGGTCAGCAAAGGGTTGATTCCACTAACAGGATGGATTTGTCATGGTATATCTTGCTTTATCTCACCCCTCGTATTTTTTCTCCATAGACTTAACATTGGGAATTCGTATCTAACGCCCATGAGATATTTAGGAAAAATATCCAATGGGGGATTAGGTCACAAATATTAGCCCATTAGTTAGTATGAAGGGTGAGATAAATTCAGAAACCCATTCAAGTTTAGTGCCAGAGCTCGATCCCATCTCATTTGAATCACTACGTAATTCACGCGGCTTCGCCTTGTGAATTACTACGTGAATCAAACTCGATGGTATACGAGCTCAGACTCTAAACTCTCACAGGTTTTCTCAATAATATCTTGTAATATCTTACAGTGTTGCGATGTATCGTACCTCCGTTGTCGCAAAACGTAGCCGTGCTGTGTCGGGTGTATGTTTTGGTGCTCCACCACCGCGACACCTCACGACACATCCTGACAGATAGGCACACGATCATTCAAAACTAGCCCGATGTAGCAAGACATCCAAATCGTGACCAATCTTGCTAGATCTTGTGTGTTGGTGGAATCAGCACTTAACAGTGAGACATTCGCCTATAGGTATATAGTAATATTAGGTGTTACGCAATGCTATTATCAATGCTATTCCATAGTACCATGCCAAGATATATAGGGCTACGTTTAAAAAATGTGGAATTAGGTCTCTATGTCAGGTTTTTTACAGTATATATTGTAGCGATGTTGTGTTGTTGAACACCAACCACAAACCCATAAAATGTGAATCCGTTTTATTGACCCTTTATAAAATGGTACCATTTTTTTTAACTTTTAGCTAGCTTTGTGGACCCCTACGTTTCGGTGCCGCGTGGCCAACCAGTGAGATAATGATATTGTAGCGATGTTAGACTTTCCTATGTCCTATTCAGTGGCATTAGACTTGCTATAGTCTCCTGTGCTACAATTATATTGAAACACCAGACCTTTTATGTTTTACCAACATATATTAAACTGAATTAATGTTTCATCTGCAGGTTGTCTATCCCAAATCAGACGAACAGAGGAAAAGGTTAAACGAGGCGGTACACAACATCCTATTATTCAGGTCCTTAGATGCAGTAAGTACCTTACAGCTCTATTCTTTACACTCTTTCTTTGTCATGTATATTTGTATTTTGTTCCAGCAAGTGTTTATACTTGTTCGTAATGGTGTAAATAAATCCGCAATGCGATCAGCAGTGGTTTGGGTAATCTGAGAGAAGTAGTAGAAACTACAGAAGTCTGGTAACAATTCACTCCTAATTATTGGACATTATATCAAAGAAACCAACTAGAGCGATTGGACCTAAATCCCATATTAATATTTAGTAGCTCCTTGTTGTTAAAAGAGCTTTTCGGTAGCTTATGAAGATTATGTTATTTAGTCAGGAATAATCACACAAGGGTAAGACGTTCATTGTGATGAATTCCTATTACTATTACTATATACCTAATAACCTCCTTTTACAAACTCGGTTTAAACCTCCGGCGAAACGGGTTCAGGAACCAGAAGGTTACGCCACAGGAATACAGTTTCTCTATATTCCTGACACAGTTATGATAAATATAAAAACAACAAAAACAGAAACCTGACACAGTTATAAGTGAGTGTTTTGATTGTTCGGTCACAAGTGGACCTGAGGTCAAGTCATGGCCTTGTGTGTCACAGACAGAATATATCACATCATAGAGGGTTTTTTCTTGAAAGTGTTTCCATGAAGTTTGTTAGATATATAAAAAAAAAATATATAAAAAAAAAAGATGTTGGATATTAGGAATAAAAATACTATAGATGATATTTATTATCAGATATAAATATAGTAGAAGTCGAGTGTAAAAGAAAAACTCCTCTGTCTGTTGCAAATCATATCTAATCTACGCATATTTGATCCATTTCTTTTCTGTTTCTTATCAGGAGCAAATGCAAGAAGTAATCGACGCAATGTTCGAGAAGAAGGTAAGGAAGTCCTGCAGTTAATGTATCTTTACCAGGCTCAGTTCATCTGTGAACTAATTAGAAATTTTAGACATTTTATTTTGTCCCAAGGGTCATTCTTGAGATCAATATAAATATGAGGAGAAAAAAAATGAGAAAAAAATGTAAAGAATGCAATTCATGTCAGCCTCTGAAGTTGCATCCCAGTATAGTGAAAATTCCACACAGGATATGACAGCTCCAATAAGAGAATTGACAATGGACAAATGGCAATCTGACTGGAACAATCATATAAGAAACAAACTGCATACCATTCACTCAACTGTGAATGGGAAGAGAAACTGTGGGGGATTAAGTCGTAGTGAACAGGTGGAGTTGACCCGTCTGAAAATAGGTCACACCAGACTTACACACGAATATCTCCTGAAAGAGGAAAATCTCCCATTATGCCAAGCATGCAATGTACCTATAACTGTTCAGCATATCCTGAAAGGGTACAAAAAAAATAGAAGAAAGTACTTGAAAACAGTAACAACATGAAAATGTTGTTTAAAACTATTCCATAGAAACATTTCATCTGGTTTTGGAAAAAGAGACACATTTCTTTGATTGTTTATAAGATATTTGAAAAAATTGACAGAAATAAGTCTACGAAAGTGAAAAGCTTAAATAATTGATGGGCCCTACACCCTTAGGGTCCCCTGTGGTTAAACCACAAACAAACAAACACACTCAGCTGAGGCCGGAAATTCACTTAGAATAGCGGAAAATACACGCGCAACCACCCGCTGAAGACTTTTTCTGGATTTTTACTGTGATTCCCAAATCCAGAGATGGCAGTTGTCCAAGGAAAGCCTTGATTTTATTTCCAGTTAATATAGTCATTTGTTCTTGTATAAAACAAAGCTAATAAAGATTAAGCCTAATTCACGGGAATAAAACAATGGTTTGGGGCCCCCTCCCCCCCCCCCCCCCCCCAACACACACACCCTTAGCAGCATTCCATGTCCATGTCCGTTTTTTAGTGTCTCTGAGGCTGTAAATTCCACATGGAAAATATATTCTCAAATATACCCGAAGTAATTTTCCTATTTCTTTCCCTGCTAACATTAACCCTTTAGCGCTGGGTGCCTGTGTCAAAGCAATACTCGTAAGTTGGGGTAGTAGTAAAAGTATATACAGTCAGGGGACTGGTCTTGTTGTCTGATCACGTGATATAATACATGATCTTTGATATTATATTATGATTTAGAAAAAAAATGTTAAATGCAATATCATACCTACATTCTGTCAAAGTTTCAACTTTATTAATCCATTATTTCCTAAATTAGTACATATAAACTATGATTGTGTAAGTCTTGGGAAATGATGCCTTAAAGCATCACCCGGCGCCAGTGGGTTAAAGTTGTAATCAGATGTTCCCCTTCAGACTAATCACGACTGAAGTAGCTGAGATTGTAGAGTGAGAATCAGGTCAAGATAACGTGGATTAATATTAACATTTTACCTTGGCAGGTACAACCAAACGAACACGTGATCGACCAGGGGGACGACGGCGACAACTTCTACGTCATTGCCAGGTGAGCAGATAACGCCTTTATTATCCAGCTAATACAAAGTGTCCGTAGATAACACACAGGGAGTGTGTACCACCATACCCGGTGCATTCAGATATATCCACCTAATACAAAGTGTCCATAGAAAACACATAGGGAGTGTGTATGCATATACCAGGTGCATATGGATAGGTGTTATTATCTACCCATTACAAAGTATCCGTAGATAACACATAGGGAGTTTGTACGGACATACCCGGTGCATATGGATATGTCATATTATCCACCCAATGAAAAGTGTCCATGGGAAACACATAGAGAGTGTGTATGCACATACCCGGTGCAGTATGGATAGGTGTTATTATCTACCCATTACAAAGTATACGTAGATAACACATAGGGAGTTTGTACGGACATACCGGTGCATACGGATATGTTGTAGTATCCACCTAATGCAAAGTGTCCATAGAAAACACATAGGAAGTGTGTATGGACATACAGATATACAGATATATCCACCTAATACAAAGTGTCCATAGAAAACACATAGGCAGTGTGTATCACCATACCCGGCGCATACGGATATATCCACTTAATACAAAGTGTCCATAAATAACACATGGGGAGTGTGTATGCACATACCCGAAGCATATAGATATATCCACCTAACACAAAGTGTCCATAGATAACACATAGGGAGTGTGTATGGACATACCCAGTGCATACGGATATGTTGTATTATCCACCTAATACAAAGTGTCCATAGGAAGCCTATGGGAACTCTGTATGGACATACCCGGAACATACAGATATGTTGTATGCTCCGGGGGGCGCATACGGAAAAATAGTGCGTATGGAAAAATATTCGATAACTAAAACAAACTGATATCGACATGCCACTTGGCCAGAAAAGGTGGATAACAAATACAATATACACGCGACAATCTGTAAGTTGTAAGCGGTCATATTATCCGAGGAGTAATATCCGAGCCTATACGAGGATATTGCGCAGAGTCAAGTACTCGGAGCATACAACCGCTTTGATCTGAAGCCTGTCTATATTGTCCATATCTCCTACAGATACCTCTCATGTGGCGGACTGCAGTAATCCAGTAGTGTACGCCACACGTCAGGCAGATAAACACAGTCAAGACTTTCAACGAGATTAAATGAAAGGATTTTTTATTAAAGAGAGACACTCAGATATTCAAGTGGAAGGATGTGCTTTTACATGTAAAGAGTAATCGCTGCTACTTGAGATCACTCATACCTATTTGTGTATTAACTTATCTTACGAGAGACGTGGTCATTGAAAGTACTTACTAGTTCCCGTCAGCACTAAACTGTCACTGATATACGGTGTATTTGACATAGACTATCATGGCCACCAAGGTGTTGGCCCCATGGGTTTAAGCCGAAATGAAACAATTACATATGATACTGGTACATGATTGAAACTACAGTTGGTATCACCATTACAATTCTCCTTTAAAAAAAAAAAAAATTCTTAAAATAATTGAATTCGGATTTGAGTCATGTTTCATATATATATGACATTTGAGGTTGGTGTAATTGAACAAATTGGACGTGAAACTACCCAAACAAATGATAGTTCGGTGCAGGGTCAATTAGTTATCGGATGTTCCCAAAATGGGGCAAGTTCATATCAATGTGGGAAAATTCAGGGGAAACTTTGTTTCCACTCAGTATGATATCAACCCTGCGGTTGTCTATTACCAATTCTGTTTCCACTTGGTGTGATATTAACCCTGTGGCTGTCTATCACCAATTCTGTTTCCACTCTGTGATATTAACCCTGCGGCTGTCTATCACCAATTCTGTTTCCACTCGGTGTGATATTAACCCTGTGGCTGTCTATCACCAATTCTGTTTCCACTCGGTATGATATTAACCCTGTGGCTGTCTATCACCAATTCAGTTCCAATTCTGTTTCCACTCAGTGTGATATTAACCCTGTGGCTGTCTATCACCAATTCAGTTTCCACTCAGTGTGATATTGACCCTGTGGCTGTCTATCACCAATTCAGTTTCCACTCGGTGTGATATTAACCCTGTGGCTGTCTATCACTAATTCAGTTTCCACTCGGTGTGATATTAACCCTGTGGCTGTCTATCACCAATTCAGTTTCCATTCGGTGTGATATTAACCCTGTGGCTGTCTATCACCGATTCAGTTTCCACTCGGTATGATATTAACCCTGTGGGTGTCTATCACCAATTCAGTTTCCACTCGGTATGATATTAACCCTGTGGCTGTCTATCACCAATTCTGTTTCCACTCGGTATGATATTAACCCTGTGGGTGTCTTATCACCAATTCTGTTTCCACTCGGTGTGATATTAACCCTGTGGGTGTCTATCACCAATTCAGTTTCCACTCGGTATGATATTAACCCTGTGGCTGTCTATCACCAATTCTGTTTCCACTCGGTATGATATTAACCCTGTGGGTGTCTTATCACCAATTCTGTTTCCACTCGGTGTGATATTAACCCTGTGGCTGTCTATCACCGATTCAGTTTCCACTCAGTGTGATATTAACCCTGTGGCTGTCTATCACTAATTCTGTTTCCACTCGGTATGATATTAACCCTGTGGCTGTCTATCACCAATTATGTTTCCACTCGGTGTGATATTAACCCTGTGGCTGTCTATCACCAATTCTGTTTCCACTCGGTGTGATATTAACCCTGCGGGTGTCTATCACCAATTCAGTTTCCACTCGGTGTGATATTAACCGTGCGGTCGGCCTCTCTTTCCTCTCTTACAGTGGGACGTACGACATTTACGTGAAGATTGACGGCCAGGATAAGTGTGTGGGCAGCTACGAGAACGAAGGCAGCTTCGGCGAGCTGGCCCTCATGTACAACATGCCTCGGGCTGCCACCATCGTCGCCACCTCAGAGGGCACCTTATGGGCTATGGTAGGTCTGAGTTTGTCTCCAGCACAATAACTTCACTTTGTTTGTATCATATTGTTCTATTTATTCGTTTTTTGCCTTCTAAAGGCAACATTTTTCACCCAGGCAATTTTAGTCCAAGTGAAGCAACGCATATTATTATATACCTGTGTGCGAATGTCTATGAAATACTGCCTGCTGCTAGGGGTGCAGTAATAATAATGTTCGTGCCCGCTGTGACTGTGACTCAATAAGTCATCAAAATAACGTTTTTTCATCGATTTAAGGTATATAATAATAAGCAAACGTCCTCACTGTGGGCGAAACGATTTTAGTTCTCGGTCAGTCTTTGATTTCATACTGCCTTCCGCCTATGGCGTCAGGCAGTATGAAATCAAAGACTGACCGAGAACAGGAATCGTTTCGTCCACAGTAAGGACGTTTCCTAATATTATCTCACCCCAGTATTTTTCTCCATACGTTTAATATTAGGAACTCGTACTCCAAGGCCATGAAGTTCGTGTAGCCAATACTCAATGGCTAATTGGGTGATTCATTTTATCAATAAATAATGTTATACAGGGTGAGATAATATCAGAAACCCACTTGATGACAATAACTTGGTCCGCACTCCACCTCCTTTGACCGGAGAGTGATTCACTCAGCTCCGCTTCGTGAATTACTCTGCAGTCAAACTCGATGGAGTACGGACTAAGCTATTGCCATCTCGTGGGTTTCCTTCTAACAACTTTACATACAATGTGTTAATATTTTAGTAAAACCAGGCTTTCAGGTTATTGGGAGGTCAGTGTTCAGGCAAGTGTTTATAGGATTATGAAGGATTATATATTATCAAGACTTGTCACGAAATGTCATATGGTTGTTTATATGGCATGAGTTGTCTTTATAAAATGAAATCACGAAGTGGAGCTGAGTGATATCTGTAGCAGAAGACAACGAAGGCTATCTAAACAGTCATATAAATTGAGTAAGTTTAGATTTTACCCTACCCGGTCATGTGTTTTTAACTTAATTTGTCATGCGTGGCATATGAATATTTTGTGGCATAGACTCACACCATGTTAAGTTTATGGAGATTTTTAAATGAGGGTTATGTGAGATTTAAATGTGGTTACAGGGGATATGAATGATAGGAAACCCTGTGTATAGTCGGATATAATAATGACAATACAAATTTATAATTATGAAGGTTATGAATACCTATTGGAAACCCGGTCTATAGTGGATTAGAATAGAGAATGAAAGGAAACACTTAAGATATACATGTTCATATTTATATCATATTGAAAATTTGAATCATATGAAGTTGCTCATAGTAAAATGAAATAGCGAAATACGTGGCGAAGTGTACAGTTCGAGCTACCGCGGGTGAGCGAGAGCAGATCGTCTGCTCCCAATATTTATAGTAAGACCACTCGCTACCCGCGGAAAAAAAAGAAGAAAAAAGTTAAATGAAATAGGGAATGAAATAAAAGAGAAATATAAAACATACAAGTAAATATTTACAAGATGCCTGTATTTATAAAGATTTCGACTAGTAGAATCCGGCTGAGACGCTCGGTAAGTGATGCCCGTGAGGAGAAGTCCATTCAGTCGTAGAGTGTTTGTGACCTACAAACACTGCCTTCTTATAACGCTACTGTTGACCCTCCTGTCCGAATCGCCGCCCGCCCCGCCAAGCCCCTCCCCGTACACTGCCCCGCCAAGCCAAGCCAAGCCCCGCTCCGCCCTCTGCCCCGCCCTCTGCCCCGCCCTCTGCCCCGCCCTCCGCACGTCCAGTGGCCCCTCCACCACCACACTCCAACCACTGCCCCACTCCGAACACTGCCCGTTCACTGGTCCGCCCGTCCACCCGGGCCCCTCCCGTCCTCCGCCCGTCCGCCCTGCCGGCCCACCGCCCCGCCCACCGCCCCGTCCGTCTCTCCTCCGCCCGTCTGTCCGTCCACCACCCGTCCACCCACCCGCCCGTCCACCCACCCGCCCGTCCACCCACCCGCCCGTCCACCCACCCGCCCGGCCGCCCCCAACCCCCGCCCGCCCGGCCACCGCCCCGCCTGACCGCCCCAAACCCCCGCCCGCCCGGCCACCGCCCCGCCTGACCGCCCCAAACCCCCGCCCGCCCGGCCACCGCCCCGCCTGACCGCCCCAAACCCCCGCCCGCCCGGCCACCGCCCCGCCTGACCGCCCCAAACCCCCGCCCGCCCGGCCACCGCCCCGCCTGACCGCCCAAAACCCCCGCCCGCCCGGCCACCGCCCCGCCTGACCGCCCCAAACCCCCGCCCGCCCGGCCACCGCCCCGCCTGACCGCCCCAAACCCCCGCCCGCCCGGCCACCGCCCCGCCTGACCGCCCCAAACCCCCGCCCGCCCGGCCACCGCCCCGCCTGACCACCCCGAACCCCCGCCCGCCCGGCCACCGCCCCGCCCGTCTACCTGCCCGCCCATCCACTGGCCCCTCCACCTACCCGCCTGCCCGTCTACCTGACCAGCCCATCCACTGGCCCCTCCACCTACCCGCCCCGCCCGTCTACCTGCCCGCCCATCCACTGGCCCCTCCACCTACCCGCCCGCCCGTCTACCTGACCAGCCCCCGCCCCTACACACCGGCATGCCTTGACCTTAAGGATCAAACCTGCAGGCTCCAAGTCGACAGGCACTTCGCCTCTGGATCATTAGTATGAGCGGTCACCGGTGTGGTTAGAGTGCTGCAGGGCCGGCCAGCCGCACTCTCTCCCCCTCCCTCTCACACAGGTTAAGGCTCAGTAAGAATGCCCACCTCCATGGCCTGCCTGGAGGGATCAGACCACTGCCAACACCCCCCCCCCCCCCCCCCACTACCACCACCACCACCTCCTCTTCCTCTCCTCGCTTCCCAGACCCATTAGTAAACGTGGCGGGATTAGAAAGAAAGGTAATTATTAGGTGGAGGAGTTTGGGGAAGGAGGAGGAAAGAAATGTGGCTGCTGACAATACGAAGCCGGTCACCTGTTTGAAGGACCTGGTGGTAGACTGGCTCCCGTCCCTGCATCCCATGGCTACCCTCCTCGCTGGGATACTGGCTCCAGTCCCTGCATCCCATGGCTACCCTCCTCGCTGGGATACAGGGACTGGTACAACCGGTAATGGTGTTGGATTTCTGGCGCTGTTTGGCTCCAGTATTCCCAACACTTAGTAGTGACATAAATAACACTTCCGTGAAGCCTATGGCATTTTTTTATTAGGGGTAGGATAATATCATGAACTTTATTCTGATTGTGTTTAATCATTTACTATATGCCCATGCCGTATATGGTGTAAATACGCACCGTTTCAGCATATGACGTAAAAATACTGTACGGACTGCTGGTCCGTACACTAAAATACGGACTACCTTGCCAAACACGTTTGTTAACATATCGGTTGTTAAAAATTAATTTAATGATTTTTCTAAAATAATTTGGGTATATAGTAAATATATAACGTCCAACCATGCTTGTACAAGTCACAGAACTCGATGATAATTTACGGTGTGTACAGAACTCGGCATAAACACCTCGTTCCGTACACACCGTAAATTACCATCTCGTTCTGTGACTTGTACAGCATGGTCAGGACGTTCTATATAATTAATGAATGTTCACAATCAAAGACTTGAGCAGGTCTACCCTGGTGGTGGCTGGCTGGTAATGAGAGCTGGCTGTGAGGTGGTGGTGAGTAGTCCGGTCACACCGCGCCCACACAGCCACCGCCGCCGCCGCCAGCCCAATCTACATGCTAATGTCTCTCCATGGTCGCCCAGAGTGGCGTTATAGTCCTATAATGAAAGTGTGAGGTCCATAGATAAACTTGTATCGGGATTGCCATATGTTTACCATTGCTGTGATAGGTATCCACCAATCTAAGGAGAATAGAATAATGATTGGTTTTACTGGTGAGATGTACTCGGGAGGTGGAATACCACGCGGTCTGATTGATAGCAATCAATTGATTAGAAATTAAATATTAATTGATGAATTATAAGTAATTGGAACAATTACAATAACATTAAAACTTGGCCTACCGCCATCTTATTTATTTTTTCACCACATACGCAGTCACTACATGTTTGTTGGTTAGTTTTTTTTCTCCCCCATTTGAGCCGGCGAGGTGCAAATAACAGTTTGATTAAGGCAGGGATCGATTTGATTGTGAATTATTCATGCTGCTCGCTAAACTGGTCTTTGTTGCTTTCAGGATCGCTCCACATTCAGGCGGATAGTGCTAAAGAACGCTTTCAACAAGCGAAAAATGTACGAAACCCTCCTTGAGAATGTACCCATGCTGAAGACTTTGGAGGTAAATATTTCTCTTTTATTTTTCTTGTTTAATCAGAAATAAGTTTGACAACTCCAGACTGCGAGTAGAATAATGGCTCTGTGCTAGAATTGTTTTTCCAATTTTTCTGGGGTAGAGATCTCCTTGTTTATTTTTTGTCTCTGCCCTGAACAAAAATTTTTGTTTGTTCTAGAATTGTGTTTGAGCAAGACTTTGTGGATATGAGGACGATTTGTGTCGGAAAATATGTAAATATCATGAACAAATCAAATGAAGTTTAAAGGCATATCCTACAATTGTCAGTGGCGCCACCTGGTGATTTCAAATTCTTGGTAATTATTCATTCCAAGTGGTTCGTTGTGATTTATTGTGATACTTAATTACCAAATTATAACATTCTGTCCAGTTTACCCTAATCTAATGAGTAAAATATGTAGTACAACTCACTTACTATATTCTGTGAATGTTTCAAGAAATTGACATGGATTCTAACACATGAAAACTAACTTTATATAATTTCTACACATCCTTATATAATTTAATCATAATATCTATTTCTTGTGACCCACAATTTCTAAGTTAGATATATTTTCTATAACACTTTGACATCCTCATATTCAACTTTAAGGAAAATGACATTGGTTTTGATTTTTAAGACAAATTGCCCGCTATGCCTTTAAGCATTGGATGCCTAATCCAGGACATGTTTCAAATTTTCTCACAGTTTACCATTATAAGAATCCCGAAACTTTCTTTCAGTACCAGTGATTTGATATTTTTCGAAAAGACAATGGTAGAAAACGTACATAAAGATAATACACAATTCTGTATAACAAATACAATGTAAATATTAAGGGTATACGTTAAGCATGTTTATATTACCAGGTCCAACACTGTCTAGTTAGTCTCTGGGGAAATATACCAGCGGAGGGATAAATATCCGCAACACCATCGCATACTCAGAATTAATTTCAACACAATTTATGATATGTTATCATTTAGTCATTACGTCAAGACCTTCTTGAAACCTATGGTGAAGGACATACCTAGATATGAGAAGAATTCCTAGTATCCTCAACACAAACATAGCCGGTCAGTTTGTGGAGTGCATCCTAAACTCAAACACAGCCGGTCAGTTTGTCAGTTTGGAGTGCATTATGATTATTAAAAAAAAAATTATATATCCAAAATATCAAGAATTTCAGTTCTAAAGATCAACATTAGGCAGTATCTATGTTTTGGATTATTTTTGTTCCTCTGGCCTCCCGTAGAATGCCGTGGTTGGAAAAAATCGGTGGGAGACTGGTGTTTACTGCTACGTCTCGTCCAAACGCTATTAGGCAGTATCTATCTTCACCATTGCTGGCAGCACCGGAAGCACCAGACTATCAAGAGGCGAGCGAAATATGCCGACTTATTTATCTTCGGTAGGAGTGTGTTTTCTTAACTCATCTGTACACACACATACAGCAGCTCTGAGCATGTTTGTACTACCAGGTCCAACACTGTCCAGCTAGTCTCTGGGGAAATATACCAGTGGTGGGACAACTATCCACAAACCATCGCATATTCAGGATTAATTTCAGCGATATGATCTGTTATCATTTAGACATTACGTGAATAATAAATAACCTTAATATCAGAAGGATCCCCTACACTCTGTTGAACTGCTTATACAGCGGGTTATGTGCACTGGACCATGAAGCATTCACCAGACCGAATAATAGACTGTAAATCCTGTACACAAACACAGCTGTGACTGCCGGTCAGTTTGTGAAGTCAAGGATGTCAGAGTTCAGGGAAATCCCTGAAATCAGGGTTTTTCTAAAACACAGAAATGTTGTCCTCACTTTTCAAAAACCTCAATAAAACCGGTGTAGGTCAACCCCATATTGTTTCAAGAGGCCCGTACACCCGATTTCCCTTTAAATATGTGCATTATTACTTCCATGATTTTTAGGGTTTTCCCTGAGAAGCTTCCCATTGATAATACATGGATGGAAATCCCTGAAATCCCTGAAACCCTTGTACTGTTACCATACAAACCACTTTGAATGTATAGCTAATACCAGGAACCAGCTCAATATTACAATCTCCCATGCATATATTTGGTCTAAAATCAATAGGACATAGATGGTAGGGCTCTGCTTGGAGATCCCAGACTGTAGTACGAGTTCTAATCACCAGGGGATACAGTCTTAATCGTTTTTGAGTTCCCAGTAAGCATGGTAGTCTGGTGGGGGGGGGGGGGGTGAGTTTGTCCCAGCAAATAACTTAAGGGATTTTCCCCAAGGGCTGCTGACATCCCTGTGGAGTGTATCCTCAACACAAACACAACCGGGACTGTGGAGTGAATCCTGAACTCAAACACAGCCAGACAGTTTGTGGAGTGTATCCTCAACTAAAACACATTCGGGACTGTGGGTCAGTTTGTAGCATGTATCCTGTAAACAAATACAGCCGGGACTGCAGGTTAGTTCATGGAGTGTATCCTCAACTCAAACACAGCCGGGACTGTGGAGTGTATCCTCAACACAAACACAGCCGGACTTCAGGTCAGTTTGTGGAGTGTATTCTCAACTCAAACACAGCCGGGACTGTGTAGTGTATCCGGAACATAAACACAGCCAGGACTGCGGTCAGTTTGTAGCATGCATCGAGAACACAGACACTGCCATGACAGTGGGTCAGTTTGTGGATGTATCCTCAACACAAACACAGCCGGGACTGCAGGTCAGTTTGTGGAGTGTGTCCTCAACACAAACACAGCCAGGACTGCAGGTCACTTTGTGGTGTGTATCTACAACACAAACACAGCCGGGACTGCAGGTCACTTTGTGGTGTTTATCTACAACACTTAAGCAGAACTGGTTTGAGAATCGTATTTCTAACTACTACGCCACGAGTTTGGATGCGTAGTAATCGTCACGAGGCGTAGCCGAGTGACGATTAGTTAGAGATACGATTCGAAAACTGTTCTGTATTTATCTCACCCCGTCCACAGACATTAGAATATAATCAAAATATGTTTTCTACGACTTCACGAAGTAAGTCATTAAACATTCCCACAAATAAACCGCTTAAAGGCGGTCCGTTTTATGTCTCATCCATTGTCAATGACACCGGAACTTTTTTTTTCCTAGTCGCTGATTCGCTAGTCGCATCTGACGTAATAACGCACACACTCCGCAACGAGCATGGCGTAGTATTGTCGCTTTACCGGGGTGATCGTTGCGTATTTATTTCTAACGTTATTCCTATGGCTAGACCTGTACCAGGGGTGAGATAAAAACACAGCTGGGACTGCAGGTCACTTTGTGTGTGTATCTACAACACACACAACCGGGACTGCAGGTCAGTTTGTAGCATGTATCCTCACCACAAACACAGCCATGACAGCAGTTAGTTGTGGATGTATCCTCAACACAAACACAACCGGGACTGCGGGTCAGTTTGTAGCATGTAACCTCAACACAAACACAGCCGGGACTGCAGGTCAGTTTGTAGCATGTATCCTCAACACAAACACAGCCGGGGCTGCGGTCAGTTCGTGGCATGTATCCTCAACACAAACACAGCCGGGGCTGCGGTCAGTTCGTGGAGTGTTTTCGCTGAATGTGCACTGAGAAAGGCGGTCCTTGCCAAGAGTCCCTGAGGGAAGGTCGTTGTTTCAGCACAGCAGCTGCCTCTTAAATAGCAGCGCAGCTTTCTTCTTACAGCTCCTCACCGAGTGAGTTCAGACGGAGAAGTCTAATATCACACACTGTTGACTCAAGCGCTGAGCCGCGTCGAAGCTGAAGAGAGTACGGAGCTCTGAATACCACATTAACTTGTTGTTGTGGAACAGGAATAAAGGAGGGAACTGTCAAGTGGGAATCAATTTTGCCCGCTAGAGAATATATAATGTTTTTCTCGAGGTAGCATCGGCTGTGCAGCGAAGTGTGTTATGGTTTTGTTTTGGCACGTCAAAGAAAGACAAATATAGAAATTGAAGATGGATTTATAACAATCCGAAACGTTGTTATCTAAGATAAGCAAATAGATACCATCCTCTAATTTTACTTCAATTCACTGTCTTCAGTTGTGCCTTCCTTACAAACAGATATAAGAATTTTTTTAATGAAAAAACTGTTTTTTGTATTTCCCACAAAAGGTAAACAGTAATAAGTGTTAGATGAAAGGTGTTATAGACACATCGGTTTTAGGGCCTTTATGGCATTTGGGTCCCTTTACCGAACGTTTTCAGAAAAGTGTCGACTTTTGCATTTTCTGAAAGCAAGTGAGTCCCTCAGCTGGTACTAATATTCTCCAGTGGATTTTATTTCCCTTTTCTCTCTTTTCTCACCATGGCTTACATCCCTATTACATAAATACCATTCTTGGTTCCACCGTAAACCTATTTTCAGTATAGCTCTTGGGTCTTTAGCTATACGACAGGCCAGTTAGGATCAATCTATTCATGTGTAAAATACTATATACCCATGCCGTATATACTGTAAATACGCACCGTTTCGGCATATGACATGAAAATACTGTACGGACCACTGGTCTGTACACTAATATACGGACCACCTTGCCATACACGTTTATTAACATATCGGTTGTTAAAAATTAAATTAATGATTTTTTTAAAATTTTGGGTATATAGTAAATATATAACGTCCAACCATGCTTGTACAAGTCACAGAACTCGATGATAATTTACGTTTTGTACGGAACTCGGCATAAATGCCTCGGTCCGTACAAATCGTAAATTACCATCTCGTTCTGTGAATTGTACAGCATGGTCAGGACCTTCTATATGAATACTGATAAAACAGTCGCAGCATTGTGTTTTTACCACGGAAAATTTCAGTTTTAGTCATCCATGCAGATAGCTAGGCGATAATGTGTTAGTTCCCCCTCCCTCCTCCCACTCTGAAATTTAATCACTTGCCCAACAAATTTAATCACAAAGAACAATACAATTTTTTTTGCATTGACGACACAACAGGACTTTAAATGGGACATTGCCATTCGCTAATTGTCATATTGCCCCTTAATTGGACGTAATCATCATTGAAAACGGCTTCGTCTGCAAAATGCGGCTCCGGACCCCACACCGTGTTTAACCCTGCGCACAATGTGGGGGGGGGGGGGGGCGGAGAGGGGGGGGTTGATATTGAGGTTACTGGAGAACTCGATCCGAGACGAACTCGACCCGTAGTTATCCACAGAACTCGACCCGTTGTGGAGAATTCGGTTGGAGAACTCGACCCGTTTCAGATACTTATGATTAAGACATTTTCATATAGAATGAAAGGTCTGACTAGTTAGGGATAGGGTTAAGGATAAGTTAAGGTTAAGGTTAGGGATAGGGTACGTGATAGATACGCGGTAAATTTTACCAAGTATTTATCACGTACAGACACAGTAACCCTGTTTTCGTATTAGTATATACCTTAAAATATGCGATTTTTACCTTTGCTTTTGGGCGAGTTTTGGATTTCGCCGCCGTACATGCCCCGTACGCCACATACATACCCCGTACGTCATGCGTGTACGTCATGCGTGTCGTGTCGTGCGGATATGAATACGACATGGGTAGTAGCAGGCAGTATGCGTAGGATATACTACCGCAAGTATATAATAATACTTTATTTTGTATCATCCTACATTATAAACAAGTATTAGTATTAGTGAGTGAACACATAGGCCATGCTTCCAGGCTAGGAACTTACTCGACTCCACTCTTGCTCTATAGGAAAGTAGAAAAAAGGTTCCGGTTATTTCTGGTGCTCTTTTTCCCAGCACTGACAGGAAGTGTCACTTTGAAGGTAGCACCGACTGCAGCGACAAGGCTTCTATCATAGAAATGCATCGAAAGCAGAATTTGGAATTTTACATGTTTTTTTTCTCTCCAAAACTTCGCTAGCCTCCGTGATACAATCATGAAACTGCTCGTGCGAAATAAATAAGTCAGTGATGTGGACTGTGTGCTTAATGAGGATAGAGATAATGCTGCTGACACGACCTGACAAATTACTAATGAAAATGTAGTTCACAGAAGCAATATATATTAAAATCGCAATGCTATATAAGTTTCAAATAAAATTAATAGATATTGGAATCACAATAATATTCATGTTTCATAAGAAAATTGACGAAAATTTAAATCACAATAATGTATACGTCAATATAGAAAAAATGGATGTCAAAATCAGAATGATATATACGTTTCGAAATAAAAGTTATGAATATTAGAATTACAATTCAATACACGTCAAGATAAAGGTGATAGATATTAAAATCACAATACTATACATGTCAAGATAAAGGAAATGAATATTAAAATCACAATTATATGTACGTCAAAATATAGGTGATAATAAAGAGGGAACCTATGAAAGTTTATGGTCAGAGCCCATATCCCATTGAGTTTGAATCACCTAGTAATATTAGGAAACGTTCTTACTGTGGACGAAACTGTTCCTGTTCGAGGTCAGTCGTCGATTTTATACTGCCTGACGCCACAGGTGGAAGGCAGTATCAAATCGACGACTGGCCGAGAACGAGAACCATTTCGTTTACAGTAAGGATGTTTGCTTATTATCACATACCTTTAATTGGTGAAAAAAACGCCATTTTAATGACATACAAAGTCGCAGTCGCAGCGGGCACGAACATTATTATTACTGCACCCCTAGCAGCGGGCAGTTTTTAATTCAGACATAGGTATATAATAATAAAGGTTTTCCAAAAAATCTCTCCTAAATGATCAGTGGTGTCAGGGGATTTATTTTCGCATCCCCATGATTTTTGAAGACATTTTTTGTTGTTGTGCAGTCGTACTTGGGACTACACATGCCCCGTCTCACATTCCCATGATAATAAAGGTGATAAATTAAAATATCAACATCACAATACTCTATACATATCCAGAATCCCCCTCCTCAGTGGTGGCTCCTCGCGTCAATATAAATCCTATTTCTGTAAATAGAGTCGGGTTTTATTCAGAGAGATTCCTTGTCTCGCACAGACCAGCGCAGCTGGGGGCTGGTGACAGATGTGGCCGTGAAGGGGGCGCTGCGTACGCCTGGCTGGTCGCGTTTCCTGCAGGAAGTCGGCCATTAGACGGCTGAGGAGGAGGAGGAAGGAGAAGGAGAAGGAGGAGGAGGCAGGTGTCACCCCACGCCGTGACATTTCACAGTGCTGCCCGGTGTAACGCGAAAATTGGTTACCTTGCAAAAAAACTTGTTTTATCGCCCACTAGTATCTGGTGCGCATGCACGATTGGAGAGTGAAAATTTGCCGAAATTGAGCATATTACGACATATCACGACATGTAATTCTCATGGTGAAATCACCTCAAAATAATAGTATGTCGAATACTCCGCGATATCTGAGTGGAAGAATGTGTGCAGACGCATGCGCGTATTGAGTGGGCGATAAAACAAGTTTTTCGTAGGGTGACCAATTTTCGCAGCACACCGGGGTAAACCCGTCTCCGACTGATGTTGAGACAGCGAGGCCCACACTCTTCGAGTCACTCGCCATGTTTCCTCCATGTGCAACCAGGCAGGGGGCCAGTGTCGACCCCCAAAGGCCAATCAGCCAATTATTTGACATTGAGCTGCTGGGAGCACGCGACTGTGATTACCACCTTTTCGGCTGGTGTCTTGTCTCGGGGCAGATTGAGCCGCTCGCGGTCTGGGGTCGTTAATCGTGGCTTGAATTAAAAATCTGTTGGAAAGCTTGAAAGATATCGATACCAATCACAGATTCTCCCCAATCTGAAAGTGACTGCGAATTAGTGACACTCTTTGTGATGTATGCTCTTTGGCCCCCAGAAGTGGTAGATTTACTGCTATTTCAAAGGCCAGTCCTTCTTAAACAATGTCTATGTGGTGTGGTGTGCAGCCACCTTTCTCCTTAGATTTACTGCTATATCAAAGGCCAGTCCTTCTCATACCATGTCTATGTGGTGTGGGAAGTAAAAGAACTCTCACCTTGGTAAATGTGTAAGGGTGAAATTTCTACCTGAATTCATCACATAGATTCGGTCAAACCCAAAGTAGATCTGATAGGACATATGGGATGTTAAACTGCCCAAACAAACAAACAAACAAATGCTACCCTCGTGACCCCGTAACTGTGTTCGAGAACAGAATCTCCGCCTGATTTGTATCAGACAAACACCCCGTGAGGTGCCTGAATCCCATCGTGTGAATCACACTTTAAGAAGCAGATTCCATATGACAAATATTTCCACTTTTTTCCCTGATCCCAACTAACATCCCTGATTCAGCATGTTGATGTTTTGTAGACTTGAGTTATGAATAAGTCTTGAATAAATGCAGAAATACTCAATCTGTTCACCATCTTAGTCTCCTCGCCTCCTCGTGGTGCAGACCGGATATGCTTGCACGCAAGCATAACTAAAGCGACCAGGGTGGGGAGTTAGCTCAGTGGTATAGAGCATTGGGTACTTTGTTGATTCAGGTCACAGTGCAGCAACTTTTCTCCTTCACCCCCAGCAGTGTTAGCTTTACTGCTATATCAAAGGCCAGTCCTTCTCATACCATGTCTATGTGGTGTGGGAAGTAAAAGAACTCTCACCTTGGTAAATGTCTAGGGGTGAGATTTCTCAGATTCGGTCAAAAATCCAAAGTAAGTCTAATTGAACAAATTGGACGTTAAACTACCCAAACAAACAAACCACCGTATATTGACCTTTTCTCTTTTTTATTTTTTATTTTGCAGCCCTACGAGAGGATGAACGTGGCCGACGCCCTGGTCTCACAGAAGTTTGATGAAGGCGAGCTCATCATCCGCCAGGTAAGCGTGCAGTGATAACCGCGTCATTAACCTGCCCCCCACCGCCCGCTACTGCTCGTGTATTACCCTGCAGGGTGCCCCATTAAAAGCCGAACCTCACCCCATCACCGTAAAACACATAAAACACAGCTTACAGGTGGTGACTTGGCGGTTGTTGACGAGGCCTTATTACCAGCCTTTATCTCACCCAGATATTTTTTCTCCATAGACTTAACATTGGAAACTCGTATCTAACACCCATTAGATATTTAGGAAATATATCCAATGGGGGATAATGTCACAAATGTTAGCCCATTAGGAAATATTAAGGGTGAGATAAATTCAGAAACCCATGAAAGTTTAGGGTTAGAGCTTGATCCCATCTCATTTGAATCACATAGCAATTTACGCGGCTTCGCCTTGTGAATTACTATGTGATTCAAACTCGATGGGATACGAGCTGAGACCCTAAACTTTCAATGGTTTCCTCTATAGTATTCACGTCCGACTAAAGAAGAAACCAACAAGTTTTGGTCAACGTATTCATTCTCCGCGAGTTTGATGCAGAATGATATGAACAAGGCAATAGCCAAGTGAATATCATGTAGCATTCAAACGAGTTTGGGAACAACAACTTTGACCGAAACAAGTTGCTTTCTGTTTTTATCTCACCCCTGGAAATACTAAAACAATGTACAACACACAGGATATAGATCATGGAGAACGAACTGTAATACTCATTGGGGCATGGAGTATAAAAATACCGGTGGTGAGATAAATATGAAGCCATTATCCCATGTGGTATTTCTGTGGGTGTGGTAAGACCTGTTTGTGAAGGAAATGTTATACGGAAACAAGGTTACTATAGCTGTACGTCAAAAATTTGCGGTAATTTGTATTACCCGGATGCCGAAGGCAGAGGGGAAAATCTTGTTGACAATTTTACCAAATATTTTTTACTTACAACTACAATAACCATGTTTTTAAATTATTATATACCTTGAAAGGAGGAAATCTTAACTTCTATTGATGTTGATTGGATGGCTGTACCCCGTTCGTCTTAGTGTGACGTAAGGACATACGTATACCACCCCTATGTAAGAGATACGTTCATGGATATATAAGAATGAAGGTGTTCTCAGCATCAGTATACGTTCTCCTATGACAGGAAATAGAGGAATGAAGAGAATTTACTTAATTTTAGAAAAATAATTGAGTATTATAGTCAGATGTTTGTCTTCACCTCTTTTCGTGGGCTTGGAAATGTGAATCCAGAGATAGCCGTCTATTCTCAAGAAATAATTAAGAAAGCCTCAAAGGTGATTATATAAACACTTTTTGTGTTATCGCTTGACGTCATGGGTTCTTGAGTGCTCAAGCTTGACGTCACGGTTGTTTTGTGTCCTTGCTTGACGTCACGGTTTTTTGTGTTGTAGTTTGACGTAACCGCTCTTTAAATACATATCACCTTTCACTGTGGTAGCAGAGTGCTATTCAGTTGGGTCTTCGCTTGCTCCGTCTAAAATATCTACTTCTTGTAGGCTTCAGGGACGTCAGAGTTCAGGGAAATCACTGAACACAGGAATTTTTATAAAACACAGGAATATTGTCCTCAGTATTTAAAATATAGAACTCCTGTCTGTCAACCCCATGTTATTTCTAGAACCCCATATAGTTGACTTCCCTGTAAATGTGGAGGTGTAGGGATAGGACACAGAGACTGAGTCCTGGTGAGGAGGGGGTGTAGGTGGAGGGGTAGGTATAGGACACAGGGACTGAGTCCTGGTGAGGAGGGGGGGGGGGTGTAGGTGGAGGGGTAGGTATAGGACACAGGGACTGAGTCCTGGTGAGGTGGGGGGGGGGGGGGTGTAGGTGGAGGGGTAGGGATAGGACACAGAGACTGGGTCCTAGTGAGGAGGGGGGGTGTAGGTGGAGGGGTAGGGATAGGACACAGGGACTGAGTCCTGGTGAGGAGGGGTGAGGTAGGTGGAGGGGTAGGGATAGGACACAGGGACTGAGTCCTGGTGAGGAGGGGTGGTGTAGGTGGAGGGGTAGGGATAGGAGACAGGGACTGAGTCCTGGTGAGGAGGGGTGGTGTAGGTGGAGGGGTAGGTATAGGATACAGGGACTGAGTCCTGGTGAGGAGGGGTGGGGTAGGTGGAGGGGTAGGGATAGGACACAGGGACTGAGTCCTGGTGAGGAGGGGTGGTGTAGGTGGAGGGGTAGGTATAGGAGACAGGGACTGAGTCCTGGTGAGGAGGGGTGGTGTAGGTGGAGGGGTAGGGATAGAAAACAAGGACTGAGTCCTGGTGAGGAGGGTGCCTCTAAGAGACTGTTCGGTCAGTCTCTTAGAGGGAGTAGATTCCATCTCAAAAATATTTCCTCAGTCTTTTTCCCTGACCCCAACTGACATCCCTGAGAAATTACCAATGGCTCATTTCAAGCCTGGAGAGTATGCCGAGCGACGAGAATGAAGCAGAATCGATGATATGTGTTCACGCCAGTGCAATCAACGATGGTTTCATGGACAAGCGGTCGTAAACCACGAGGGTTTGACTCGTAGTGATACACGAGAGCTAGCGAGTTTATCTCACCCTTGGTACAAGTTAAGCTATAGAAATAACATGAGGAAAAAATACTCAACGATCACCCCCGTAAAGTGTCAATACTACGCCACGGCCGTGGCATAGTCACGTGATAATGAATGTGAGATGACGTCATATGGATTTGCTAAGTATAATCTAATTATTCTGATATTCTGATGCAATTTAATGTCATAGAAAAGGGTGAGATAAATCCAGAACCGCACTCGAATAGTAAAATACACAATACGCCACGAGTTTGGCCATCGTGTAGTAATACACGAGCGCTAGCGAGTGTATTACATCGTCAACCTCGAGTGGTTCATAGAGCCGCCTGTCCACAAAATCACGGTTTGTTGTATTTATTATCTATTTTTTTCGAATAAATCAAACCCAGTTCTTGCCACATCATAGGGTATAACAATAGGGACTATTTCTTTGCTCTAGAGTACAAAGGGACTATTTTCCTTTATTATCCATCGTATACATAGCCCTCATTGAAAATGTATGGGGACTCAGTAAACCACGACCCATTATATAAAAACTGTCAGATACCATAACTGTGGTATACGGATTCAAACCGTCGTAATACACTCGCTAGCGCTCGTGTAATACTACGCGTCAACCACTCGTGGTTTACGACCGCCTGTCCACAAAACCATCGATTATTGTCTATGTATACCTTGGCTTTGAAGGCCGTATAACACGGATTTGATTCCGTACACCACAGTTATGGCATCTGACAAGTTTTACAAGAGTCCCCATACATTCTCGACGGGGTCTTTGTACATTTTGTATATGATTGATAATAAAGCATTTTACAATTCCTGACATCTAAAGCCAGCACCCCACCATGTATCGCAGAAGACACAGTCTCCCAGTGGAGAATGGTAATAACTGCAATTTGTATTCCTCTCCTGGGCCTTTATTGCCTTTAATTGCTGTGCCTGCGTCATGATACACCTGTCATTACGGGCGGCGGGAGGAGGGATGCGCTTCTCACATCCTCCTTCACATGTAGGCATTTTTCAGGTAATCCTTGTAATTAGTCCTCTCCAGGCAGCTCCGGAAGGTATTACGTCGATTGGCTTGTTGTGGCCGGCGGATCCCCCACAGACGGGGCATGCTAGAGAGGGCTTCAGGCCACTTCTGTCGGCAACCAATTGCTTTATTATATCATCTATTCGTGGAAAGCAATGAATAATAGCCGAGTGTTATGATCCCCTATGGTTATTATCCAGTCAAAGGCATTGGATATTCTGAGAAATGTGGTGCTGAGATTTATGTATGTTTGGTTAGCATTATACTCGTGTTATTTTCTGAATATTGCTGTAGTAAATAGCATCTCCCTGTTTGGCATACATGTCATCCCAAGCAGTGGTAGATTTTCTGGTATATCAAAGGCCAGTCCCTTTCATACCATGTCTATGTGGTGTGCAGCCACCTTTCTCCTTTGTCCCGAGCAGTGGTAGATTTACTGCTATATCAAAGGCCAGTCCTTCTCACACCATGTCTGTGTGGTGTGATGTACAGCCACCTTTCTCCTTCACTCTCAGCAGTGGTAGATTTATTGATGTATCAAAGGCCAGTTGTTTCCATACCATGTCTGTGTGGTATGGGAAATAAAAGAACTCTCACCTCGGTAAATGTGTAGGGGTGAGATTTCCCTAAATTCATCTCATAGATTCGATCAAACCTAGCCTAATAGAACATATTGGACGTTAAACTAAACAAACGAATATGGGAAATGTACTGAAAAACATGGTTTTCTCCAATTCATTCAGAAACAAGGATGATGACCTATGATTTTTTAAACCTAAATATGAAGTATCATCCATGTACCATATTCTGTGAAACTGAAAGTTTGGAGAAAATGACATGGGTTTTACTATGTGAAAAACATTTTCGAATTTCTATGTATTTTATTGTAATATTTTCATGATATTGATCTCTAAATGAAAAACTAGCACGGTGCCCCCTGATTTTTAAGTTAGATACGTGTTTCTATACAATATCATGTTATGTAATAATTCCCGTTTGGGGATCGATCCAGTCACACTTCTAACGACCAACAATATAGATGATTAGAGCATTACAGGAGGTATCACAAAAGGTATTACAAATGGAATACAATAGCATACAGGGACCAAATGCATTTGTTGGATACAGGATAGGTATTATCAAGATACTGATTGTTATATGGATAAACATATATATTATAGACTTGTACAACTTCACTCTAGGTAACACATGATTTCCATTATGTCCATTAATAATTTTTACCAGTTGCAGTCACAATTTGAGTTAATGTCAAATCAGGGTGCTTACATAGAATTACAGTTGATATATATACATACAGACAATTACTAGGGGCTGACTGGTCATATTTTATTACATTATGATTAACACTCTGGTAACCAAGTTGCAATCACAATCTTAGGATATAGATAGTGTTAACTCTTTAGCCATATTTATATGGTTTTCTAAAGACATTCCTGGTAGTTCAGTTTAGTCAGTAATTTAAATTCATTTAAGCCTAGGATATTTGTATAGGCAGGTTTTAAGTCATTCTAGGCTCTTGTACCACGTATATATATACACGGAGTTTTCAACCACCGGGTTCACTCTTGGAGGTTGTATGAGTCTAATGCCCTCATTTCTTCGAGTGGGTAGATTTCGGTTATCAATGAGCTCAGGTTGTTTGGTAAGACTGTAAGCATAGTATAGTTGACATAACTAATTACCGTATCCAAGCAAAAATTTGATCGGATTTAGCTGCACTTAGGCCTACCTTGGGTAGGTCCATTAACATAAATATCGACTATGTCCTGAAGAAGTTACAATCCTAACGAAACGTTGACTCCAGTAGTCCTTACTTAATGTTGTACCTGTGATCAAATATTGAAATAAAAAATTTAAAAAGTACTTACCACATAGTATAATAAGTGGAGGATATGTCGGTCCCTCAAGTGAAAAAGTTTTGAATTTTGATATAGTTCCACAGTATTATAATAAGGGTTAAGGCCTAATCAAATTTTTTATGTACACCTGATATGCCTTTAAACAAACATTGAAACCTGTCACCTTTCCGTATGTTTCAGGGAGACAATGCCGACTGCATGTACTTTGTGGAGGAGGGAGAAGTACGCATCACCATCAAGCAAGATGTGAGTACCTTTTTATCTGTGTTCATGGGGAGGAGGAGTACAAGTACATCGGGTCTGCTGAGGTGGACACCAATTACCAATCTGTTCACCCTCTTGGTCGCCTCGCCTCCTCGTGGCGCAGACCGGATATGCTTGCACGCAAGCATAACTAAAGCGACCAGGATGGGGGGTTAGTTCAGTGGTAAAGAGCACTGGACTTGTAATCCCAAGGTTGTTGGACTTTGTTGATTTGAGTCCCACTGCAGCCACTTTTCTCCTTCACCCCCAGCAGTGGTAGAGTTACTGTTATATCAAAGGCCAATCCTTCTCATACCATGTTTATGTGTTGTGGGAAGTAAAACTCTCAGCTCGATAATTGTGTAGGGGTGGGATACATTCATCTCATAGATTCGGTCAAACCCAAAGTCTGTAAAACTACCCCAACAAACAAACAAACAAGTACATCGAGGACAGAGGCTTGTGTGGTCTTGACACATAGGTGGAATATTTAGAAGGAAACTCACGAGATGAAAATAAAATGGTCTGTACTCCACCGGCACCGAGTTTGACCGCGGAGTAATTCACAAAGTGAAGCTGAGTGAATAACGTAGCGGTTAAAATAGCTGTACCAGATATAGCCTACTCATGACTATATGATAAGAACAAAAATAGAATACAAAGATGTTTGCAGTTTAAATCATCGTATCACATAATGTATCGCGAGAACGAACCCACTTGTTTTCAGCTTTAAGTATAGTTCAGCGGAAGGGCGCCATTTACATCATCAGCAACATGGGGGTGATTTAGTAGAATAAAGTGTTTTACTTTTCTTCCACAATAGAGCACCCAGCAGTAGTGAAGAACCTCTCCTGTAGGTTTCGGTGTGAGGATAATGATATTCACTTTTTACCACGTGATAGATAACTACAATTTATGTACATGTAGCAGCCCTACCATCTGAGTTACGGGAGAAAATGGACTGACTACATCTAAACTATGTCCTAGATAGGGTTGGCAAGCTA